>JAWNON010000225.1:0-312500 GCA_035045945.1 Drosophila anceps
TTTGCTAAATTAGGGCTTTTGCTAAATACTAACTCATATGGACAGTAATTATGTACCATAGATGCGGTTGTGTTATAACAACAAAGTATGTATATGATTCTTTCTCTTTTTAAACCATAGGAGGAGCTGTGTTGTAAGAATAGACAAAGTATATGATTGTTTCTCTTTTTCTATGTTCTACCATATTGTACCATAGATGCGGTTATGTTATATGTTTCTCTTTTTAAACCATAGGAGGAGCTGTGTTGTAAGAATAGACAAAGTATATGATTGTTTCTCTTTTTGTTGTGTTGTGTTGTCTTTGGCCAAAATTTAAATAAACTTTTTATGACCTGTTTCCTTCTTTAACAAAACTTGCTCTCCTATTTCTAATTTAAAATCTGAAATCTTATTGTCGTATAATTTTTTCTGGTTTTCCTTACGTTTTCTAACATTATTCTTGCGCGTTTATACGCCTGTTCTAGTCTAAATTTAGATTAAATCTTCTATGTTATACAATTAATCTATTCTATCTATACTGTTAAATTGTTTTGCTAAATTAGGGCTTTTGCTAAATACTAACTCATATGGACAGTAATTATGTACCATAGATGCGGTTGTGTTATAACAACAAAGTATGTATATGATTCTTTCTCTTTTTAAACCATAGGAGGAGCTGTGTTGTAAGAATAGACAAAGTATATGATTGTTTCTCTTTTTCTATGTTCTACCATATTGTACCATAGATGCGGTTATGTTATATGTTTCTCTTTTTAAACCATAGGAGGAGCTGTGTTGTAAGAATAGACAAAGTATATGATTGTTTCTCTTTTTGTTGTGTTGTGTTGTCTTTGGCCAAAATTTAAATAAACTTTATGACCTGTTTCCTTCTTTAACAAAACTTGCTCTCCTATTTCTAATTTAAAATCTGAAATCTTATTGTCGTATAATTTTTTCTGGTTTTCCTTACGTTTTCTAACATTATTCTTGCGCGTTTATACGCCTGTTCTAGTCTAAATTTAGATTAAATCTTCTATGTTATACAATTAATCTATTCTATCTATACTGTTAAATTGTTTTGCTAAATTAGGGCTTTTGCTAAATACTAACTCATATGGACAGTAATTATGTACCATAGATGCGGTTGTGTTATAACAACAAAGTATGTATATGATTCTTTCTCTTTTTAAACCATAGGAGGAGCTGTGTTGTAAGAATAGACAAAGTATATGATTGTTTCTCTTTTTCTATGTTCTACCATATTGTACCATAGATGCGGTTATGTTATATGTTTCTCTTTTTAAACCATAGGAGGAGCTGTGTTGTAAGAATAGACAAAGTATATGATTGTTTCTCTTTTTGTTGTGTTGTGTTGTCTTTGGCCAAAATTTAAATAAACTTTATGACCTGTTTCCTTCTTTAACAAAACTTGCTCTCCTATTTCTAATTTAAAATCTGAAATCTTATTGTCGTATAATTTTTTCTGGTTTTCCTTACGTTTTCTAACATTATTCTTGCGCGTTTATACGCCTGTTCTAGTCTAAATTTAGATTAAATCTTCTATGTTATACAATTAATCTATTCTATCTATACTGTTAAATTGTTTTGCTAAATTAGGGCTTTTGCTAAATACTAACTCATATGGACAGTAATTATGTACCATAGATGCGGTTGTGTTATAACAACAAAGTATGTATATGATTCTTTCTCTTTTTAAACCATAGGAGGAGCTGTGTTGTAAGAATAGACAAAGTATATGATTGTTTCTCTTTTTCTATGTTCTACCATATTGTACCATAGATGCGGTTATGTTATATGTTTCTCTTTTTAAACCATAGGAGGAGCTGTGTTGTAAGAATAGACAAAGTATATGATTGTTTCTCTTTTTGTTGTGTTGTGTTGTCTTTGGCCAAAATTTAAATAAACTTTATGACCTGTTTCCTTCTTTAACAAAACTTGCTCTCCTATTTCTAATTTAAAATCTGAAATCTTATTGTCGTATAATTTTTTCTGGTTTTCCTTACGTTTTCTAACATTATTCTTGCGCGTTTATACGCCTGTTCTAGTCTAAATTTAGATTAAATCTTCTATGTTATACAATTAATCTATTCTATCTATACTGTTAAATTGTTTTGCTAAATTAGGGCTTTTGCTAAATACTAACTCATATGGACAGTAATTATGTACCATAGATGCGGTTGTGTTATAACAACAAAGTATGTATATGATTCTTTCTCTTTTTAAACCATAGGAGGAGCTGTGTTGTAAGAATAGACAAAGTATATGATTGTTTCTCTTTTTCTATGTTCTACCATATTGTACCATAGATGCGGTTATGTTATATGTTTCTCTTTTTAAACCATAGGAGGAGCTGTGTTGTAAGAATAGACAAAGTATATGATTGTTTCTCTTTTTGTTGTGTTGTGTTGTCTTTGGCCAAAATTTAAATAAACTTTATGACCTGTTTCCTTCTTTAACAAAACTTGCTCTCCTATTTCTAATTTAAAATCTGAAATCTTATTGTCGTATAATTTTTCTGGTTTTCCTTACGTTTTCTAACATTATTCTTGCGCGTTTATACGCCTGTTCTAGTCTAAATTTAGATTAAATCTTCTATGTTATACAATTAATCTATTCTATCTATACTGTTAAATTGTTTTGCTAAATTAGGGCTTTTGCTAAATACTAACTCATATGGACAGTAATTATGTACCATAGATGCGGTTGTGTTATAACAACAAAGTATGTATATGATTCTTTCTCTTTTTAAACCATAGGAGGAGCTGTGTTGTAAGAATAGACAAAGTATATGATTGTTTCTCTTTTTCTATGTTCTACCATATTGTACCATAGATGCGGTTATGTTATATGTTTCTCTTTTTAAACCATAGGAGGAGCTGTGTTGTAAGAATAGACAAAGTATATGATTGTTTCTCTTTTTGTTGTGTTGTGTTGTCTTTGGCCAAAATTTAAATAAACTTTATGACCTGTTTCCTTCTTTAACAAAACTTGCTCTCCTATTTCTAATTTAAAATCTGAAATCTTATTGTCGTATAATTTTTCTGGTTTTCCTTACGTTTTCTAACATTATTCTTGCGCGTTTATACGCCTGTTCTAGTCTAAATTTAGATTAAATCTTCTATGTTATACAATTAATCTATTCTATCTATACTGTTAAATTGTTTTGCTAAATTAGGGCTTTTGCTAAATACTAACTCATATGGACAGTAATTATGTACCATAGATGCGGTTGTGTTATAACAACAAAGTATGTATATGATTCTTTCTCTTTTTAAACCATAGGAGGAGCTGTGTTGTAAGAATAGACAAAGTATATGATTGTTTCTCTTTTTCTATGTTCTACCATATTGTACCATAGATGCGGTTATGTTATATGTTTCTCTTTTTAAACCATAGGAGGAGCTGTGTTGTAAGAATAGACAAAGTATATGATTGTTTCTCTTTTTGTTGTGTTGTGTTGTCTTTGGCCAAAATTTAAATAAACTTTATGACCTGTTTCCTTCTTTAACAAAACTTGCTCTCCTATTTCTAATTTAAAATCTGAAATCTTATTGTCGTATAATTTTTTCTGGTTTTCCTTACGTTTTCTAACATTATTCTTGCGCGTTTATACGCCTGTTCTAGTCTAAATTTAGATTAAATCTTCTATGTTATACAATTAATCTATTCTATCTATACTGTTAAATTGTTTTGCTAAATTAGGGCTTTTGCTAAATACTAACTCATATGGACAGTAATTATGTACCATAGATGCGGTTGTGTTATAACAACAAAGTATGTATATGATTCTTTCTCTTTTTAAACCATAGGAGGAGCTGTGTTGTAAGAATAGACAAAGTATATGATTGTTTCTCTTTTTCTATGTTCTACCATATTGTACCATAGATGCGGTTATGTTATATGTTTCTCTTTTTAAACCATAGGAGGAGCTGTGTTGTAAGAATAGACAAAGTATATGATTGTTTCTCTTTTTGTTGTGTTGTGTTGTCTTTGGCCAAAATTTAAATAAACTTTATGACCTGTTTCCTTCTTTAACAAAACTTGCTCTCCTATTTCTAATTTAAAATCTGAAATCTTATTGTCGTATAATTTTTTCTGGTTTTCCTTACGTTTTCTAACATTATTCTTGCGCGTTTATACGCCTGTTCTAGTCTAAATTTAGATTAAATCTTCTATGTTATACAATTAATCTATTCTATCTATACTGTTAAATTGTTTTGCTAAATTAGGGCTTTTGCTAAATACTAACTCATATGGACAGTAATTATGTACCATAGATGCGGTTGTGTTATAACAACAAAGTATGTATATGATTCTTTCTCTTTTTAAACCATAGGAGGAGCTGTGTTGTAAGAATAGACAAAGTATATGATTGTTTCTCTTTTTCTATGTTCTACCATATTGTACCATAGATGCGGTTATGTTATATGTTTCTCTTTTTAAACCATAGGAGGAGCTGTGTTGTAAGAATAGACAAAGTATATGATTGTTTCTCTTTTTGTTGTGTTGTGTTGTCTTTGGCCAAAATTTAAATAAACTTTATGACCTGTTTCCTTCTTTAACAAAACTTGCTCTCCTATTTCTAATTTAAAATCTGAAATCTTATTGTCGTATAATTTTTTCTGGTTTTCCTTACGTTTTCTAACATTATTCTTGCGCGTTTATACGCCTGTTCTAGTCTAAATTTAGATTAAATCTTCTATGTTATACAATTAATCTATTCTATCTATACTGTTAAATTGTTTTGCTAAATTAGGGCTTTTGCTAAATACTAACTCATATGGACAGTAATTATGTACCATAGATGCGGTTGTGTTATAACAACAAAGTATGTATATGATTCTTTCTCTTTTTAAACCATAGGAGGAGCTGTGTTGTAAGAATAGACAAAGTATATGATTGTTTCTCTTTTTCTATGTTCTACCATATTGTACCATAGATGCGGTTATGTTATATGTTTCTCTTTTTAAACCATAGGAGGAGCTGTGTTGTAAGAATAGACAAAGTATATGATTGTTTCTCTTTTTGTTGTGTTGTGTTGTCTTTGGCCAAAATTTAAATAAACTTTATGACCTGTTTCCTTCTTTAACAAAACTTGCTCTCCTATTTCTAATTTAAAATCTGAAATCTTATTGTCGTATAATTTTTTCTGGTTTTCCTTACGTTTTCTAACATTATTCTTGCGCGTTTATACGCCTGTTCTAGTCTAAATTTAGATTAAATCTTCTATGTTATACAATTAATCTATTCTATCTATACTGTTAAATTGTTTTGCTAAATTAGGGCTTTTGCTAAATACTAACTCATATGGACAGTAATTATGTACCATAGATGCGGTTGTGTTATAACAACAAAGTATGTATATGATTCTTTCTCTTTTTAAACCATAGGAGGAGCTGTGTTGTAAGAATAGACAAAGTATATGATTGTTTCTCTTTTTCTATGTTCTACCATATTGTACCATAGATGCGGTTATGTTATATGTTTCTCTTTTTAAACCATAGGAGGAGCTGTGTTGTAAGAATAGACAAAGTATATGATTGTTTCTCTTTTTGTTGTGTTGTGTTGTCTTTGGCCAAAATTTAAATAAACTTTATGACCTGTTTCCTTCTTTAACAAAACTTGCTCTCCTATTTCTAATTTAAAATCTGAAATCTTATTGTCGTATAATTTTTTCTGGTTTTCCTTACGTTTTCTAACATTATTCTTGCGCGTTTATACGCCTGTTCTAGTCTAAATTTAGATTAAATCTTCTATGTTATACAATTAATCTATTCTATCTATACTGTTAAATTGTTTTGCTAAATTAGGGCTTTTGCTAAATACTAACTCATATGGACAGTAATTATGTACCATAGATGCGGTTGTGTTATAACAACAAAGTATGTATATGATTCTTTCTCTTTTTAAACCATAGGAGGAGCTGTGTTGTAAGAATAGACAAAGTATATGATTGTTTCTCTTTTTCTATGTTCTACCATATTGTACCATAGATGCGGTTATGTTATATGTTTCTCTTTTTAAACCATAGGAGGAGCTGTGTTGTAAGAATAGACAAAGTATATGATTGTTTCTCTTTTTGTTGTGTTGTGTTGTCTTTGGCCAAAATTTAAATAAACTTTATGACCTGTTTCCTTCTTTAACAAAACTTGCTCTCCTATTTCTAATTTAAAATCTGAAATCTTATTGTCGTATAATTTTTTCTGGTTTTCCTTACGTTTTCTAACATTATTCTTGCGCGTTTATACGCCTGTTCTAGTCTAAATTTAGATTAAATCTTCTATGTTATACAATTAATCTATTCTATCTATACTGTTAAATTGTTTTGCTAAATTAGGGCTTTTGCTAAATACTAACTCATATGGACAGTAATTATGTACCATAGATGCGGTTGTGTTATAACAACAAAGTATGTATATGATTCTTTCTCTTTTTAAACCATAGGAGGAGCTGTGTTGTAAGAATAGACAAAGTATATGATTGTTTCTCTTTTTCTATGTTCTACCATATTGTACCATAGATGCGGTTATGTTATATGTTTCTCTTTTTAAACCATAGGAGGAGCTGTGTTGTAAGAATAGACAAAGTATATGATTGTTTCTCTTTTTGTTGTGTTGTGTTGTCTTTGGCCAAAATTTAAATAAACTTTATGACCTGTTTCCTTCTTTAACAAAACTTGCTCTCCTATTTCTAATTTAAAATCTGAAATCTTATTGTCGTATAATTTTTTCTGGTTTTCCTTACGTTTTCTAACATTATTCTTGCGCGTTTATACGCCTGTTCTAGTCTAAATTTAGATTAAATCTTCTATGTTATACAATTAATCTATTCTATCTATACTGTTAAATTGTTTTGCTAAATTAGGGCTTTTGCTAAATACTAACTCATATGGACAGTAATTATGTACCATAGATGCGGTTGTGTTATAACAACAAAGTATGTATATGATTCTTTCTCTTTTTAAACCATAGGAGGAGCTGTGTTGTAAGAATAGACAAAGTATATGATTGTTTCTCTTTTTCTATGTTCTACCATATTGTACCATAGATGCGGTTATGTTATATGTTTCTCTTTTTAAACCATAGGAGGAGCTGTGTTGTAAGAATAGACAAAGTATATGATTGTTTCTCTTTTTGTTGTGTTGTGTTGTCTTTGGCCAAAATTTAAATAAACTTTATGACCTGTTTCCTTCTTTAACAAAACTTGCTCTCCTATTTCTAATTTAAAATCTGAAATCTTATTGTCGTATAATTTTTTCTGGTTTTCCTTACGTTTTCTAACATTATTCTTGCGCGTTTATACGCCTGTTCTAGTCTAAATTTAGATTAAATCTTCTATGTTATACAATTAATATATTCTATCTATACTGTTAAATTGTTTTGCTAAATTAGGGCTTTTGCTAAATACTAACTCATATGGACAGTAATTATGTACCATAGATGCGGTTGTGTTATAACAACAAAGTATGTATATGATTCTTTCTCTTTTTAAACCATAGGAGGAGCTGTGTTGTAAGAATAGACAAAGTATATGATTGTTTCTCTTTTTCTATGTTCTACCATATTGTACCATAGATGCGGTTATGTTATATGTTTCTCTTTTTAAACCATAGGAGGAGCTGTGTTGTAAGAATAGACAAAGTATATGATTGTTTCTCTTTTTGTTGTGTTGTGTTGTCTTTGGCCAAAATTTAAATAAACTTTATGACCTGTTTCCTTCTTTAACAAAACTTGCTCTCCTATTTCTAATTTAAAATCTGAAATCTTATTGTCGTATAATTTTTTCTGGTTTTCCTTACGTTTTCTAACATTATTCTTGCGCGTTTATACGCCTGTTCTAGTCTAAATTTAGATTAAATCTTCTATGTTATACAATTAATCTATTCTATCTATACTGTTAAATTGTTTTGCTAAATTAGGGCTTTTGCTAAATACTAACTCATATGGACAGTAATTATGTACCATAGATGCGGTTGTGTTATAACAACAAAGTATGTATATGATTCTTTCTCTTTTTAAACCATAGGAGGAGCTGTGTTGTAAGAATAGACAAAGTATATGATTGTTTCTCTTTTTCTATGTTCTACCATATTGTACCATAGATGCGGTTATGTTATATGTTTCTCTTTTTAAACCATAGGAGGAGCTGTGTTGTAAGAATAGACAAAGTATATGATTGTTTCTCTTTTTGTTGTGTTGTGTTGTCTTTGGCCAAAATTTAAATAAACTTTATGACCTGTTTCCTTCTTTAACAAAACTTGCTCTCCTATTTCTAATTTAAAATCTGAAATCTTATTGTCGTATAATTTTTTCTGGTTTTCCTTACGTTTTCTAACATTATTCTTGCGCGTTTATACGCCTGTTCTAGTCTAAATTTAGATTAAATCTTCTATGTTATACAATTAATCTATTCTATCTATACTGTTAAATTGTTTTGCTAAATTAGGGCTTTTGCTAAATACTAACTCATATGGACAGTAATTATGTACCATAGATGCGGTTGTGTTATAACAACAAAGTATGTATATGATTCTTTCTCTTTTTAAACCATAGGAGGAGCTGTGTTGTAAGAATAGACAAAGTATATGATTGTTTCTCTTTTTCTATGTTCTACCATATTGTACCATAGATGCGGTTATGTTATATGTTTCTCTTTTTAAACCATAGGAGGAGCTGTGTTGTAAGAATAGACAAAGTATATGATTGTTTCTCTTTTTGTTGTGTTGTGTTGTCTTTGGCCAAAATTTAAATAAACTTTATGACCTGTTTCCTTCTTTAACAAAACTTGCTCTCCTATTTCTAATTTAAAATCTGAAATCTTATTGTCGTATAATTTTTTCTGGTTTTCCTTACGTTTTCTAACATTATTCTTGCGCGTTTATACGCCTGTTCTAGTCTAAATTTAGATTAAATCTTCTATGTTATACAATTAATCTATTCTATCTATACTGTTAAATTGTTTTGCTAAATTAGGGCTTTTGCTAAATACTAACTCATATGGACAGTAATTATGTACCATAGATGCGGTTGTGTTATAACAACAAAGTATGTATATGATTCTTTCTCTTTTTAAACCATAGGAGGAGCTGTGTTGTAAGAATAGACAAAGTATATGATTGTTTCTCTTTTTCTATGTTCTACCATATTGTACCATAGATGCGGTTATGTTATATGTTTCTCTTTTTAAACCATAGGAGGAGCTGTGTTGTAAGAATAGACAAAGTATATGATTGTTTCTCTTTTTGTTGTGTTGTGTTGTCTTTGGCCAAAATTTAAATAAACTTTATGACCTGTTTCCTTCTTTAACAAAACTTGCTCTCCTATTTCTAATTTAAAATCTGAAATCTTATTGTCGTATAATTTTTTCTGGTTTTCCTTACGTTTTCTAACATTATTCTTGCGCGTTTATACGCCTGTTCTAGTCTAAATTTAGATTAAATCTTCTATGTTATACAATTAATCTATTCTATCTATACTGTTAAATTGTTTTGCTAAATTAGGGCTTTTGCTAAATACTAACTCATATGGACAGTAATTATGTACCATAGATGCGGTTGTGTTATAACAACAAAGTATGTATATGATTCTTTCTCTTTTTAAACCATAGGAGGAGCTGTGTTGTAAGAATAGACAAAGTATATGATTGTTTCTCTTTTTCTATGTTCTATGTTTTTTCCTTTATCAATTTGTGAACATTGAATCAAGGGGCGGCTTCTAGCACTACCGTATTTGTCTAGGTATTCGGTTGCGAACTGATTCACTTTAATGTATTCTCTATGTTGTTGCAAAATGCTTAGAGTTTTCACAATAAAGTGTGGTTCGGTTTCATATATATGTCTGATTATTCTATTGATGTTGAAATTAGACTTTATCCAAATCATTAGCTCTGCTTATGTATCGTTTTGTTGATAAGCTTGTTATGCTTAACATAAATGATCAATAAAAATTTACAAACTGTTATAGTGATAAGAATAAAATGTTCGTTAACCAAAAGAAAAATTAATTTTGAACTTTTTTATAAAAGTTTTTTTAACAAGTTAACCTTCCTATTTTTGTTGGCAAGTGAGGAAGAAAAATTGGATTAAAGGGTATGCATGAGTTTGGTCTTACAATTTGTGCTCTATATTATTCAACGACCACACACGTGTTAGTTACAGTCTAACAGAATTAGTTTTTCGCAAGCAGCGCTTTCACGCATAGGCTGGCATTTAGAGGCTTATAATTAAAATTTGGGCAAATTGGGGCTATGGCAGTTATGCAGCCCGTTTGCGATTCTTTGCACTTGTGCAAAGTTGCTGGTTGATATTCTGGATACGCTCTTGGTAGCGTTATATGTCTGCTTCCGAAGTAGTAGTCCTGATCATATCTTTGTTGTAGTAACTTAACACGTTGACAGCCTGACACTAGAACCCTGTTTTGTAAATAATAATAAATTCTACATTCAACTAACCTCCTTATTATTTTTTTCCACAACGTTTTACATCACTAGAGGACTTTTTTGTTAATTTGGTGTTTGTAATATTTTTCAATTAGATCTCCTTGTTTGCTTTTTTCATAATGTTGTATTTGGCAGTAATCACTAGAGCGCTATTTTGTAAATAATAATAAATTTAGCATTTTGGTCTATAAGTTGCACTTCTTTTTTATATGTTTGTTTACTTTTTGCACAATGTTTTATATTTGAAACAATCACTAAAGCCTTCTTTTGTAAATAATAATGAATTTAACAATTTGGTATCATGTAATATTTTTCAATTAGATTTCCTTTTTTACTTTTGCAGTAATATTTTAAATTAGCAATAATCACTAGAGCACTATTTTTTAAATAATAAATTTAGCATTTTGGTCTGTAAGTTACACTTCTCTTTTTATAATTGTTTACTTTTTGCAAAATGTTTTATGCTTGCAACAATCACTATAGCCTTGTTTTGTAAATAATAATATATTTACATTTTGATCTGTTATATGTTTTATATATCAGTTCTAAGACTCATTTTATACTAACACACTTTAACTTATAAGCGATCTGCGGTTCTGTCGATCAAGCGGCAGAAGCAGTGAGTTTTATACCCACACGTCGTCAGCTCTGCCACTGCAGCGTCGACGAATAGTGACGCCTGATTTTCCCCGAACTTAGGATTTCTTGAGATTTTACACTAACACACATTAACTTTTAAGCGCTCTGTGGTTCTGTCGTTCAAACGACAGAAGCAGTGAGTTTGATACCCACGTCGTCAGCTCTGCCACTGCAGCGTCGACGAATAGTGACGCCTGATTTTCCCTGAATTTAGGATTTCTTGAGATTTTACACTAACACACATTAACTTTTAAGCGCTCTGTGGTTCTGTCGTTCAAACGACAGAAGCAGTGAGTTTGATACCCACGTCGTCAGCTCTGCCACTGCAGCGTCGACGAATAGTGACGCCTGATTTTCCCCGAACTTAGGATCTCTTGAGATTTTACACTAACACACATTAACTTTTAAGCGCTCTGTGGTTCTGTCGTTCAAACGACAGAAGCAGTGAGTTTGATACCCACGTCGTCAGCTCTGCCATTGCAGCGTCGACGAATAGTGACGCCTGATTTTCCCCGAATTTAGGATTTCTTGAGATTTTACACTAACACACATTAACTTTTAAGCGCTCTGTGGTTCTGTCGTTCAAACGACAGAGGCAGTGAGTTTGATACCCACGTCGTCAGCTCTGCCACTGCAGCGTCGACGAATAGTGACGCCTGATTTTCCCTGAATTTAGGATTTCTTGAGATTTTACACTAACACACTTTAACTTATAGCGATCTGCGGTTCTGTCGTTCAAGCGACAGAATCAGTGAGTTTTATACCCACACGTCGTCAGCTCTGCCACTGCAGCGTCGGCGAATAGTGACGCCTGATTTTCCCTGAATTTAGGATTTCTCGGGATTCTGAAATTCGTAATAAAAGCCTTATTTTGTAAATAATAAATTTAACATTTTGATCAAAAAGTCGCTTTTTTGTTTGTTTATTTTTTGCAAATGTTTTATATTTGCAACAATCGCTAAAGTTGATTGTGAAATTCGTCATAAAAGCAAGAAAATGCTGGAAACAACTGAATACATATTTGAAAACTAATTTGAAAACTATTAATCAAAAAATTTACAAAATGACTAGTGATTGTCATCAATTCAATCAATTGCAAACTTTTACATGCCAAACCAAATTGTTAAATTATTATTATTTAAAAAAATAGGCTCTAGTGATTGTTGCTAATATAAAACGTTGTACAAAAAAAAAACAAAACAAACATGTAAAAACGAAGTGCAACTTACAGACCAAAATGCAGAATTTATTATTATTTACAAAAGTGCTCTAGTGATTACTGCCCATTTAAAACATTGAAACATGACACCAAATTGTTGAATTTATTATTATTTACAAAACAGGCCTTTAGTGATTGTTGTCAATTTAAAACATTGTGCAAAAAGTAAAGAAGTAGATCCAATTGTGGAAATTTTGCATAACCGACCAAATTGTTAAATTAATCATTCTTTACAAAATGGCTAGTGATTGTCACCAATGTAAATCAATGTGTAAAAAGAAAACCAAAAGTTTTACATGACAGACAAATTCTAAAATTATTATTTCCAAAATTTTTACATAACACCAATCTATTATTATTATTATTATTTGCAAAACAGACATCTACTGATTGTAGCCAATATAATTATTTACAAAAAAATGCTTTAGTGATTGTTGCTAATATAAAACATTGTAAATAAAGTAAAAAAGGAGATTTAATTGAAAGTTTTTACATGACACCAATTTTTTTTTTAATTTGTTATCATTTAAAAAACAGGGCTCTACTGATTGTTGCTAATAAATTTATTTACAAAAAAGTGCTATAGTGATTGTTGGCAATATAAAACATTGTGCAAATAGTAAACAAGGAGATCATTTACATTGGTGACAATCACTAGAGCCGTTTTGTAAATAATACTAAATTTAACATATTGGTCTGTAAGTCGCACTTCTTTTTTATATGTTAGTTTACTGTTTGCACAATGTTTTAAATTGTAAACAATCACTAGAACCCTGTTTTGTGACTAATGATAAATTTAACAATTTGGTGTCATGTAATATTTTTCAAATTGATCTGTTTGTTAACTTTTTGCACAATGTTTTATATTGACAATAATCACTAGAGTTCTGATATGTAAATAATAATAATTTTACAATTTGGTCTGTCATGTAAGCGTTTGGAATTAGAGCTATTAGTTTTCTTTTTAAACATTGATTTACATTGATGAAAATCACTAGTCATTTTGTAAATAATAATAATAACAAATTCAATATTCAACTAACCTCATTGTTTACTTTTTGCACATTGTTTTATATTGACAACAATCACTAGAGCCCTGATATGTAAATAATAATAATTTTACAATTTGTGTTTGTTTACTTCTTGCAAATGTTTTATATTTGCAACAATCGCTAAAGTTGATTGTGAAATTCGTCATAAAAGCAAGAAAATGCTGGAAACAACTAAATACAAATTTGAAAACTAATTTGAAAACTATTAATCAAAAAATTTACAAAATAACTAGTGATTGTCATCAATTCAATCAATTGCAAACTTTTACATGGCAAACCAAATTGTTAAATTATTATTATTTACAAAACTAGGCTCTAGTGATTGTTGCTAATATAAAACGTTGTACAAAAAAACAAAACAAACATGTAAAAACGAAGTGCAACTTACAGACCAAAATGCAGAATTTATTATTATTTACAAAAGTGCTCTAGTGATTACTGCCCATTTAAAACATTATAGCAAAAGAAAACAAGGAGATCTTACTCAAAAATATTACATGATACCAAATTGTTGAATTTATTATTATTTACAAAACAGGCTTTTAGTGATTGTTGTTAATTTAAAACATTGTGCAAAAAGTAAAGAAGTAGATCCAATTGGGGAAATTTTGCATAACCGACCAAATTGTTAAATTAATCATTCTTTACAAAATAGTGATTATCACCAATGTAAATCAATGTGTAAAAAGAAAACCAAAAGTTCAAATTGCAAACTTTTACATGACAGACAAATTGTAAAATTAATATTTACAAATTTTTTACATGACACCAATCTATTATTATTATTATTATTATTATTATTATTATTATTATTATTATTATTATTATTATTATTATTATTATTATTATTATTATTATTATTATTATTATTATTATTATTATTATTATTATTATTATTATTATTATTATTATTATTATTATTATTATTATTATTATTATTATTATTATTATTATTATTATTATTATTATTATTATTATTATTATTATTATTATTATTATTATTATTATTATTATTATTATTATTATTATTATTATTATTATTATTATTATTATTATTATTATTATTATTATTATTATTATTATTATTATTATTTGCAAAACAGACATCTACTGATTGTAGCCAATATAATTATTTACAAAAAAATGCTTTAGTGATTGTTGCTAATATAAAACATTGTAAAAAAAGTAAAAAAGGAGATTTAATTGAAAGTTTATACATGACACCATTTTTTTTTTAATTTTTTATCATTTAAAAAACAGGGCTCTACTGATTGTTGCTAATAAATTTATTTACAAAAAAGTGCTATAGTGATTGTTGGCAATATAAAACATTGTGCAAAAAGTAAACAAGGAGATCATTTACATTGGTGACAATCACTAGAGCCGTTTTGTAAATAATACTAAATTTAACATATTGGTCTGTAAGTCGCACTTCTTTTTTATATGTTAGTTTACTGTTTGCACAATGTTTTAAATTGTAAACAATCACTAGAACCCTGTTTTGTGACTAATGATAAATTTAACAATTTGGTGTCATGTAATATTTTTCAAATTGATCTGTTTGTTAACTTTTTGCACAATGTTTTATATTGACAATAATCACTAGAGTTCTGATATGTAAATAATAATAATTTTACAATTTGGTCTGTCATGTAAGCGTTTGGAATTAGAGCTATTAGTTTTCTTTTTAAACATTGATTTACATTGATGAAAATCACTAGTCATTTTGTAAATAATAATAATAACAAATTCAATATTCAACTAACCTCATTGTTTACTTTTTGCACATTGTTTTATATTGACAACAATCACTAGAGCCCTGATATGTAAATAATAATAATTTTACAATTTGTGTTTGTTTACTTCTTGCAAATGTTTTATATTTGCAACAATCGCTAAAGTTGATTGTGAAATTCGTCATAAAAGCAAGAAAATGCTGGAAACAACTAAATACAAATTTGAAAACTAATTTGAAAACTATTAATCAAAAAATTTACAAAATAACTAGTGATTGTCATCAATTCAATCAATTGCAAACTTTTACATGGCAAACCAAATTGTTAAATTATTATTATTTACAAAACTAGGCTCTAGTGATTGTTGCTAATATAAAACGTTGTACAAAAAAACAAAACAAACATGTAAAAACGAAGTGCAACTTACAGACCAAAATGCAGAATTTATTATTATTTACAAAAGTGCTCTAGTGATTACTGCCCATTTAAAACATTATAGCAAAAGAAAACAAGGAGATCTTACTCAAAAATATTACATGATACCAAATTGTTGAATTTATTATTATTTACAAAACAGGCTTTTAGTGATTGTTGTTAATTTAAAACATTGTGCAAAAAGTAAAGAAGTAGATCCAATTGGGGAAATTTTGCATAACCGACCAAATTGTTAAATTAATCATTCTTTACAAAATAGTGATTATCACCAATGTAAATCAATGTGTAAAAAGAAAACCAAAAGTTCAAATTGCAAACTTTTACATGACAGACAAATTGTAAAATTAATATTTACAAATTTTTTACATGACACCAATCTTTATTATTATTATTATTATTATTATTATTATTATTATTATTATTATTATTATTATTATTATTATTATTATTATTATTATTATTATTATTATTATTATTATTATTATTATTATTATTATTATTATTATTATTATTATTATTATTATTATTATTATTATTATTATTATTATTATTATTATTATTATTATTATTATTATTATTATTATTATTATTATTATTATTATTATTATTATTATTATTATTATTATTATTATTATTATTATTATTATTATTATTATTATTATTATTATTATTATTATTATTATTATTATTATTATTATTATTATTATTATTATTATTATTATTATTATTATTATTATTATTATTATTATTATTATTATTATTTGCAAAACAGACATCTACTGATTGTAGCCAATATAATTATTTACAAAAAAATGCTTTAGTGATTGTTGCTAATATAAAACATTGTAAAAAAAGTAAAAAAGGAGATTTAATTGAAAGTTTATACATGACACCATTTTTTTTTTAATTTTTTATCATTTAAAAAACAGGGCTCTACTGATTGTTGCTAATAAATTTATTTACAAAAAAGTGCTATAGTGATTGTTGGCAATATAAAACATTGTGCAAAAAGTAAACAAGGAGATCATTTACATTGGTGACAATCACTAGAGCCGTTTTGTAAATAATACTAAATTTAACATATTGGTCTGTAAGTCGCACTTCTTTTTTATATGTTAGTTTACTGTTTGCACAATGTTTTAAATTGTAAACAATCACTAGAACCCTGTTTTGTGACTAATGATAAATTTAACAATTTGGTGTCATGTAATATTTTTCAAATTGATCTGTTTGTTTACTTTTTGCACATTGTTTTATATTGACAACAATCACTAGAGCCCTGATATGTAAATAATCATAATTTTACAATTTGGTCTGTTATGTAAACGTTTGCAATCAGAACTATTAGTTTTCCTTTTAAACATTGATTTACATTGATGAAAATCACTAGTCATTTTGTAAATAATAATAATAATAATAAATTCAATATTAAACTAACCTCCTTGTTTACTTTTTGCACATTGTTTTATATTAACAATCACTAGAGCCCTGTTTTGTAAATAATAATAAGTTAAATAGATTGGTGTTATGTAAAAGTTTTCAACTAAATCTCCTTGTTTACTTTTCGCACAATTTTTTATATTGGCAACAATCACAAGAACCCTGTTTTTAAATATTAAAACACTTAACAATTTAGTCTGTCATGTAAAATTGTTCAATTTTTCGCTAGAGCCCAGTTTTATAAATAATAATACATTTAACGATTTGGTCTATCATGTAAAATTTTTCAATTAGATCTGCTTGCTTACTTTTTTCACAATGTTTAATATTGGCAACAGTTGCTAGAATGCTGTATTATGTATAATAATAAATTTAATAGTTTGGTGTCATGTAAAAGTTTTCAATTAGATCTTTGTTTACTTTTTGTATAATGTTTTCTATTCGTAACAATCACTAGAGCTCTGTTTTGTTAATAATATAAAATTTAACAATTTGGTCTGTCGTAAAATTTTCCAATTTTTTTTTAACAAAAACCTTTCTTTGTTGGGAAGTGAGGAAGGAAAATGAGATTAAAGGCTATGCATGAGTTTGGTCTTACAATTTGTGCTCTATATAATTCAACGACCAAACACTAGTGTTAGTTACAGCCTATCAAAATTAGTTTTTCACAATCAGCGTTTTCACGCATCGGCTTGCATTTAGAGGCTTATAATTAAAATCTGGGCAAATTGGGGCTATGGCAGTTATGCAGCCCGTTTGCGTTTCTCTGCACTTGTGCAAAGTTGCTAGTTGTTATTCTGGATACGCTCTTGGTAGCGTTTTATGTCTGCTTCCGAAGTAGTAGTCCTGATCATATCTTTGTTGTAGTAACTTAACACGTTGACAGCCTGTCACTGGAGCCTTGTTTTGTAAATAATAATAAATTAAATAGATTAGTGTCATGCAAAAGTTTTCAGTTAAATATTATATTGACAACCATCACTAGAGCTCTGTTTTGTAAATATTAATACATTTAGCATTTTGGTCTGTAAGTTGCACTTCTTTTTTGTATAATTGTTTACTTTTTGCAAAATGTTTTATATTTACAACAATCACTAAAGCCTTGGTTTGTAAATAATAATACATTTACATTTCGATCTCTTATATGTTTTATAGATCAGTTTTAAGACTCATTTTATACTAACACACTTTAACTTATAAGCGATCTGCGGTTCAGTTCAGTGAGTTCAGTGAGTTTTATACCCACACGTCGTCAGCTCTGCCACTGCAGCGTCGGCGAATAGTGACGCCTGATTTTCCCTGAATTTAGGATTTCTCGGGATTCTGAAATTCGTGATAAAAGCCTTATTTTGTAAATAATAATAAATTTAACATTTTGATCAAAAATTCGCTTTTATGTGTTTGTTTACTTTTTGCAAATGTTTTTATATTTGCAACAATCGCTAAAGTTGATTGTGAAATTCGTCATAAAAGCAAGAAAATGCTGGAAACAACTGAATACAAATTTGAAAACTATTAATCAAAAAATTTACAAAATGACTAGTGATTGTCATCAATTCAATCAATTGCAAACTTTTACATGACAAACCAAATTGTTAAATTATTATTATTTACAAAACTAGGCTCTAGTGATTGTTGCTAATATAAAACGTTGTACAAAAAAACAAAACAAACATGTAAAAACGAAGTGCAACTTACAGACCAAAATGCAGAATTTATTATTATTTACAAAAGTGCTCTAGTGATTACTGCCCATTTAAAACATTGAAACATGACACCAAATTGTTGAATTTATTATTATTTACAAAACAGGCCTTTAGTGATTGTTGTCAATTTAAAACATTGTGCAAAAAGTAAAGAAGTATATCCAATTGGGGAAATTTTGCATAACCGACCAAATTTTTAAATTAATCATTCTTTACAAAATGGCTAGTGATTGTCACCAATGTAAATCAATGTGTAAAAAGAAAACCAAAAGTTTTACATGACAGACAAATTCTAAAATTATTATTTCCAAAATTTTTACATAACACCATTCTATTATTATTATTATTATTTGCAAAACAGACATCTACTGATTGTAGCCAATATAATTATTTACAAAAAAATGCTTTAGTGATTGTTGCTAATATAAAACATTGTAAATAAAGTAAAAAAGGAGATTTAATTGAAAGTTTTTACATGACACCAATTTTTTTTTTTAATTTGTTATCATTTAAAAAACAGGGCTCTACTGATTGTTTCTAATAAATTTATTTACAAAAAAGTGCTATAGTGATTGTTGGAAATATAAAACATTGTGCAAATAGTAAACAAGGAGATCATTTACATTGGTGACAATCACTAGAGCCGTTTTGTAAATAATACTAAATTTAACATATTGGTCTGTAAGTCGCACTTCTTTTTTATATGTTAGTTTACTGTTTGCACAATGTTTTAAATTGTAAACAATCACTAGAACCCTGTTTTGTGACTAATGATAAATTTAACAATTTGGTGTCATGTAATATTTTTCAAATTGATCTGTTTGTTTACTTTTTGCACAATGTTTTATATTGACAATAATCACTAGAGTTCTGATATGTAAATAATAATAATTTTACAATTTGGTCTGTCATGTAAGCGTTTGGAATTAGAGCTATTAGTTTTCTTTTTAGACATTGATTTACATTGGTGAAAATCACTAGTCATTTTGTAAATAATAATAATAATGATAATAAATTCAATATTCAACTAACCTCCTTGTTTACTTTTTGCACATTGTTTTATATTGACAACAATCACTAGAGCCCTGTTTAGTAAATAATAAGTTAAATAGATTTGTGTTATGTAAAAGTTTTCAACTAAATCTCCTTGTTTACTTTTCGCACAATTTTTTATATTGGCAACAATCACAAGAACCCTGTTTTTAAATATTAAAACACTTAACAATTTAGTCTGTCATGTAAAATTGTTCAATTTTTCACTAGAGCCCAGTTTTATAAATAATAATACATTTAACGATTTGGTCTATCATGTAAAATTTTTCAATTAGATCCGCTTGCTTACTTTTTCCACAATGTTTAATATTGGCAACAGTCACTAGAATGCTGTATTATGTATAATAATAAATTTAATAGTTTGGTGTCATGTAAAAGTTTTCAATTAGATCTTTGTTTACTTTTTGTATAATGTTTTCTTTTCGTAACAATCACTAGAGCTCTGTTTTGTTAATAATATAAAATTTAACAATTTGGTCTGTCGTAAAATTTTCCAATTTTTTTTTAACAAAAACCTTTCTTTGTTGGGAAGTGAGGAAGGAAAATGAGATTAAAGGCTATGCATGAGTTTGGTCTTACAATTTGTGCTCTATATAATTCAACGACCAAACACATGTGTTAGTTACAGCCTATCAAAATTAGTTTTTCACAATCAGCGTTTTCACGCATCGGCTTGCATTTAGAGGCTTATAATTAAAATCTGGGCAAATTGGGGCTATGGCAGTTATGCAGCCCGTTTGCGTTTCTCTGCACTTGTGCAAAGTTGCTAGTTGTTATTCTGGATACGCTCTTGGTAGCGTTTTATGTCTGCTTCCGAAGTAGTAGTCCTGATCATATCTTTGTTGTAGTAACTTAACACGTTGACAGCCTGTCACTGGAGCCCTGTTTTGTAAATAATAATAAATTAAATAGATTAGTGTCATGCAAAAGTTTTCAGTTAAATATTATATTGACAACCATCACTAGAGCTCTGTTTTGTAAATATTAATACATATAGCATTTTGGTCTGTAAGTTGCACTTCTTTTTTGTATAATTGTTTACTTTTTGCAAAATGTTTTATATTTGCAACAATCACTAAAGCCTTGGTTTGTAAATAATAATACATTTACATTTCGATCTCTTATATGTTTTATAGATCAGTTTTAAGACTCATTTTATACTAACACACTTTAACTTATAAGCGATCTGCGGTTCTGTCGTTCAAGCGACAGAAGCAGTGAGTTTTATACCCACACGTCGTCAGCTCTGCCACTGCAGCGTCGGCGAATAGTGACGCCTGATTTTCCCTGAATTTAGGATTTCTCGGGATTCTGAAATTCGTGATAAAAGCCTTATTTTGTAAATAATAATAAATTTAATATTTTGATCAAAAATTCGCTTTTATGTGTTTGTTTACTTTTTGCAAATGTTTTTATATTTGCAACAATCGCTAAAGTTGATTGTGAAATTCGTCATAAAAGCAAGAAAATGCTGGAAACAACTGAATACAAATTTGAAAACTATTAATCAAAAAATTTACAAAATGACTAGTGATTGTCATCAATTCAATCAATTGCAAACTTTTACATGACAAACCAAATTGTTAAATTATTATTATTTACAAAACTAGGCTCTAGTAATTGTTGCTAATATAAAACGTTGTACAAAAAAACAAAACAAACATGTAAAAACGAAGTGCAACTTACAGACCAAAATGCAGAATTTATTATTATTTACAAAAGTGCTCTAGTGATTACTGCCCATTTAAAACATTGAAACATGACACCAAATTGTTGAATTTATTATTATTTACAAAACAGGCCTTTAGTGATTGTTGTCAATTTAAAACATTGTGCAAAAAGTAAAGAAGTAGATCCAATTGGGGAAATTTTGCATAACCGACCAAATTGTTAAATTAATCATTCTTTACAAAATGGCTAGTGATTGTCACCAATGTAAATCAATGTGTAAAAAGAAAACCAAAAGTTTTACATGACAGACAAATTCTAAAATTATTATTTCCAAAATTTTTACATAACACCAATCTATTATTATTATTATTATTTGCAAAACAGACATCTACTGATTGTAGCCAATATAATTATTTACAAAAAAATGCTTTAGTGATTGTTGCTAATATAAAACATTGTAAATAAAGTAAAAAAGGAGATTTAATTGAAAGTTTTTACATGACACCAATTTTTTTTTTAATTTGTTATCATTTAAAAAACAGGGCTCTACTGATTGTTGCTAATAAATTTATTTACAAAAAAGTGCTATAGTGATTGTTGGCAATATAAAACATTGTGCAAATAGTAAACAAGGAGATCATTTACATATTGGTCTGTAAGTCGCACTTCTTTTTTATATGTTAGTTTACTGTTTGCACAATGTTTTAAATTGTAAACAATCACTAGAACCCTGTTTTCTGATTAATTATAAATTTAACAATTTGGTGTCATGTAATATTTTTCAAATTGATGTTTGTTAACTTTTTGCACAATGTTTTATATTGACAACAATCACTATAGCCCTGATATGTAAATAATCATAATTTTACAATTTGGTCTGTTATGTAAGCGTTTGCAATTAGAACTAGTAGTTTTCTTTTTAAACATTGATTTACATTGATGAAAATCACTAGTCATTTTGTAAATAATAATAATAATAATAAATTTAATATTAAACTAACCTCCTTGTTTACTTTTTGCACAATGTTTCATATTGACAACAATCACTAGAGCCCTGATATGTAAATAATCATAATTTTCCAATTTGGTCTGTTATGTAAACGTTTGCAATTAGAACTATTAGTTTTCTTTTTAAACATTGATTTACATTGTCATTTTGTAAATAATAATAATAATGATAATAAATTCAATATTAAACTAACCTCCTTGTTTACTTTTTGCACATTGTTTTATATTAACAATCACTAGAGCCCTGTTTTGTAAATAATAATAAGTTAAATAGATTGGTGTTATGTAAAAGTTTTCAACTAAATCTCCTTGTTTACTTTTCGCACAATTTTTTATATTGGCAACAATCACAAGAACCCTGTTTTTAAATATTAAAACACTTAACAATTTAGTCTGTCATGTAAAATTGTTCAATTTTTCACTAGAGCCCAGTTTTATAAATAATAATACATTTAACGATTTGGTCTATCATGTAAAATTTTTCAATTAGATCCGCTTGCTTACTTTTTCCACAATGTTTAATATTGGCAACAGTCACTAGAATGCTGTATTATGTATAATAATAAATTTAATAGTTTGGTGTCATGTAAAAGTTTTCAATTAGATCTTTGTTTACTTTTTGTATAATGTTTTCTTTTCGTAACAATCACTAGAGCTCTGTTTTGTTAATAATATAAAATTTAACAATTTGGTCTGTCGTAAAATTTTCCAATTTTTTTTTAACAAAAACCTTTCTTTGTTGGGAAGTGAGGAAGAAAAATTGGATTAAAGGGTATGCATGAGTTTGGTCTTACAATTTGTGCTCTATATTATTCAACGACCACACACGTGTTAGTTACAGTCTAACAGAATTAGTTTTTCGCAAGCAGCGCTTTCACGCATAGGCTGGCATTTAGAGGCTTATAATTAAAATCTGGGCAAATTGGGGCTATGGCAGTTATGCAGCCCGTTTGCGTTTCTCTGCACTTGTGCAAAGTTGCTAGTTGTTATTCTGGATACGCTCTAGGTAGCGTTTTATGTCTGCTTCCGAAGTAGTAGTCCTGATCATATCTTTGTTGTAGTAACTTAACACGTTGACAGCCAGTCACTGGAGCCCTGTTTTGTAAATAATAATAAATTAAATAGATTAGTGTCATGCAAGTTTTCAGTCAAATATTATATTGACAACCATCACTAAAGCTCTGTTTTGTAAATATTAATACATTTAGCATTTTGGTCTGTAAGTTGCACTTCTTTTTTTGTATAATTGTTTACTTTTTGCAAAATGTTTTATATTTGCAACAATCACTAAAGCCTTGGTTTGTAAATAATAATGCATTTACATTTCGATCTCTTATATGTTTTATAGATCAGTTTTAAGACTCATTTTATACTAACACACTTTAACTTATAAGCGATCTGCGGTTCAGTTCAGTGAGTTCAGTGAGTTTTATACCCACACGTCGTCAGCTCTGCCACTGCAGCGTCGGCGAATAGTGACGCCTGATTTTCCTGAATTTAGGATTTCTCGGGATTGTGAAATTCGTGATAAAAGCCTTATTTTGTAAATAATAATAAACATAACATTTTAGCCAGAAAGACGCTTTTTTATGTTTGCTTACTTTTTGTAAATGTTTTATATTTGCAACAATCGCTAAAGTTGATTGTGAAATTGTGTGAATTGTGTGTGTGTTGGAAACAACTAAATACAAATTTGAAAACTAATTTGAAAACTATTAATCAAAAAATTTACAAAATGACTAGTGATTGTCACCAATGTGAATCAATTGCAAACTTTTACATGACAAACCAAATTGTTAAATTATTATTTACAAAACTAGGCTCTAGTAATTGTTGCTAATATAAAACGTTGTACAAAAAAAACAAAACAAATATGTAAAAACGAAGTGCAACTTACAGACCAAAATGTAGAATTTATTATTATTTACAAAAAAGTGCTCTAGTGATTACTGCCCATTTAAAACATTATGGCAAAAGAAAATAAGGAGACTCAAAAATATTACATGACACCAAATTGTTGAATTTATTATTATTTACAAAACAGGCCTTTAGTGATTGTTGTCAATATAAAACATTTTGCAAAAAGTAAAGAAGTAGATCCAATTGGGGAATTTTTGTATAACCGACCAAATTGTTAAATTAATCATTCTTTACAAAATAACTAGTGATTGTCACCAATGTAAATCAATGTATAAAAAGGAAACCAATAGTTCTAATTGCAAACTTTTACATAACAGACAAATTGTAAAATTATTATTTACAAAATTTTTACATAACACCAATCTATTATTATTTTTATCATTTGCAAAACAGACATCTACTGACTGTAGCCAATATAATTATTTACAAAAAAGGTGCTGTAGTGATTGTTGCTAATATAAAACATTGTAAAAAAGTAAAAAAAAAGAGATTTAATTGAAAGATTTTACATGACACCAATTTTTTTAATTTGTTATGATTTACAAAACAGGGCTCTACTGATTGTTGCTAATAAATTTATTTACAAAAAAGTGCTGTAGTGATTGTTGGCAATATAAAACATTGTGCAAGTAGTAAACAAGGAGATCATTTACATTGGTGACAATCACTAGAGTCGTATTGTAAATAATACTAAATTTAACACATATTGGTCTGTAAGTCGCACTTCTTTTTTATATGTCAGTTTACTGTTTGCACATTGTTTTAAATTGTAAGCAATCATTAGAACCCTGTTTTGTGACTAATGATAAATTTAACAATTTGGTGTCATGTAATATTTTTCAAATTGATCTGTTTGTTTACTTTTTGCACAATGTTTTCTATTGACAATAATCACTAGAACCCTGATATGTAAATAATAATAATTTTAAATTTGGTCTTTTATGTAAACGTTTGCAATTAGAACTATTAGTTTTCTTTTTAAACATTGATTTACATTGGTGAAAATCACTAGTCATTTTGTAAATAATAATAATAAATTCAATATTCAACTAACCTCCTTGTTTACTTTTTGCACATTGTTTTATATTGACAACAATCCCTAATAAATCTCCTTATTTACTTTTTCCAAAACGTTTTATATTGGCAACCATCACTAGAGCACTTTTTTGTAAATAATAATTAATCAAAAAGATTCATGTTATGTAAAAGTTTTCAATTAATTCTCCTTGTTTACTTTTTGCACATTGTTTTTAGATGGCAACAATCACTAGAGCCCAGTTTTGTAAATATTAATACATTTAGCATTTTGGCCTGTAACTTCATCTTCTTCTCATTTATATTTTATATATCACTTTTTCTCCTGTACGTTTTGAACATTGTTTTATATTGGCAACAATCACAAGAGCCCAGGTTTGTAAATATAAATACATTTAGCATTTTGGTCTGCAATTTCTTCTTCTCTTTTATATTTTATATATCACTTTTTTGTTAATAATAATATATTTAACATTTTGTTCTGTAATTTGTACTTCTTTTCATGTTTGAGACATACATTCATACACATATCAGTTTTAGATTTAATAGATTGATCTTATCAATACATACATATGTACACACTGCAACACTATGGTTCTTTCTCTGTCGCGACAGAACTAGTGACTATTATACCCACACGCCAGCAGCACTGCAACAGCTGTGTCGTCGCAACAGTGACGCCTCATTTCACAGAATTGGATTTTTTCGCAACGTACACCCGAGGTCTGTTCAGAAAATATCGCTTCCTATTAATTTCCTCGGGTTAACGAATATCATTTGTTTTTATTTCTTGGTGCGTTTTATTTATTTTTATTTTAGTACAAATGTTTCTGACATATGGCGTCAACTTCAATCATTTTGATGGTTTAGTTAAATGTTTACAACTAACTGATTTATATAATTTTAAATTTAAATAATTATATATATTTATATATTATATATATATATATATATATATATATATATATATATATATATATATATATATATATATATATATATATATATATATAATATATTAATAATTATAATTATATATATATATGAAATATGCTGCTCAAAAGTGGACAGCAGCACAAATAAAGAGCTTGGATTCTGATCATCTTCATGTTGGAAGAGCGAAGACGACCAGCTGTGGATGGTGTTTAAATTCCAATAAAATGGAAGATAAGCTAATAGCTATGATGAGAACTCTGACTGCTTGCTTGCAAGTAAAAACGAACATAAGTGTCAACTTAAATACTTAGCACATCTACTACTACAGTAAATCCAAATCCAGTCACAATAAAAATTGTAAAATTGACGAAACAAAATTGTATATAATGCAACACAATATTGACGTATTACTAATACGTGAGACCCGCCTATCAGGTAGAGAAACAATTGCAATTAATGGCTACAATACATGTTTGGCAAATCACCCTTTGCGCAAACGAAGAACTGTTGTTTAATTAAAAATAAAATTCGTCACATTGCTTTCTAAATATAAGTACAGATTTGATGCAATGCATTGTTGTCTCAATCATCTCTAGTGAATGGTTTTTCTCAATACTGCTGAATTTACTGTTCGCCACTTCAGGGTTAACTGGATAATGACTACCTAAATTAGTTCAGGTAGCTCGGTGATGAAATCATCAATGTCGGGGACTAGAGCGCTAAAAGGTATTGGTGGGGTAATACCGGGCCCTGTAACAGAGGGAATACGTTACGTAGCTATAAAATATTGCGACTTTGCAGCATACGCTATCACTAATGTCTTCCAGAAATAGCGAATTGAGCCCATCATGCTGAGTGATACAGATGTTGGTGGTATAATTTTTGAACATAATGTTCGAGAGGCTGCCAGAAATTCGCTGGTGAAACGAGTGTTACAGCAGACTATTCAGACACATGAGAAATGCCATCAAAGAGTCCGAAATACAAAAATTGGCTAAATTTTTATCTTGATTGTGTCGACGAACAGGTATAATATGTAGAAGCATAAAGCGACAGCGTGCTGATAACATACCTGTGAAAAACTTCTAAGTTCCAATATAGTATTGCAGAGGCAAGCATTTAATTTCAGAGAAAGGTAAAGCATTTGTTCAGCATCTTGAAAAGCTTTCCAACCAAATTCGAGTATTGCACCAGATGACAGAGCACTCATTGAGAGCCAGAGTAGAGTTGCGGTGGTTGTATTTGAAAATAAACTTCTGAAAGTAAAGAAATCACCTGGTAGTGATAGCTTCGATAATCGAACAGTAAGGCATTGTCCATGAAAGCGCTCGTATATCTGACAATGATATTTAATAATTCGATCAGATTGGGTCAGTTTCATAGCAGATGGAAAAGTGCACTGGTGAAGAGATCGCAAAGCCTGTGAAGCCAACTTATCAGCTGAACTTTTACAGGCCAATCAGTCTACTGTCTGGATTATCTTTAATGTTAAAGAAATTAATACTGAGACGCATGTACGACATAGAGGCGTTCAGCAATGCTATACTTGATCATCAATACGCTGCGAGCACTCCACCGAGCAACAGCCTGAACGGATCAATAAGTTTATTCTGCAGTCATACGAGAACAGCAAATACTGTTCTGCTATATACACACTTGGATATAGTAGAGATATTTGGTTGTGTATAGCACGATGGGCTACAGTATAAGCTGAAGCAGTTGTTGCCTGAAGCCTTATACCATTAATGTGCAGCTATTTGAGTCATCGCACATTCTTGGTCGAATGGTTTGATAAGGATCAATCCAGCTTAAAGAGAATAGCTACTGGTGTACCGGACGGTAGCGTTCTGGATCCAGTGTTGTAAACGATATACACATCTGATATTCCGATGCCACACGGTCGTACTGTCAGCTGCCACTACGCAGCAAGAGGTCAATTCGCAGGTAGATGTGAAGTGTTCAATACTTGCAAAACACGTACTCATATTCTAGTTGGCAATGCCACACTGATCTGGCTAATTAACAGCGTGCCCAGTGCAGAGCCTACAACTTGCGAAATATAGCAACAAGTTCGCAGTCTACAGGCGCAAGCTGCCAGCTCTGCAAATACACAGCTAAGCCTTTCAAACATGTAAAATCCTTCTTCTGCGTGATGTGTGGCTGGTGATGATCGGATTCAGCACGGGCAGCATTTGCCTATTGGAGTGACTAGTAATCATGCCATTTCCCCACATGCCAGACTGCCGTTATTTTAGCAACCCATTTCTCGATGTTTGACTTGGTGATCCAGCGCATTTTGATGATACAAATTTGCAAATTTGCTTCTGGGCTGCATATGGAAATGCGACAACAGCTTCAACAACAACGGCAACAACTACAACTTCAAAAAGAACAACAGCAACAATAACTATACCAAGAACAACCAGAACAGAAACTACATCACCAAAAAAGCAATATAAGTTAAGCAGCATATCACCAACAGGAACCAATAAAGAATGAAGGCAAAGAAAAGGTTCCCCCTTTATATGTGTTAAGTGACTAATATAATGCTCCTGTTAGACAAATTGCTAAAAATCCAACGGTGAACAAATTTCCAACAAAGGCAGCCACCAATAATCGTAATGGGCTATGTATACAATGCATATAATGCTGTTCTGTATTCCCTTGCGGGAGACGGAGCAGTATTAGGCAGCAGCGCAGCCAAATTCAAATGAATTGAGGGAGTTGCAGAAGTCAACAGCGACTCCAGAAATTGCCAATATACAGAAGGCAGCTGCTAATGCAACTTAGATACTTCTATATCCAGTTGCACGGAATAGTGTACGCGCATGCAAAATGGCTCAATCGCAATTTAGTTGACCCCAGCGACAGTCAATTGAGCAGCAACAACAAAAGCAGCTAATCATGTTGCCAGCCAATAGCGTTACGTAGCTAGAAATAGTGGCCGAGCACGAAATCCAGCAGAGAGGCATCAGGCCAATCTACAGAAAACCTACTACACAAGGGCAACAGCAGCAGCAACTCGAATCCCAGCGCAAGCAGAAGCAGCCAACAAAATCTCCAACTTGTTCCGTTGTCGAATGGAAGATAAAATGGACAAGTTGCTTAATGTTATTGTACGATTTATTGAACTGAATGCAAATAATAAAACTTAGAATAAGTTGACTACAACTAAAAGAAACAACTCACCCATTGAAATCCGGCAAGAGCAGAGCTCTGCAAAGATGTTAACAGAGATCCTTGGGGACTTGGCTAAACAAACGTGGATGATGATGGGTCACATAGTGACAACACTATTTCCAACATACATCCACGAAACGCAGGACTGGGCGCCTGTACAGTTTCACTGCTGAGCCCCGAATTTCACCGAGTAGATTAAGATTACAGCTCTTTCCCTGAAAAATTGAAAGGCCCGAGAACAGATAATATACCCGCGGAGATACTGAATTTGATAGCAACAGGACGGCCTACACTTCTTAGAATGTATAACGCATGTCTGATAGAAAGGTTATTTCTAGAAGCGTGGAAGGAGTAGACACTTGTGCACATTAGGCAAAGGCGATCCCAACACACCATCGGCATAACGCCCATTGTGCACTTTAAACATAGCTGGAAAGCTGTTAGAAATGCTCATAAAACCCAAGCTGCTTGTTGAAGTAGAGGTTGCTGGAGGAATTTGCCCCAGATAGCACGGTGTCAGAGCTGTAAAAAACACAATGGGAGCTATCGGTGGAGTGGTTCAGGCAGCCAGTGCAACGCAAAGAGGATATGTTGACGGACCGACGGCAGGGAAACGAAGACTACTAATGGAAGCAACAAATGCAATCCTATTGTATGGTAATGAAGTATAGGCGGACAATTTAAGAGCAGAAGTGTGGCAGAAACTGATGCGCAAGAAAATATGGAAGACCGTACGATAGCAAGCTATAGTCTCTTAGAAGGAAAAATGAATTGGACTGTACAAATCATCATGTAGACTAAAGTACAGCAAAAGTGAAGCAGCATAGATGCTTGGAAAAGAGTTTGTGACTTCGTTGAAAAGGTTCTGCGGTGGAAAAAGTTTTACCTAGATGCAGGAACACAGATGGCAGTGCTCAGCTAGAGCATATACAAGGGCTTCACCTTGAAGGTTAATGCGGGATGGTTCTTGGTTCCAAGATGGAAGGCAGCCCTAAAAGAGGTTTTTTTTTTTTGCAGTATTACAGTCCGCAGCCAGCAGCAGCACCAGCACCAGCATCACTGACAGCAGCAGTAGCGGGAGCGGAAGCTTAGGCAGCATCAGCAGCAACAGCAAAAGCAACAGCACCAGCATCAGTGGCAGCACAAGCAGTATCATCGGACTGACAGGTCGACGACGTGTAGAGCAACCTCCTGAATTGATTTGATGACCATGTGGCTAATTGGTGCGTGTGGGAAAGAAATAACACATGTTATCAATTGTACACAAAACCCATTCATACTAACTATTATAATTCGCTGCCATTGATGATCCGATCCAATCCTGTGATGTCCGCCGCTCCAGATATCTTTCGATGGTCCAGAGATGCGCAAGTCTAAGATGTTCCTGAAAAATAATATAAATTATTACATACATACTTTGTATAATCCGCATGTATCTATGAGCTGCCATTGAAATATAGTGATGGCGTCCGCCGGTCGAGAGCTGTCCTTGTATGGTTCAGAGATACCGCTGCTATATATACCTGTTAAAAAATATTTTAGATTAGTTTAAAATAGTTTAATCTGATTTATGTTCATAAATGTCATTACTTTTGTTTACTTCATAAGTCGATGAAGCAAATGTAGAAAAAAGTGTGACCCAACACGTGAGTTAAGGAAATACTGTATTGTTTTGATAATTAGAGCTGCCAGATTGTTTTGATAGCTCTTATATACACAAATGCAAATGTTGCTTTGATATAGGTAATATGTTAAACTAAATAAAGTAACTGCCAGTGCGAAGCTGGAATGCAGGTTAAAATTCATTTAGGTTTATTAATATTGTCATTACTCTTGTTTGCCTAGTAAGAAAAAAAACTAGAAACAGTTATCAAGAAAAGGCGGTTCGACTTTACAGAAAATAATAATATCCTCCACAATAGTTTGGTTTCCGCTGTGAACACAATACCATCCACGCTCTGTACAAAATTAAAAGAAAGTTAAGTCCAATATCAGTAGTTCCAAATCTACGGGTATGGTATTATGAGATATTAAAACGGCTTTTTATTCCGTATGGCATGAAGGACTTGTCTATAACATCAATTTTTACATTTCCCGATAGAAATTATTAAAAAAATACGTAGTTTTTTGAGTAATCGAACCTTTGCCGTACATATATGTAAGTGATGCTAATTCAAGCGTAATAAACATATTTGCAGGGTGTCCGAAAGGATTTTGTCTGTCCCAACTATTATATAATATATATACATCCCATTTTCCTGCCTTAAGTAGATAGACTGCATCAAGTTTTGCGGCTATCTTTTTTACCAGGAAAAGGAAAAATTGTATATCCCATCAAATAGCTTTAACCTCAACCAGACGGATATGAATTGGAGCATCCTGAAGTATGTAATTAAAAAAACTAAAATATTAATTCGGGTTTTGTATCCATTTATAAATATGACTTCTCGCCTAAGCTTAGAAAATATAATTAAAGCTGTTTAGATCAATTCTTAGTCCACAATATTTATTGGGGAACCGGTTGCGGTGAAAGTCTAAGGTCCTATACTCTTAATTTATCAATAAATCACCAACACTTGTGTAATACCACTAACCATACAACACATAGACTGTATGGTTAGCGGTAATACCTAAATTTTATTCAAAATAAAGTATCCCATATAAATAAAAAAAATTAAAAATTAAAAAAATCAAAATATATCAATGCTGATAAATACTTATTACTAAAATGTTATGAAATTAGCAATAAATAGGACTAAACAACATTAAATGAATTAATAATATTTAAATGAATAAAATATGCCAGTGTATATTCAATTCTTTTAATATATAGATGTAAAAAACAATAATTGTCAAATGACTTGTGCATTGTTCAGTTATCGATGAGGCGATATAAAACGATATTTTGTGCTAACATCACTAGTGGAAAGTGTATTTAAGTGCCGTTGCACACAGATGTTGGGGCAAAATAGCAACAGAAACCGACGAGTGCGATAGTCAGGGCAGTCGCGGTAGTCATTCAACAAACGGAATTATTAGTTGAAAAGAAAAATTGTGAGCAATAATAGCAATATGATTCCAACAATAACGAAAAACTACCAGAACGTGGTCATCAGCACTGGCAATATAATAAACAATGAGCTGGGACAGCGCAAATCCAACGAGGAACTGTATGACGGATTAAAAATCACCCTGCACAACGATCCAAATTCAGAAAGCGTGGTGGTTGAGATTGACAAGCGGCATGGCCGCGTGCTCTGTGCTACACAGGAATTGAACAGCCGACTGACAGAAAATGAACGCAACGAGATTAGCATTGGCGCAAAGATATTCCTCAACAAAAATTCCACGGAGTGCATCAATCAGGCCGTTGAAGCGTTGCTCAACATACTCAATGTGACGCATGTGGATAACGTGGTGCTGGCTTACCATCCCAATGTCTCGACCGTTGCCAGCGCAACGACACTAGCCACAACAGCAAAGACTCCCTGCTCCGAGGGGAGCAGCGAAAGCGGAAGCAGCACAAGCGTCAGCGATGCTGCCAACAGCTGGAGCGCACGCAATGGTGTGCAGGGAATAGCAGAACTAAAGTTACTCTATAAAGCCTTGGAGCAGTACGCACTGAAACAACAAATCAAACAGTTGGGCATTGCCGATCTCGACGCAAAGACTTTGGCTGAGCTATACAAATCGGCTGAAGTAGTGCCCACCATAGCGCAGGTAAATCTGGCCACCTGCTGCGTAGTACCAGCTGAATTGCATGAATTCTGTCGCGATCATGAGTTGGTACTTAATACACACAGCGATCCGGAGCTGCTGTTGGCTGAGGAGCAATTCGCATGTTTGGCACCCGGCTATACAATCGATTGGTCCCTGCGCTATCAAGTGCATGTTCGCTGTCGCGGCGTCCTCACTGCCAAGGGCTATATAGTGGGTGCCTCCCAGCCTAGCCCTGATAATTTGAAATAGAACGAAAGGTTGGCATAGCCTAAAACTACGGTGAACTTCTGATATAGTATATATATACGTACATGTATATGTATTTGTATATGTATATGTATTTGTATGTATTTATGCATGTAAAACTGTACTTATTGTTTGTTATACAAAACCCAAGATCGAGATGAGAACAGAACTGTGTAACACTCCAGTAGCGAGTGAGCACTTCAAACGATTTTATTGTGAACAATTTTTCTGTTTTTTTTTTTGTTTTGAATATAAACAGTTACTGAAACCACTAAATTGCTGTTTTGTTTCTCTGGTTTTCTTCTCAACATTTAATAGGTATACCTGGTAACCGGTTTGGCTAATTGTAATACAATATCAACATAAGTATATACACATTCATGTCTACACGAGTGCGTTCAACAAACACTAACAGCCTTGTAATCGTTAATCGTCATCGTAATAAGAGACCGAGAGTCTTTCCGCATTTGTTCTTTGTCTAGGCTTATGTCTAGTCTCTCTGTCACCGATCACGTGGCTTCGTTGCTTGCCATTTAGTTTAGATTAATAACATCTAATCACACAGCAGGGAAAACTATTTTAAATATATTGCTGTTGAGATGCTATCTGACAGGAAGTCGCACAAGTGCAACGGGGCGACACTTCAATACGCCAGAAGAGTGAAAAAATAAACAAATACCGAAAGACTTACATGTAAAAATAGCTTTAATAATTTATTCCGAGCCAAATCAGTGATCACTGGAACATTATAGCAGCGTAAATATCAACATATGCATGTATATATGTACATATGTACTTATGTATGTACATACATATACATATGCGCTTAGAGTGTAGCATATGCATTCAGGAGTTCTGCCTGCGGGATGGGCGGCCTTATCACTAACTATGTATGGGAATGTCCATACAAATGCATACATAGTGTGAGCATGTGATACATACATACACACACACACACACACACACACACACACACACACACACACACACACACACACACACACACACATATATATATATATATATATATATATATATATATATATATATATATATATATATATATATATATATATATATATATATATATATATATATATATATATATATATATATATATATATATATATATATATATATATATATATATATATATATATATATATATATATATATATATATATATATATATATATATATGTATATATATATATATATATGGCGTCACTGACGTTTTTTTTTCCTTTTTTGATTCCCATTAAACTGGCGTCACTGACGTTGTGAACCATAGGTTTTCCTAAGCGTGCATATTTGTGCCCAGTTGTGTTAAATTAAACAAATAATATTCCATATATATGAAAGTACATTTATATGTATGTATGTACATATACAGACATACATATGAATAAACAAATAAGATTCATATGCATCCTAATGCAAATGCTTATGTATGTGTGTGCCTGTGTCTCGACAAACATACAATACATGCAAATATACAATTGTAGATTTAATAACAAGAGTGCTCTAGTCGAGACTGCTCGACTACGAGATACCCTGAACATTTATATATATTACACGATAATATACTGTAAATCTGAACTCTCCTACTTTAACGGAACACGAGTTACGCTTAAAAAGCTAAGTCTAATTATCGATTCTTATCGATAATAAGGAAATGAGCTGAGTTATCGGAAAAAATGATAAACTTGTCTGCGTATGGTATACACGAGTTTACATTTCAAATTTCAGATCTCAACCTTTTGTGGCTTGCGAGCTCGCTGCGCTTAGATGGGCATGGCTAAATCGACTCAGCTCGTCTTCCTGATCAAGAATATATATACTTTATGGGGTCTGACACGCCTCCTTCTGTTACATAAATTTTCACAGAACCATTATACCCTCATTTCCCATTTTCAATGGGTCAGGGTATAATTACTGCTGCGCTGTTCATAGCCATTGCGAAGTCGTCATGACTTGCGTTTCCAACTTATAAGTGGAAGGGAGCCCGCTATATAATGTGCGCGTGAGTCAGGCAAATATTAAGCTAACGATCTTTTTTTGTGTGTGTGTGTATGTATGCTTGTGCATGTGTATGGGCATTGAGCGGCTCCAGGCGAAGGGCCTGGAAAGCAATTTCGTTAATTTCAGAGGCTAGTGAAAATCTGGTAAGGGTAGCACTTTGTCTTTTTTTTTTGAAGCCAGAAATTGTCGAGTTTATGTTAGGGCAGTATCATTCGAGAGTTGGGGAAATTAATTTGGATAGTTTTGTGCTCTGGTATACGATTAGCGACACAAAAATGGCTTAGGCGATACGACAATACGGATAAGATAATAATTGTTGCAATAAGTTTCTAAATATATCAGTAAAATGCAGATACGATGGAAACGCCTGGAAGGTAATACAGTTCCCATTATCAGTTTCGTGTAAACGTAAGCCGAAATGTTGAGATTAATTGCATAATTTAAGTTAAATCAGTCATATGAGGCTTGCTTTTTATACCCTGAACCCATTGAAAATGGGAAATCAGGGTATAATGGTTTTGTGAAAATGTATGTCCGTCCGTTCGTCTATACGAACGCAGCGATCACGCAAACCACAAAAGCTAGAGATCGGAAATTTAAAATGTATACTCGTATACACAGTATAAGTCTATCATTTTTGTTCGATAACTTATCAAATTTACATATTATCGATAAAAATCGATATTATTTTAAGCGTATCTCGTATACCGTTATAGTGAAATGGGTTCAGAATTACAGTGTATATCCGCAAAATAAATTTAAAGATTTGTTTAAATTGAGACGCAAATATTTCTCAATTCAAGTCGCATTTTTTCTAACTTTGAAGATTGTAATATTATATGCATAGTTAGCTTTTTCTTTTCCGTATCAAATTAATCTTATGTTTTTTTACGATTAGGTGAAACCGAAAACCATAAAACAGTTAATGATAGAATCTAATTTATATTAATTTGTATATACATTTAAGTTACATTTAATATGTTTCAAACAATATATATAATGGTAGGACTATATAATGCGATCAAAGAATATATTACTTTATCAATATATTCGAAAGAATTGACTTTTCGATAAAACAACATAAAATGCTTAAGTAGGGAGGCCCCAACTAGGAGATACTCTAAACCATAGCCGAACTGTTTTTTTTTTAAATACACTGGCTCGTATATATATCGACTAAAAAATATATTCTTCCTTCAGAATTCATATCCCAAGAACCAAATAGCATCTAAGCTACAATAAAATTTGGGTTACCAGAAAAAATTGTTGAACTCACTCAGGAATTAAACCTGACTAACTATATAAAATTTTAATTAACTTTAGCCGCATTCAATAATCCAACATTTTTTTTTATGAAGTGCCAAGTCCAAAACTAAAATATCAGTTGAAAATTTAAAAACAATTCAATCTTACTTGCGATCCTTTTATGTAATTACAAAAAAATGACTACACGTTTCCTTTAATAATTTCTGTGCATTTAATGGGTTTGAATGAAAATATCAACTAATGAGCCCCCAATTCGTTAATTATATGGAATATCGCAAAAAATTCGAACTCTGTTTTCTTCAACTTAACTGATATTACTCTCTTTGGAGCTGGCATAAAAATATTAAATTTTAAAAGTTGTAAAAAGAATACAGCCGGAAGGACGGAAAGATAGACAGGTGGGTAGGAGTTAATTCAGTCGTCTGTTGAGCTGCATCAATAATATACATACTGTATGGAGTCGGTCATATTTCCTCCTTCCAGTTTTATACATTTTAATATAACCATTATTTACCATGAATTTCCATTGCCTATGGGCTCAGTGAATAATAACATAATTGAAGTACAAATAATATGATCTGCGAGTATAAATATCTTAATCGAAGATAAATGTTATTTATCCTCGCTTAAGATATTTATACTCGCAGATCATATTGTTTGTACTTCAATTATGTTATTATTCACTGAGCCCATAGGCAATGGAAATTCATGGTAACTAATCGAATGATAAATTACCATAATATGAGGACGAATAAATTTATCTCCGGGTAAGAAATTAAATTAAAAGGTAAAAAACAGAATAAAAACTGAACTATTTAACAAAAAATATGCCTACCATCATTATAGTATAACTGACCTCATCGTCTTAATAACATTAAAATCAATCTCCAAAAAAAATGCGAAAGAAAAGATATATCTTTATGTCGGAGCCCACACCTTAACCCAAATAAATGTACAGCTATATATAGATATAAACACCATTAACAGTTGTTAAGTCTTTATTAGGATAATTGAATAAGTATTCTTCGTCTTTTTCCGCGTCTTTACCATGCTCTGTTTTTCTCAAATATGTTTAGCGATCGACCTAACCGTATACATCGCTTAGCTCTTAGCATCCTATAGTACAATTATTTCTTCATAATGGCTGTATTTTTTTTTTAAATTTTATTGTATATAGTTAACGGACACTAAAAATATACACGGAATTGTTTGGAATTAATGTGTCCGTTTTATATTTGTTTTTTTCTTTTTTTATAATATAATTTTATATAGAGTGATAAGATCTTTGCTAGGCTGCTTTTATTCATCAATTTTATTAACCGTTTACCGAACATTAAATATTTATTATATATGTTTATATACACATATATTATATATTTATATAAATATATATGTGCCATATAGATTACTCGTATTCGACCTTTAAAACCCTAATCAAGTAAAGTTACAATTAGATTGCGTCATAAAAAGTAGTTCTACTCTGTAAACAATCTCTTTGGGGAACGGACGGCGGTTTTTATACTCATTTTACTTGAAATTTTTTGATTTTTCACTAAATAACAAATACAACTAATTTAAACTAACACAATTCGTTGCTATATCTTGTTCTTCTTCATCTTCTTGAGAGCTGGGAATTTAGGATTGAACTTTTGGTTTAAGCTCATTTCAAGCCATGTTCGTTGATTCAGGGGATTTTGGTTAATATAAAATAAAAATGTCTATCAAAAAATGTTTAATAATAAAATTTACAAAAAATTTGTACATGATACTTTTTTGTTGTTGTTGGTCTTATCTTGAGTTATTCAGAATTATCATAGCTATATCTTTATAAATATTAATATATATTATATTATAATGGAGGAATTTATATAGCACTCCTAGCTATAATAATTTAGGAAAATTTGGATCAAAAGCTAGGTATTTATAGAAAATAGGTAGATCGCAAAAGGTTTAGCTGATTTACACACACATAGAATATATGAATTACATATATTTATGTATAAAGTATAATAGACTTGTTATAGACACATAAAACAGGAATCAAAAACAACAAAAGGAAACAAAGCTTGAACTATTTTTTTTACAGGATATAAACTTCATTTTATAAACATAACAATGCAATTGTTCACATATTTTCCATATTTTTTCCTCTTTTGCAATATATTTAAAAATAAAATATTGCATTTACCAATTTTACAATCTTGAATTTAATCTTAACCATTTGTTTTATCCATTCTGGAAATTTTTAAAAAGTAATTATTGAAAGAACACATACAATACGCACATCGAGAGAGTACAATTAAATCGTATATATATAATCATATATTGACTTTCAATATGTTTAATAATAAATTTTTGTTTATTTCAACATTTAGACTTTAATATTAAAAATGCGTGCACCTAAAAAATTGCCACAAAAATACAATCAAAACATTTTGTTTTCTAAACTACAAAAATACATTTTTATCATATATATATATATATATATATATAAATATATATATATATATATATATATATATATATATATATATATATATATATATATATATATATATATATATATATATATACACATATAATATATATTAAGTATAATATTGGTGTCATCTGTTTCACTTATTTAAACCAGTTCTAAAACAACTAACAACAATTTATGCGATTTATGTACATATGCATGTGTGTGTGGTTGTGAATGCCTGTATGTGTTAAACTATTTAAAATATAATACCGTTTCATTACAATTTCTTAGATATAAATATATAACTCATCATTTCTTTTAGCATACATATGTAGGTGATTCAGTCTAATTTGGGGAATTGGTCGTCAAACTTGGGTGGGTAAAGTGAAACCCAATAAAGCAAACAACAAATCAAAAAGCCAACAATAATAATCATGTGTGCGAACTGAAAAGTGCGTTTAAAAGAATATTTTTGTTGCCAGACGCATATTTTCTAGCTATCCGTGCTGTAATACTCTACAGAAAAACCAATTGTTGCCGATATAAACCCAAGATGCATTTTATAATTATTTCTGGTTACGGAAACTTCATTCAAAAGTAAACCTTAAAGTAGTAATTTAAAAAAATTGTTCCCACCCACATTAATCGAGTAGGACTTATTGGCATTGTGGCGTTATGGTTTTTCTTGGAACTAGTTTATCCTGCCTATATAAATCTTATTCTATTTCGAATAGATCGTTCAAAGATTAGTAAGATCTTTAGTTGGGGAAAAAGATCTATCGACAGAAACATGAATCTATATATTTTTTGGACCAGTTATTTCTACCAAAGAATAAGAAACACTGTGCAAACGATATTGTGGTGCCACGCCTCTAGTGCTCGTAGACATATAACTTTAAAGTTTTTATCTGATCATGGATATTTGTATTATAGACATACATATGTACATACATGTGAGTATATGCATATACTAAGTTTCCAGTCATTGCGGACAGAAAAATAAAAACAAAAAAAATACCGTTTGTAACAGTTGACAGCTTCAACTGCCATGAACGCTCTTTCATCTCTTAAATCAAATGGGATTTGCGATTAGAGTGCTCAATTGCTGCGAGCAGCTCATGCTTCTGTCTCACATAGAGGCGACCCTTTTTCCAAGGACTCTGAAGCTGGAGAGGCTTAAAGTCATCTCGAAGGCAACGCTCTCGAGCGCCAATGACTGCGACAAGGCAGAAGTTGTCGAGCATATCGGCATTATATATGGGTCCCTTACTTCCTTTTAGAACTGCGGCCATGTTTAGCTGCTTGACAACCAAATTGATCACCTCTCTAGCCGTTGTCTTTGGCGTCACGTGAAGTTTGAGGCTGGTGCCGCTGGCCAGGCCTGTGTTGTAGGCTGTGTACACCTGAATGATACCCGCACCTGTACTGCTGATAGCTTGCTCGGTATTTAGGCTGGAACAGCTGGCTGTGTCTTCCTCGCTGCTTTGATGGGCCAGGCTCTTAGTGGAGGAGGCCTTGGAGGTCCTAGGAGCCACAGAATTTAGCTCAATGCTGCTTAGAGGTTTTAGCTCTGGCTGTACGGTAGACAAACCCTCACGTAAATTGGCGCTGGATGCAGCCTTTAGCCTGTACTCCGCGGCTGACGGCTTAAGCGTTTTGTGCTCCAAATCTCCAGCAAATGTAGAGATATTGCCGGCTAGATACGGCACTGAACTGGAGCAGTGCACGGTGATAAGGGGTGTGGGAAGGGGTCCAATGTGGGAGCTGGTACGTTTACGGTGTGCAGCTGCAGCTGCTTGCGAATGACGTAGTGCATCCGCCAGCGTATCATCGGATCGCGAAGGGGGCAAAGCAAACACGCAGTTGCTGCTATCGGAGGTGGAGCTGCGTGCCGTATAGGTGGAGCTAACAGAGTCACCGCTGTTCTTACGTAGCGACACATCCGAGCAGGTGGAAGCAGAATATTCGCTGACGCCCACCTGGAGCAGTTGAGGTTGTTGTTGTTGCTGCTGTTCTATTGACGGTTGCTTGTCGGGTGCCTCGAGAATGGTGGTAGCATGTGCGGAGCTGGTCGCGAGTGCGCTCTGACCTAGATTCGTTTCGGACTTTGAATGTTCTGGATTGCTGCTTGCATTGTCACCATCCTCATTGACACCTGGACCTGGCCAGCTACCGCGACCCGTCTTGCTGAATCGGGGTTCGCGATGCGGCGGCTGCAGCAATTGTTTTTCTTGCTCCTCGATAAACTTTAGTATCTCACTCATAGCTAACGCTGGCTGGGCATGTTTATTTCGAGCATATGCAACCACATCCATTAGCCAGCGCACACTCTTCCATACGAGCGTAAGATTCGAGCCCAGGTCCTGCAGTGTGGCTAGACGATCCTTAGCCGCCTGCAACTCGCTGCTGGAGAAGGCCTCGCGTTGCGAATGGGTAGCCAGTGCAGTGTCCAGCTCCAGGATGCAGGAGAGTCGTGCATATTTCTGCACAATGGACGGCTGATAGGTACGCAGATGGATCATCTCGAAAGCTTGAATGCTCAGGCTGACGAAGTCATTGCGTTGCAACAGCAGCTCTGATTGGCCGGGTACGGCGCAGGATGCCTCCACCGAGGGGCAGACAATGAGGAAGCTAATGTCGCGACTATGCTCGATTACCTCCACATCGTAGAGGCGATGCGTTGCAGCTTCCGTTGGCTTAATGTTCATCCCGCCCAGCAGCTTATGCATTGCTGTGCTGAGATCGTGTAGGAAAAGACATTGTACCTCGTTAGCTTGGCCGTTGCCATTGCCATTGCTATCGCTGAGAGCACTAAAGTCGAGAGGCAGCCGCACTGATTTACTTTCGTTTATGCGATTCAGTACCTGCCACTCCTCAGCGGTAATGTGGCTATTCTCACGAACCTTGCAATGGGGGAGCACATTGGGCGTCTTCACCGGTACCACCACCTGTATCTGATCCATCGAGCACTGCATCTTCAGATAGCCCAAATAGAGGCCTGGTTCAAGTCGCTGCAACGCTGCCTGTTGATAATGTAGCTGCTCGCCAATGCTTGAGATAAGCAGCTCATTAATTGTGTAGTCCTCGTGCAAAGCGCCCAGCTTTTTTTGCAGCTTGCTAACGGGTAGCCAGCGTGAATTTATAATAGATACAACTTTCTGACTCTTCACCGACTGTATGCAGGTAAGCACAACCGTGCCCTGTGCATCTCGAAGGGGCTTATAGTATAATTGACCAAGATCGGTAATGCCTAGTGCAGACTGCATCTGGCAAACGGCCGACAGCAGCTTGGTGCGAAAGTGAACGGGTGAAGTGAGATTCCGTTCCATGTCCGTACGAAGTGATTTCACATCCTCCCATGTGCACGCAACTTTCATCAACCAATAGTAGTCCATATGTAGGGCACTCGGATATGACTCATCGATTTCGATAACAGGTGGAAAATCCTCGCTGGTTACCAGCACCTTGTCATCGCAGTACACAATGCACGTGAAGTAGATGCCACTGATAAATATAGGTTATATATAGGTTATATATATATTCAATTAGTTGCTGTTGGAAATAAGATGATCTCTTGGAATTTTACCGTCGCAACGTTTTCTGGAACTTAGAGGTGACCGAGAATAATTGCTTAATAGTAGTCTTCTTTTTCGGATTGCGACGCTGCACGGTGCATGGATCCAGCGTTAGCTCTGAGACATCTGCAGGTCGAGCCAAACGCACTGCCGTAAACAGATTGTCAAGCATGCATTGACGGCCATAAAAACGATCCTCCCTATTTTCTAAGTCACGCCAGGCTATTAACGAAACAACATTCTATTGATGAAAATAATATGTCTACATCATAACATTTATATTTCTATTTAAAATATTTGTGTAGGTGCCTTCTTCCGCGCTACTTAGTTGATGAGTACTCAGTTGAAATAAATGCTAAAATTTTTACTCACTTGAGGGCACAACGCTCGCAGGCACCGAGTTGCGGTAAGGACCCCAACCCTTGACATTGCCGCAGGCACCGCGTAGAAAATAGCGTCGTCCTTGCGTGAGTCCAGTTATGGGGCACTGAGCGCCCATGGTGCCGTGGAAGCTAATCCACTCGAGAAGCTCCCGCTCACCAACAACATTGTTAAAGTCTACTCGTGTTGACCATTGCACTGTGGACATAATGAACGGGGGTTAAGATGAAAAAAAAAATCCCGGCATAGCAGTCGCAGCTTACCTTTAAATTTGGTGGCGATGGCGCCTTCGAAGGGTTCGAGTATTTGCAAGTTGATGGAATTGTTACTGGTGACATCGACAATAATAGAGGCAGGTGCATCTGGTGGTCGGGCCTGGTCCCAGCCGAGCAACAAACGACGTAGCCCTTTGATCCTTCGCTCCCAAATGCCAATTTGTTTGTCCACTTCGTTGCCCGTGCAGCTGGTGACTGAGGACCCCGTATTGCCTGAAATCAAAATCAAAATGAATTTAATTAAATAACGTTTTTAAATGAAAGGCAAAGTATACGTACCAATTATAATGCTAGATATTGAAGGACGCGAAGTGAAGCTGGGTGTACACAGACCTTCTGGTCCACTGAGATCATGAATGCGGGACTCGGCGTCCTTAAGTAGGCCATTGAGCTTGGTGCCGATGCTTTCCACGGAAACTATTTATGTTTAAAAAAGGAACAGATGAGTTATGTATAAATATACTCTAATTATTTTATCTTACACTGTGAGCCCTCTAGAGCGCCATGCTGCAGTAACATCTTGGTCATGGAGCGATTGTTACTTAGCACGGCTACATCAAGTGCCGAGAGGCCATCAATATTGATGCTGTGGATTAGGAAAAATATCTACATTAATTATTTGAAATAACAAATGAAACGGTGAAGAATAAGACGATGGTAGTGGACTCCAACACTACGGTAAGCAGGTGAAATGTGTATTGATTAACTGAATGATTTTAGAACGAAAGAAAGGAAAAACACAAAAGTATTTCCTTCTTAAGTCTGAAGCTCTGAACCTTACAGAATAATTTACTCTTAAGCAAAGAGGGAAATCAGCAAGGAAAGAGAAGGGAAGAAGAAAAACGGACACAAAAATCCCTTGGTTTTGAAGTCCTACACTAAGCAGGTTAAAAATACGTGCTGACTGATGTTGTACTGACTAGCTTAAATATATAATCTTAAGGTTTTTTATAGAAAAGAAGGCATCTGGAATAACTTGGCCAATAAATTATGTTGCATTCATTGTAGACTCACAAATTGTTTATGAATCCCTATACTTTTTCATATTTTTCCGGACTTACCTATTGACATCTACATCGGTGGATTCGAGTATGGTTCGTGCCTTCTCCAAATGTCCATGCTCCACGGCTGAAAAGAGAGCTGTGAAAGAGCAAAGTGTGCATAATTATGTTGGATTAGAAATAGTTTAAAAATCGCAGTGTTTCAATTATTAATTAATTAAGAGTGCGGAGAGCGAGCAGAGCAGAGCAGAGCAGAACTAGTGAAGTAGTTTGTTTACCGTGCAAATGGAGATTGCTTTGACTGAGTTTGTCCAGCTGTGCCTGGGCAAGCTTCACCTGTTTCTTAGACATTTTGCTGACCCGCGGATGTGGCGTATTGCCTGCAATTTTATTGCGCAGCTGCATGGGAAGCCGATGAACTGATAACTGTTGTTCTTTTGCTGAGGAGTTTTCATTAATTTCCTGGCTCTTATCGTCATCATGCTCGTCCCGGAGCTTCGCATTCTTGGGCTGGGAGTGACGAGAGATGAGCAGCTGTGTACTGGACTGTGGTTGGGCTTGCTGCTGTTGTGGCAGCAGGAATTCCATTTCGCGCAGATCCTGGTCCTGGCATGTAATGGCGGTCCTCAGTTTAACTACAGCCCCATGCTGGCTAAGTTGCCCCGACCAGCGAAAACTGGTTGTAGGATAATAGACAGGACAACTATCCTGATTATTGTTAACCTGACAGTCAAAGGAGTGCTTCAAGCGTAGTTTGACAAGTTCTTCCTCACACGAGTTGGGCAATATGTTGTCTATGGGTGCAAACGAAGAATCGAGGATTAAGGTTTGGAAAAGAAATTATAAATTGCAAATTAAACAAACAACTTAATCAAATGTGAAATGAAAAGCTAATTAGAAATAATTTTTAAATAAATGAATATATACAAAGGTAAAAAAGCCAAACCAATGGGAACGATATATGTATAAATCTGCTGTATGTATGTATGTATGCATATGCTCGTTAATTACCAGCCATTGCGATCAATTACTATTATTAAACAGAAGAATTTGCCGTCGACTTTATAATTTTTGTTGAATGACCAAAAGCCAATTTAATCAATTATGCAGCACTCTTTATGTGTATGTGTGTGTATGAAAATGAGTTTAAGGGAATGTGTTATGTGTGTGTTTGTGTTTGTGTGAGTGTGTGTGTGTGTGTGTGTGTGTGTGTGTGTGTGTGTGTGTGTGTGTGTGTGTGTGTGTGTGTGTGTGTGTGTGTGTGTGTGTGTGTGTGTGTGTGTGTGTGTGTGTGTGTGTGTGTGTGTGTGTGTGTGTGTGTGTGTGTGTGTGTGTGTGTGTGTGTGTGTGTGTGTGTGTGTGTGTGTGTGTGTGTGTGTGTGTGTGTGTGTATGTGTGTGCGGTGTGTGTGTGTGTGTGTGTGTGTGTGTGTGTGTGTGTGTGTGTGTGTGTGTGTATGTGTGTGCGTGTGTGTGTGTGTGTGTGTGTGTGTGTGTGTGAGTGTGTGTGTGTGTGTGTGTGTGTGTTGCATGTACTCAAGCACCGCCTTGGCAGTCAAGCAGCGTAAGGAGCGTAACGAGCAACTACTAGTAGCCACCCACTCAATCAACCACCTATTCTATATATATATATGTAAATACTGTTATAAAGAAATGTGATTTTTTTGATTAAATATTTAACTGTCATACTGTTCCCTAAAAATAATAGTGTTAGGCTGTTAAACACAAATTTGCTTTTATTGATGTTCAGACTTAATATGTCGCATGTGGGTGGGTTGAGTGAAGCGTCGGTGCTAGTTGCTTACCATCGTTGGCATAATGACCGCGCGGTTGTAATATGCACGCCGACGTCGCTACTGCTGCTGATGTCGGCGTTTTGAGTTGGCAAAACTTGGTGAGCTCGTTGAGCGTGTGAAACGATTTTTGGCGTATGAAATGCGCTGGTGAACGCAAACAGCTGCCCATCTGCAGCTTGAGTGAGGCGTGGTTATTATCATTGAACTCACTATCGTTGTTGCTCTGGTGGAATCTGCAACATCAGACAACACGTCCACAAAATGGTTTCCATTTAAAGCTTAATTATGTAATTGTACAGGGACGTTTGTTCATTACTGCATTTTGTTCGTAGCTGGCTTCAATAACATTAATAAGCCACTTTAAAACGGCCTTCAGTAGCTTAATTATCCCATTTTGAAACTTCTCGCTCTAAAACCTAAGAAGTTATAATTTTTGCGGTTTGCCACGCGCTCTATTGGCGTAGATATATACGACACATCGTTTTGATTCCAAATTCTAAATTTGAACTCTCTAATGGAATAATAATAAATAACATGGTTTCTAAGATATCGCAAAACTTATTTTTCGATTTCCCAAGCCCCTAGTAGGCGTATTGTGAAACCAAATTTTACCTCCCTAGCTTCAATAGCGGCGAAATGGTTTGCGTTTATACGAACAGACGCACTAACGGACGGACAGCTAGACGGACGTTGCACAAAACCAATATTTCAATTCACTTCACTACTTAATTTCACTTCGTGAATGAGTATAATAACACATACCATAGAGATTTTCTACTAAAGTGAACATCACTTCTTGTTAAATAAAAAGCACCAGTTTGTCATTTATACAGCTGACCAGCAAGTAGTATGTCTTAAATTGATAAGATATTTTCTTAGTAGATCTACAATGATAACCTTAACAATATTGTCAGAAAATTAGTAGACAATAAATATACGACTGTTTATTTGTAATTTAAATAAGAATAAGTTGTCAAAGTTGAGTATTTTACAATACACAATAACACCACAATTATCCGCTCTACTGGCTAAGAGTTCAATAAGTAAATTTTCAATGTATTTTAGACGTCAAATCAAATAAACTAAATTTTGATATCACATCCACAAAAATGCAATTAAAAACACGAACGGGCAGCAACACAAACTAGAGTTTTACTTATCGATATTCAAGGTTTACAGTTAGACACCTACGACTGTTAAGGTAGGGCATCGGTTTTCTGATGGTAGCCGTACGCATTCGTGTGGTTCCATAGATGCCCTGCGAGGCGTAGTGCGTGATCTCAGTCTGTACTGAATCGGAGTGAGAATTCTGTACCGTTTCACTTGTAGCCATTGAGTAACTCTCAGGTATTTGCAGCAGCTTGCAGGCTTTGCGAGGCAGGGACGCCCCAACAGGTAGTGTGGATATCCAATGGTCAATGCCCAGATCATCATCCTTATCCAGTAGCGGCTCCTGCAACATGGTTTGGTTTTTGCTTCTGGTCAGCATGGCAAACTTTTCAATTTCATGCCTCGCACACAAAGCTTGTACTGCCTTTGATTTGTTGACGGTTCTGCAGCTGCGACTGCGCGAATGCAAATGCGATCGAACCTTGAAGGGTGATTGCAGCGGTAGGGCTGGGCTATGCAGCTTGCTCTTAAGGCGCCGCAACGAGGCGCGTACCGAATGCGTGCGACGGAATGCGGGCACTTCATCAAACTTTTCATCTGGTTCTCTGTCGTTGTTATTCTGCGCTTGGTCCTGCGGTTGCTCCTGCTGGTGTTGCTGCTGTTGCTCTTTAAGTTTGGCATAGGATTTCAAAGCCCGACGTCGTTCCATTTTGTTTTACTACGGTTTTTTAGGTTTTTATTTCATCATATATATACAAACTGTATTTCAAGAATAATTTTTCCCTCTGTTACACGAGTTTCTGTAGTGCGCGTCGCGTTTGTAAAGTGGAACTGAATATACTTGCGATTTGATTTAATTTTCAACTATGTATAGAGCTTGCTATCTCTTTCTCATGTCTACACATGTATCTCATTTCTTCTTTCTCACTGTCTCTGTCCCTCTTTTACTCACTTAGGTAGCGAGTTGTGCACATTAAACATTATGGTTTATCGGGGTTGTATATATATGTAGTTAGGTAGTTCGCTTACTCTCTGCCTGCTCTCTCGATTTTTTTCCCTCCTTTTCATTATATCCTTCTAACCCCGATATGAGTTCAGCCTTATTGTTTTGGAAATCTCATTCAGGCAGGCTGCGTATAATGCTTCACAGCCAGTCAACATTCTAATCGAAGCGAAGATGAAATAGTAATGTATAGAGATAATCTTTTCTTGTGAAGATAAAAAACCGCCAATTAAATATTAATTAAAATTGTTCTTCCTAAAATACGAAAGCATGCAGATATGACTTCAATATTTAAAATATACTTGCTTATCGATTGCGACCGGGAATAAAATTTTATACTTATAGCAAGGCGAATTATTTGTAATCCTACCAGCAGTTGGGCATGATTCTTTTTCTCTTTTCTCTCTCTCTCTCTCTCTCTCTCTCTCTGTCTCTCTCTCGCTCTCAGCAAGGTGAACTTTTCTTGATCAGGGTAACGAGTCGATTTAACCATGTCTGTCCGTCCGTCCGTCCGAGCGTATGTAGAGACTTGCATTTTTTTGTAAGGTCCGTGTACAGCACTCGTAGTTAATTCCGTTTTAAAGCCAAAAACGTAATTGAAATGCAGTTTTTGAATTATACCTCGTACATCTTTGGAGCTAGAGTCGTCAAATTTAGGATTTAGTTTAATTTTTATTTTATACAAGTTTGATTTTTGATATATTTTAGATAATCGGCCCCGTCCCCCCATATTGTCAAAAAAGTATTTCAAGTACTAGAGACTTGTTTTTTGAAAAAACGAAAGTCCACCTAGAAGAAAACTTATTCAACAAATAAGCTTCCATAATATAGACCATACTGCAGCTTTACTGCTACTTTTAAAAAAGCAATAACATATGTAGATCAAACTTCATTGAAATCCATTAACCATTACAGAAGTTATTAAACAAAACGTTTTGCGCAAGCAGTTTTTTTACACATGTGCATCAGTACATAAAATGTGCGTGCGTGTGTGTTTGTGTGCATAAGTTGTTTGCTGTGTATGTATAAAAGAACTCTAAAATGATTATAAATTTGGCTCTAAACTCGGCAGTCTCGACTAGCGTACTCTTAGTTGTTTTTAGTCAGCTTACACCTTTTTCTGTGTTTATAATTACCTAACAGAACATATTTAAAAACGCAGATCCTTCAGGGTTCACGGTATCTCCTAGTCGAGCACCCCGACTAGAGTTTTCTTGCTTGTTAATTTCCCATTCTGTAGACAAATGTTTGATTGTGAAGATTGTGAAGTTCTTGTCCCGCGGAAATAATTTTTGTAGTCGCGCATTTTTAAAGGCTTACATTTTTTTCTGTGTATATAAACGTATATTTTAACGCAAATCCATCAGAGTTACTTGTTTTTATATTTACAAATGGCTAATTTAGGACATTATCTCATCTCTCGTATGCATAGCTATTTAAACCAATAGGCTGTAGTCCGAAGTGATTTGATACTGCAAAATTTCCTGTTTAAACTTAATAATCTTTTGGCTAGGTCAGTGTCAGTTGAACTCGAATAAAACCCTGAATCATAAATGCTTTAGTATGCTTTAGTGCAACCTGGGATCTACGTAGGCCAATAATATGTGAATAAGATCTGAAACAGAAATCGAATCAACCCTGTAAAATAGCTAAGCAAAAAGCTGAATAAGAGAATGATGAATCCAGCTGCAACGTTCTTATGTTTATCAATATTAATATACTTAACGCTTCATGCTGATATTAAAGCTTTTTGGTATGTACACTTAACGCAAAATTTGCATTGGTCGACATAAATCACAGCGCATATTCAGCATTAAAGTCAGTTTTAAAAACAACATAGTCCACTTAATTAAAGTGACAGTAGATACAACAACAATGTTAATAACAGCAACCATACTATGATTGACAAGGCGTCCTTTGCAGAACTCATTCGAACTTCACTCTTCCTCCTAGCTTCATGTGGCATTCTATGCTGTCATAATTGTCAATTCTAAAACACATTAAGTCTAAGACAGGCGGTGACTTTATTTAAATAAATTTGTCGTTTCCTCAATAATAAGCTAGCCATTGAAAATTCAAAAGAACAGACCTAACAGAGTTCGAAATGACTCTGTGGGTCACTCCATTGCGACTAGTGAACAAAAAAAAGCATATTTAATGTCTTTGTACAATACGAAATCGCATTATGAGTGCGAACCCCCTTGACGGGCTCTGCCTTGTGTAAACTTTAGCGGAAATGCCAATTGAATTTGAGTAACCAGAGATTATGTATATATATATATATATATATATATATATATATATATATATATATATATATATATATATATATACATACATATTTATATAAAAACTTATGCATTCATATTAATCAAAAATGCAAATTATTGTAGCGTCCCTTTTTCTAACCCACTAAATACAAATGGGGGAAAAAATTAAACCGTTGGGAAAAAAGCCCCAAATACTGTTGAAGACTACAGTTGTTTCAAATTAGTAAAGACAAAAAAGTTTATCTGCGAGAATAAGGGACACGGTTGACCTAATTATAGCCAGATATGCATTTAGGCAATAAAAAATGGGAAATGAAATTCAAATGAAATTCAAAGTAGTTGCAGAAGTGCAATCACTTAGAGAGGGGTAGGACAATAAGGGGAAAGATAAGAGATAATGAAATGTGGCTTGTAAATGTGGCTTGCCCATCCTTTGACCTTTGTGGCCATTATTTGAAGCTGAAATTAAATTTGACTATGCTACTATTTGACAAATAGAGCAATGACTATTGTTGTAAAATTGCATGTGTCAGGCTCATATTTGTGTGTTTATGTGAATGTGCGCCCCGTGTGTCTCCGCCTGGTTCCTAACCTGGGATTTTTAGCCGACGTACACCGATTCTAACAACACCGGTACTTCACTGCTTGAACCGCTGACAACCATTCCAAAACTAAAGTAACAGCTGATAACTCAACTAAAATTCAATCATTTCAAGCAGTTTGGATATTTAGAATATGCGAGAATGCACGCATTTTATGTACTGATGCACATGTGTAAAAAAACTGCTTGCGCTGCTGGCCATGTTCAAAACGTTTTGTTTAATAACTTATATAATGGTTAATGGATTTCAATGAAGTTTGATCTACATATGTTATTGCTTTTTTAAAATAAACGAATATAAATGTGTATGCGAGCAACATATGCACATACATACACACGCACGCATAAGCCCGCGCTCTGCTTACTGCGAAGTTTACGTAGCGGCTGCGCTTGGGCTGCGGTATATATATTATTTATATTATGGAAACTTATTTGTTGAATAACTTTTCTTCTAGATGGACTTTCTTAATCAAATTTTAAGAGTGATCATGACATTCATACGTACGTATTTTCAAAGCACTAGTCTCTAGTACTTGAAATACGTTTTTTACAAATTGGAGAGGAAGTGGCGTAGTAGCCAAAATATAACATAAATCGAAATTATATAAAATATAAATGAAACTAAATGCAAAATGCAACTCTTGCTCCAAAGATGTACGAGATATAAATTTATTACTGAATCTCGATACGGGTTTTAATCGATAAAAATTGAACGGTAATAGTTATTGATTTTCTGAAACAAACTCGATCTGCGCGTGATGTACACGAACCTACAAAATTTCAAGTCTTTAGCTTTTATATGTTTTGAGATCGACGTGTTCACACATACGGACGACGGGACACACGGACATGGCTATATCGACTCAGCTCGTCGAGCTGATCACGATTATATATACTTTATTGGGTCTGCGACGCCTCATTCTGCCTGTTACATACATTCTAACAAATCCATTATACCTTGATTTTCCATTTTTAATGGGTTCAGGGTATAAAAATGGATAATCGATTGAAGAAAAAATAAAAAAACGAGAGTAGAGACTAGCAAGTGAGTGACTACACTCTCAATAACCTGTAATATTTGACTGTAAAGGTATAATGCATGTGTATAAGAAATGGGCAACAGCTTATCAACATTATCTTCGAAATGATGGAAATGCAAAAACATTGAATGTATTACTTTATGAGAAAAAATTTATTTTAGTTGGTTGTTTTTTGAGCCTTTTAAAACATAAGTACTTCCAGCTATAATAACAATTTTAATTAACTTCTTTAAAATAAAACTTTTAAATAGTAATGCAGTAGTCTGTTCCAATTAAGTTTGATAAAGTTTATAAGTAAGAAATTAACTTATCGTAGATCAATTGACAAATTTTTTTACTCTTCAATATACAATAAACAAATGTTTTACAGATTTTTGGTATTACAAAGCATTTTATTTGTATTGCTCAATTTAAAATTTTTTTATTGCTTCCAAGCGCTTAGCTTTGCTTGGCTTTAGCATTGTAAAACTTCAATGACAACCTTTTTAATACACATTCGCACAGTTAAAAAATGAAGTAACCCTTGACGAGGGTCAAAGGTCAGGCAGAGCATATTTGTCTGCCTTAAAAAAGTGCGTGAATGGAAATTTAACTAAGCAATTTCAAATAGGATGTCTCAAAGAATCGGACCGACATTTCGCAAAAGCAATATAATCTTATAGCTTTTTGAAAGGGAAAACTATCTTTCACTGAAAATACTCGATTTTCCCATTTACCATTAAAAAGAGTTTCCATGAATAGCCAGAAAAAGGGAAATAAAAACAAGTAAGAACATCGGGAGCAACCGACTGCGTGATACTCTGTTCCCATAGAGGTTTCTGGTATATTATTTTTGCTGTCCAAAACAGGTTAAGTGTATTCTAATCATTATTTTCAGATTTTACACGCCGCAAATGGTGGCCCATATTAATTACAGGTTTATTTGTGGACGAAATTTTTATAGCAGTTTTAACTGAAGAGTTATTCAAAATAAATTTTATTTTCCAATTTGCCACTCCCCTAGTAGGCGTAGACAAATAATTTTTAGGTAACGTAACTGCAAAATGTTCAAGCTTACGCTCCAAAAATGTAGAAATTACAGAGTATATTTTGAGTGCCACGCCCCAAAATGCGCTAAAAATGCCTTCTAGGAACTCAATTGCGCAATTTTGAACTTTTTAGCTCTAATAAGATAGATATAAACTAAGATATATATAAACTTTTGAGGTTTTCCACGATGGGCGCATATATATCCGTTATATCTTTTTGATCTTGGGTTGCCAACAAGAGTATATATTCCAAATTTGAAGCCACTAGAATCAATAGTGCTCAAGATATATACAAATTTGTAAAATTGCTATATAGTCAGATCCGATTTACCATGTAACATTAACTCACGTACCAAATTTGGGCTTTCTAGATCTGGGCGTATATATATTCGCCATATCTTTTTGAACCTAGTGGGAGGATCGGAAAATCTTGACATTTTATAATTATAATATATTTCGAGGGTATACACGAGTATATGTTGCAAAAGTCTCTAGCTTCAATAGCGTCGAAATGATTTGCGTTCATGCGGACAGACGGACGGACAGCAAGATGTACACTGAACAAAATCAATATAAGAGTATAAAAATGTGCTAAGATAAATCAAATAATTCAGAGTACAGATTTAGATTTTCTGGCTTTAGTGCAAAGATTAGGAATTTTTTTAAATTTAGTGACTAAAAGCGTGGAAGATCCTGATATTATATGTAGTCTTATTTTATTTTGATTACATTTTCATAGTCGTTTTCATTTTATTTTATTTATTAATTTATTTGGTCATATTTTTATTTCAACACGATTACTTTCTTTTCAGAAATAACTTCGAAATAATAAAAAGTTGTTCAAACCAAAATTGTTGCACCTTGCTCAGAAAACAACCATCCAACAGTAATTTTTTTACTGGTTTTTGTTAACAATATTAATTATATCTCTACGCGACCATTATCTGCGAATATTGCATAATTTTTAAAAACAAAAACCATTTTCGAATTGATTGGCCAGCAGATTTTGATTTTCTTATCAAATTGGAAACATTTGCTTATCAGCAGCAAGGAACTTTAATATACATATGTATATACATATATATACATACACATACGCACTTACGAATGCATAGGCATGCGCCCTGCCACCTGCGCAGCTTACGCAGCGGCTACTCTTGGGCTGTATTATGGAAAGTTATTTACTGAATAAGTTTTCTTCTAGGTGGACTTTCGTTATCAAATTCTTATAGCGTGATTATGACATTCATATGTCAAGCACAAGTCTCTAGTATTTGCAATTCCCAAAGGGGACAAATCATCAATTTTTATCGATAACAAGAAAATAGAATGAGCTATCGAAAAATATAATAAACTTGTACTGTGTATACACTTAAAATTTCAGATCCCTAGCTTTTGTGCTTGGCGTGATCGATACGCTCAAACGGATGGATAGACGAATCAGCTCGTCGAACTGATGAAGAATATATATACCTTATTGAGTCTGCCACTAAACCATTATACCTTGATCTTTCATTTCCAACGGGTTATGTATAAATAAAAATTTGCAAAAGCCTTTGAAGTGAAATGCGGAATAGCAAGTGTTGAAAGCATTTTTTTAAATCAAACATTAACATCTTTTTATTAAACAACATAAAATAAAACTTAAGAAAATTAAGTAATAAAATATCACTCAAATATGAATATAAGGGATAAGAGAAAAATTTCGATGTGATTTGGTGAAAACTTTTTGGGGTAAAAGACACATCTGGTAAAGCGTCTTCCGGCAGAGCCGAATAAATGCTGCAATAGTTCAAGTTTTCATAGCGTAGCATATTTTATCCAGAAAGTTGCACACAACTTAGTATGTGTGTTTGTGTCTGTTATGGTTTTGCTTACCTGTGCATTGTGCGACGTACTTCAAATTGCAACAAAAACCACTTTAATGAAACCGACGACGTGATAGCTATAGATCTGCTGTAAAAACAACAACCACATAACACATCAAGACAAGTGAAAAAAAAACATGGTAAGCAACGCGAAATACGTTTTAAAGCTCTAAATACATACATATATACATGTGCATGCGGGTGAGAGAAGGAGAGGCCACTTTATGTAAGCATTGCTGTAATTATGCTGGTGTTAGTCTTGTCTTTTCTGCACTAGTCATTTAGGTTGTACACTAGTTCCAATTGTTTTACTATAAATGTTTAATTCGTAGAGTTGTATTTATGGTTTATTATATATTATATCACCATGCATAGAACAACTTTTTAATTTACTTCGAAGTGCTTGTACTGTTAAAATTACTTTATTAAACAATGAACTAGTTCCGTTTGGTTATCTCGTGGATAAGTACCATCGAACGTGACGTAAATTAGTAAATTAGATGAACCAATTATATGTATCGCACAATGGAAAAATAAAGTAAAACTAAAACAAGTAAGAGTGGTCTACTCGAGACTGATCGAATAGGATACCCTGATACTCCAATTATTCTACGCTTCTTTTATATATGCATTACAAGCAACACATGCACACATATGTATATATCCACGCCCAGAAGCATGCGTTATGCTAACTGCGCAGTTAACGCTGTTGCGTTTTTTTGCAAAATTGAGGGGAAAGGAGCATTCAATCCAAAATCCAAAAATTAGAAAATCTCTGTATCCACACAGCAAATATAAAATCTATAGCTTTAACGGTACTCATGTTACGTTTAAAAAATAAGTCAAAAGGAAATGGGATAAGTTATTAAAATTAAAAAAATGATAAACTCGTATACATTTCAAATTTCAAAGTCTCTAGCTTTTGTAGTTTAAGGGATAGCTGCGTTCATACGGATGGACAGACGGACATGGCTATATCGACTCAGCTCGTCGAGCTGATCAAAAATATTTATTTATGGGATCTGCGACGTCTTCTTCTGCTTGTTACACACATTTTCACAAAGCCATTATCTCCTTAAATTCCATTTTCAATTGGTTCAGGGTGTAATAAAACAGAAAGTAGAAGAAGAAGCAAAAGTTCACTTTCGCTGCAGCTACAGTTGTAATTGTTGTAAATTTCAAGCTCCTCGTGCAAATAATAACAGTTGGACACGCAATGTAATTACAGTTAGATCTGCGATGCTGCTCTGTTGTTGTGTTTTTTTCTCGCATTTTATTTTTAAAATAGCATTGCAATGCCAGCAAATTTTAGTAGTGGCAGCAAAGCAGTGGCAGGGGTAACCAATTTATAGTTCCCTGCGGTTGTTTGTTGTTGTTGATGTTGTAGGTTGTTGGTTCAAAGTTTCTTTTCAAAACGAAAGCGACACGTTTATTTTTTGACACAGCCAACTACAACAATAACGAATACACGACGATCATTCCATAAATTTCGCTCACTCTCTTAATTTTTCAATTACACACACAATCTCTCTCTCTCTCTCTCTCTCTCTCTCGCGCTCTCTCTTTATTAACACGGCTCTCAATGGAGTCGACGCAGGTAACTTATTTGTTGACTGCTCTTGTTCTTTGTCTCTCTCCCGCTACCTCACAATACACCTACACTCACACATACGCGTCTGCAAACAGGTAGTTGGAGATACTCACACAAACGTATCGAAGCAAAAACGAATACGCGAAGCGTCGGGTTTTTTATAATTTCTTTTTCTTTTTCAAGCGATTTTATATTTAGCTACAATTTTATTTAGCAACTGCCTAATATAATATAAAGTATCTTTTTAACTGATCACTTTAACATGCACAGCATGTTTAACACAGTTCAAAAATTCCAATAGATTTGGTTCTTATTTGTTGTTATTATAATTTCGATCCAAAGGCGACGCACCACGCGCTGCGCTTCTAACAAAAGTCGTTAGTCAACTGAAATCGAAGTTGCAGCGACAGCAACGGTGACTGAGCTAGAGCGTCAACGTCTTGGACGACTGAGCGTCGTAATGGTCAGCGATTCACTCTCATTGCTCAGTTGACGCTCTCAGCTGACGTTGACGTTGACTTTCATGTTGCTGTTGCCATTTAGAGGAATTGTGTAGTGAATATAAAAATGCTGACGATCATTGCTCTTAAGCTTTTTATATTTTTTTCCCCAAAGAGAAAAAGAGTATATTGATCTGTCCTTTGGCCATTTCGTTCCTAAGGTATTTGAGCTAGAAACTTCAAAATTGGAAAATTGAATTACTAGAAGCCTCCTCAATAGATAACCTAAAATCATTTTTACGCCCCTTTTCGGGACGTGGCACACAAAAAATACCCTGTAATTGGAGCGTAAGCTTGCAAATTTCGCAGTTACATTACCTAAGATTCCTTCCAAAAATGATTTGTCTAGTGGGGCGTGGCAAATTGGAAAAAATTATATTTGCCAGGGCAGTTAAAATTGATGTAGAATTTTATCGTCCACAAATAAACCTGTAATTAATATGGGCCATGTCAACATGTTTTGGACAGTAAGAATATTACAGTAGGTGGCGCTAAACTGCACTATTCTTACCTTTTGGCCATAAGCATGTGCACACTATGGGAACAGAGTACCACGCAGTCGGTTGCGCCAACTGCAACGTTCTAGTTTTTTTGCTGCTGTTATGGGAGCAAACCAGCTTGTATACCAAAGGGGCTGGACTAGCCTTCCAACAAAATAAATAAATACACAAAAAGAAAATATTGAAATCAAAACCGCTTTTTTGCGGAAGTTGCTGATAGGCCTAAAGAAACTAGCTATCAGCATGCGAGTGGGGAGTGGAGGGGGATAAGCTTGACAGTACTGATATGGTTTTGTAAACATTCATTATTTTACACTAAGAGAAAAATAAAAAACAAACTAGTTAATAATACTTATACCACTTTAAAATATCTCATTTTAAAATACAAATAAAAATGATGTAAAATTATTATAATTAAATTTTAGCTTTATATAATTATTAGATCTTTATGTGGGAGAACGTTCAACGTTGTAATTTTAGAATTAGCCAAATAAATTGATTTTATTTTGCAAAAGTTGTTGTTTTTTGTGCATTTTGATATGCTTTAGATTTATTTTTTAGCACTACATCTCCTACTCCTCCTCGCCTTTCCCGTTACTTGTCTCTTTATTCTCAAGGCATCGTTCTTATGCGTTCTCAGGAGTTCCAGCAGTTTGAGCTTAAGGTTGCATTTGAATTTCAATCAGGCTGCCAACTTCGTCGCCGACAGCCCTGTTGTTGCTGCAGGCTGCCCACTCCATGAGCTCGTGCTGCTTCTTTTTCATCATCTGGCAACAAGATGGGTCTTAACTGCTGCCCTATCAATAGGGCACATGCATAAAGATCCTGTATTACTATACTTTGAGATGGGCGTTTGTCGCGACTCACATTGTATTGTAAAACAATACTCATGTTTTAAACTTTATTATGATTAGTAATGACTGATTGACACAAAAAAGGCCAATAAGTCAAAACTTAATTGTGGGAAAAATGATTTAGAATCACTTTGTATTAATGGTATAATTATTTGTAAAAATTCTTATACATCGTGTTCAGCATGCATGTGTTGCCTACTAATTGTTGCCTGTCCCATTGCCCTCTCTTAAATTGCTGTTGATAATAAAAGCAATAAAATAATTATTATTAAATAAATTGTAAGCTGTAGTAAATTGCATTTTATTAATGATCGCGCTCTTGCTCGTGTCTAAATGTTGTTCCTCTCTAGCTGTGCTCGCTCTATTTACGCTTTCTTTACTCTACCTCTTCCACCCCCTTTTACTTACCATTAATAATGCGGGTCAGCTTGTTGCGCCGCGTTGACGAGGGACTTAGCATGCTCTCGCGTCGGCTGTTGGTGGTGCTGCTGCTAACGCTGCTGCAGTTACCTGGATGCTGTGGAAGTTGATACTGATGTGGATGTGCCGTTAGGTCGCCATAGTTAACATTCACCTGGGCTGAGGCGGCTGTAGCGGCCGCAATGCTGCTGCATGTCGAATACAGGCTGCTTGCCGATGGGCGCTTATTGAAGGGTGTGGGCGTGGCCACCACACTGCGTGGCACGTCTAGCGAAGGGCGTGGTAGGTCACTAAGCACAATTTCCGCAAAAGAATCAATGCTGGCCGAGCGCTGCAACGAGCTGCTGTCCTTGCGTCTGTAATAGATGGAGATTGGGACAACTGTCAAAGAGTGAGCCGAATAATTCTTGCTCTTGCAAGTTGTAAACTATTGCAATTACTTTAGCTACACGCTGCCCTAGATACAATTTGCTCAAGCCACGCCATGTTTCGCGGTCAGTGGCCTGGCCTTAGTTACCATTAGCATTATCAATAACATAATACAAACAATATTATACTAGCTTTACCTTTGACCATAAAGGTCGCTGCTACAGCATATATCCAAGCTGATGCTGGTAACTGCCAGCTGAAATTTTGATGCGTGGTATTAAAAATCCAAAAATTACAATATCTTTGTGTCATTACACAGTAAATCTGAATTCTCTAGCATTAATCGTATACGATTTACGCTTAAAAAACAAACTCAAATATCGATGCTTATCGATTGTAAGGAAATAGGATGTTATCGAAAAAATGAGAAATTCGTACTGCGTATGGTACACACGAGTATACATTTAAAATTTCTAATCTTCAGCTTTTGTGGTTTGTGAGATCGCTGCGTTCATACGGACGGACGGGCTGACGGACATGGTTATATCGACTCAGCTCGTCGATATGTAATATATGTTCCTTATTGGGTCTGCCACGTTTCCTTCTGCTTGTTACATATATTTTCAGAAAACCATTATACTCTGATTTCACATTTTCAATGGGTTTTGTAGGAATAAATCTATGAAGACAAATATAAATAGCTTTTGCCAGAGAAACACGCGTTACGCTCGTATATTTAGTTATTAGTTGCCAACCTGCAAAAAGTCAATTCTCAATTAGAAAGAGCTAAATAAACTTAACCAACGAAAACTCTTCTGCGCTAAAAATATGCCACGCCCAAACCCTTGCTTGGACTCAAACACCAGTTTCATACCTTGCTACAAAAGGTATTTTCATCATTCAGTTCTGCTATACATATAGCTCAAGTTGTTGTGCAAAAGGGTGTGACAGTTTGTGTGGCTGACAGACGAAAACCCTGCAATGTAGATAAGTTTGTGGCAAGCACCTGGGGTAGCAACAAACAAATCAAGTCGATGAACAGCAAAGTCAATAATATTCATTTTTATTAATTTAAGACCGTGTGTGTGTATGTTTGATGTATCCTGAGCAGTACTCTAACCATATAACAAACTGTCAACTGTTCTTTATAAGTCAATACGAGCTTAATTCAATAAAAACAAGCAAAATAGCTTATGCTGCTATTGTTATACTGTTATATTGTTATATTCTTATACTGTTTCGGGTCTACAGGGTATTCGCGCATTCATTTGCTTCTTTTGACATACGACAAGACATTAAAATGTGCCATCATTTGCAAAGGTTACCTTATTTTACCATCAGATTCCAGATTCCTTTCTTTGTTTTTACTTGATAACTTTTTGTTTGCCTTTTGTGGCTCATAAATAATGTATTCACAAACACGTCGGGGTCAGGCTAAATACTGCTCAGATTTTACATCTTATATATATAGCTTTTATATCTATTATATATATATATATATATATATATATATATATATATATATATATATATATATAATAATAATAAAGTTGTCATATTATAACTTATATCAGTCTTTTAGGTACATACAAATAGATATGAAAAATGTTTTGAAATATATATATATAAATATATATATATATATATATATATATATATATATATATATATATATATATATATATATATATATATATATATATATATATATATATATATATATATCCCTTTTTAGTATGGGCAAGCGTCATAACAAGCAAAGCCTAAACTAAACAAAAATGGCCTAAGCTAAACAAAAATGAGAACACCATCTTCTTCTTTCCTTTCTCTTGTCCCTCTTACTCCTTCTTAAAATTATGTTTTGTGCTTCAGGGAACGAGAAACCCCTCAGAACGCAAACTTCTCGTTCTATCATTTGGTTGATTTGGAGAGGAACTGATAGTGAAGGTGGCGCGTTTCCAAATAAAATTTAGAAATAAGTTGATTCGGTACTTGGGCATCACATGCTGAGCAACCAAAGCAGGGTCTGCCCCACATTTACAGATATATAAAATCTAATTGATATTTGATAATCACGTTCGTAAGTCCATCGAATGCTTAAAAAAAATTTAGCGTGCGCTTTGATTAACTTATAAATGATTACTGTGCCATTTGGTTGTTTTTACTTTAAGGAGTAGAAATATAAAAATAATTGACAAACAATAAAAGAAAAAAAAGATGGCTAGTGCTCACAAATTATCTTAACATAGAAGAAAAAAATTTGTATATGTAAGGTTCCATTATAACCTACTATAAACCCGCCATGTGTATAACTAAAGTAAAACAAGTAAAAAAGAGATGCCCGACTAGGAGATACCCTGAACCCCGAAAGAACTGCGCTTTTAAATATACGATATTATGTATTTATAAACACAGAACAAGGGTAAGCTTATTAACATTTTTGACTAAAAATAAACATATTTCCGCGGGATTCTGACTCGAACTTTCCTTATCAATTATTTGTAAAAAAAAGAAAATAATTAATTTTAAAGCGTTTCCGAATTTCGAGCCTCTAACTTCTACTAGACATGCGTCACTTTTACCAACAACGTCATTCATAGCTATAGCACCATCTGCAAATCTAAACTAAAGAAGCAGTTGAGAATTCTAAGTATATACGAAAATTTAGCTGGCACTGCTGACCAAGTGGCTTTGCTTTAGCCAAACGCTTAATACCTTCTATCCAAAATATAACAAAAATCGAAAATATATAAAAAAACACATTACAGTAAATACAAAATTTGGAGACTCTACCTTTATCGACATACGATATATAATTTTAAAGCTGCCCTTCGATATCTTTTTAATCGATAACATTAAAATGGGAGTAGTTATCGAATTTTGGAAACAAACTTGATCTATGCATGCAGGTCCGCAGAACGGTCCTCTAAGAAAATTTTTAGCTCTTATAGGTTCTGAGATCGACACGTTCATACATACGGAGAGACAGACAGACGGGTAGACAGATAAACAGACGGACATAGCTAAATCGAAACAGCTCATTTTCCAGATCAAGAATATATACACTTTATCGGGTCTGTCTCCTTTTGCCTGTTACATACATTTTAACAAAACCATTATACCCTGACTTCCCATCTTCAACGGGTTCAGGGTAAAAAATCCATATCTAACAATCTAAATCATCCTCACTGAATTTAACAGCTTTATCGATTATTTTGTACAAGCTTGTTCTGTCTGCGTCTCAGCTCTATGCTTTTTGTTTGAGTGAATGAACGGACTGACAGATGAACATGGATAGATTAATTCAAATCTTGATCCTGATCAAGAAAATTTACAGGCTCGGTAGTAAATATTTGCTTTTGATGAATTTCTGTTAATTAACTGTTCATTTTATCTGACTGAAAACTCAGTTGAACTAGCTTTGCGAATCCTGTGAAGCTGACAGAATATGTAACTAAGTCGTAATACGACACCATGAACTGTAACTAATTAGATGATCAGGTTGGGCAAGCTGGCGCATGTATATTCATTTGTGGCAATGGGTCAAAGTAAAGAAACTAAATGAAGATAAATGCGGGGCACTCAAGTACGTCGTGTCATCGGATACTGGCGTACCAAATCTCACGTATTCACACGTGCAAGTTGCACGCAACACAGCTGTCATCCGTGATACCGCCGGCTGAAACAAGGAACAACTTTGTCGCTATAAATGAAATTAACTAATTGCCAAAGCCAAGGTAAGGTAAGCTGGCACACTGACAAGCCGACAGTCATGATGGTCACCAGCTGGATAGCGCTCCTGCAGGTGCCACATAAATTCCATACGCACCTTTCCCACGACAAACGACGCGGCGTATCCTCACCCAGGCCCAATACGTATTTGCTGCTGGTCTGTTGTGTGTGTAACAACGGCGGCTGTGGCAACAGAGTGGTTCTTGATTGATGCAGCAATTTGGCCAACCGTGTGAAGGTCGTATGCGCGCCTGAGCCGCTGCTCTCGGCCGTGGCGAAATAGTGCAGATGATGATGCTCCCTGGCCATAGGTGTGGTTGCCTCAGAGTAAGCGTTGGCACGTTTTTTTCCACCCAGGCGATTTGGATAGCCGTGTAATGTTACCGCGGATTGCGGGGAGGGTATCCTGTGTTAAATAGTCAAGTTAAGTGATTACAGCTCACAGCTAAAGTTCATATGTCACGTAAGTGCACTGGGAAAAATAATTGACTCAGTTGTAGAGTGGGCAAAAAGGGGTAGTCAAGCTAAGAATGCATCTGATCACTATCACTTTTTAGGGACTGTGGAAATAACGATCCCGTTCCATGATGTTTCTTTATGTTTATTACACTTGGCTTTCCATTAGTTTTAGTCTTAACTCACCTAAGCAAAAGCGAACCATCAGCATGACATTCAAAATCATCGGATAGTTGATAACTTAAGCTATCGGCAACATGTTGCTGACAGAGGTGCAAATGTTGCTGTGCCACATGCTGTTGTATTGCCGCATGTCCGGCATGAGCGTGCGGCGAGCTGCCCGAAGATTTTCGACGATAAATCAGACTGCAATCATCTCTTGGTAAATTCAATGACTTCACCATTAGCGTGTTGTTATTGTTGTTGCTTAAATTTGTATTATTGTTGTTGTGGCTGCCACTATTAGCAGCTCCACTAGCTCCACCACCCGCTCCGCGTGTGAGCACAGACCAGCGGCTTTTACAATCTGTAGATAAAAATTTGGAAAGATAACAAATATGATTTATGACTTTAACAATATGTATCAATTGTAGGCATGTGAATGTGTTCCTTTGTTGCAATTTCGTTGCGGTCAACTATTGTTGAATTACAATTTTATATTGAAAGCTTCTCGAAATAATTTAATTAATTTTCGCAGAAATGATAACATTTATATCCTCTAACCACACCCAAAATTAGTATAATTTGCAAGGGCACTTTACTGCTTGAACAGCTGATAACAAATCCAAAAATAAAGTAACAGCTGGTAATTCAATTACAATTCAATCAATTCAAGCAGTTTCGATACTTAGAATATTCGAGAATGCATACACATGTGTAAAAAAAGACTGTTGCGCTGCTGGCCACGTGCAAAACGTTTTGTTTGATAACTTCTGATGGTTAATGGATTTCAATGAAATGCTTTGGCAAATACATATAAATGAATGACATTAAGCTCTAAAAGTTTGACTACGAAAATCCATCTACAAAAAAACTTAATCAACAAAAAATTTTCCATAATATAGCCCATACTACGCAGTTAGGAGAGCGCGTGGTTGTGCGTGCGTGTGTATGTGTGTGTGTATGTGTTGTTTGAAATGCATACATAAGACTAAAGTTATTGAAATATCGGCTCTTGGCAGGGTTGAGGGTACCTCGTAGTCGAGCAGTCTCGATATATTTATATTATAAGTATTTATTATAAGTAGATTACACACCCAAGTGCAATGGTTGCTTATCTGTGTGCAGCGAGACTACCGGAAGTCCTGGTACGATGATGGCGGGCAGGGTGCGTGACCGTAACAATGGCGGCGGAAATTTGCGGCTGCCGCTGCGTGACTGTTGTCCGTTGCTACACAAGACCATGGATCCGCCGCCGCTCTGATGTGCCCTGAAAAAAGAGAAGGGAGAGAGAGTGTGAGAGAGTGAAACAAAATTAACTCAATGCAATTATTTATTGATTCCAATTAAAGCAGCAGCAAGAAAATTAAATTACTTGGAGTGGGTGTAACACCTGTCATACCCCTTTTCAAACGTCCCTCCCACCTACTGTTTGAAACGGAATTTGTCAGTTACATTTAAAACAGTAAAAACTGATTCTTTTTTCTCCTTCTACATCCGCCCATATTCCGAGCCCATGTGAAATGTTTAGATGCATACTAAATATGCGAAGCTGTCAGCGACACAAGGCATTCATTCTCCTTCTAACCACTGCTTCCTCTCCTTTGACTTTTAATAGCTGTATGCTGTCAACCCATTCACAAATTGCCTAGCTTGACGCATGATTGAATTTCTGACATTGACGACTGCTGTTGACGTCAATTGCGTTGTGTGGTAAATGTCATAAGTGCCATATGACTGCTGTCACGCCTATGCATGATCGCTACCAACAATAAAAACAAGTAAGAACGTTGCAGTCAGGCGCAACCGACTGCGTGAGACTCTGGTCCCATATGGGCTTCTGGTATATTATTTTTGTTGTCCAAAACATGTTAAATGTCATAGTCAGATCCGATTTGCCACGCCCACAATGGGCGTGGATATACAATTTCTTAAAGGATCTTTCTAGGATCTCGCAACGCGAGTATACAATCAATCTAACTCTCTAACACATCATCTATGGTTTCTGACATACCGGAAAATGCAGTTTAAAGTGGCACCCCGCAGAGGGTGCTGCAGCAAGCTCACCTCCCAGCCCTCTCTGAACAGACTCTCTGCCCAATTTTTGCATAAGGAGTATGAGTGGACTGTGTGCTTTTCTTTGTAGACTTGTTCGCAATTTATGTTCGTCCTTATTAAGAAAGCGGAAACAAAAATGCCAAATAACTGCTGTCGCACACTTTCTCAACATATATACTTACACATATATACGCACACACACAACACACATTGTTACAAAAAGTAAAAATACCTAAAATCTTAACTTTGGCTCTAGATGCATTTTTTCTTTATGTCCGGATTATTATATTGAAGTACGTTAAGCACAACTTAAGCAAGCCCTTCCCGCTCAAAAATTGTTGGAATAAAAAATTTGTATACCTTATCTAGCAAAATGAATATTTGCTGACTAAAAATGAGCTAAAAACAATCCGCTAGAATTGACTTCGAAGACTGTAAAGCGGATATATGCATTAATTTATTATTGTTTTCGATAACAAGTAAGAAAGATGAAATCCGCAACGACCGACTGCATAACACATGATCACACTCCAAAAGCAGTAAAATTTGTTAAAAAAATATTTTTTTGGCATGCCCCAATGACCGCCCTAAAAATTGTCGAATAAAGCTCTAAAGCTAAAGAAGGTATTGTATTTTCCATCCATTTTTGCCACGCCCTTAGCGGAAGTAAGTATACAATTTGATCAATTTAAAGAGCATCTTTAAGGTAGCGTAGCTGTTAATATGGTTAGTACAGAAAAGTTGAAATGCTGAGTTTGATAATTGTAATAACTAAAACACTTCAATTAAAAATCTCCATTGTGTATATATTACTTCACGTCAAAATTATGTAGCCTTCTAAAAAATAATATATTTATAAATTTAAACTAGTAAGAGTGCTCTAGTCGAGAATGCTCGACTAGGAGATACACTGAACCCTTCAAAGAGCCAATATTCCAATCATGTTTTCTTTCTTTTACACATACATATTTACATAGCAAACAGCATTGCACAGGCACATACACATTCACGCATAAACATCTGCTCTGCTAACGGCACAGTTTAATCAGCGGTTGCGTTTGGGCTATGTTATGGAAAATGATTAGGCTTCGCCGATTTAGCTCGCCACCCTGATCAAGAATACATATATTTTATGGGGTCTGCTACAGCTTCTTCTGCCTGTTACATACATTTTCACAAAACCATTATACCTTGAAATACCATTTTCAATGGATTTTTAAAATTCAAAGTTAACTATTTTTAGCGGAAACCCAGCTAAGCCCGCATCCTTACAGAACTCAGCAGGCATCGCCTAGCAAGCTTTAGGAAGCTAAGCAGTCCAAAAGGCGTCAGGCTGTCAGGCCCCCTCCATAATAATCTTTTAAGCAGTGCCCACCCACGCATAACTCAAAGCGGATCTCCATAATTGACTCACAGCCGTAATCCGTATATTACGAAACAGCGTGGCAGTTGGCACCTTTTTGTATTAAAAAGAAACTTCAAAATTACCGTAAAGTTCTTTAAAATAATGCGACAAAAATGCTTATATATTAGATAATATAGGAAAAACTAATGAGGAAAATGTGCGTATTTTTAAATGTCATTCTATAAATCTATTCCTTTTAATAAGCGTTTAGGATGCGAAAAGAGAAATCGGGAACTACAATATCGTCTAAAATATAAATCTTCATTATTAAACATACATATGCATATAGTAATTGGTTAAAGTTGTATCTTTAAAGTGGTGAGCATTTGGACACTCCTACTTTTGCCAGGATAAGCATACACATATATACACACACGCATGTACACTTTCAGGCAAACATATGCACGCACACATATAAAGTGCGCAAGCAAAAAAAAGACGAACGTTATGCCTCGTATGCCAAATTACGCATACACACTATGTGCTTTCCAATCTAACCTCTGCGAGTGTGTCGCTTTTTAAGGCTGTGTGTGTGTGTATGTTTGTGCTTGTTGGTTGTGTAATTGCATTTTGCGCTGTGTTTACATGCGCGTGCATAATTAATGCAAATGCTGCCCATGTAATCAAATCAACAAGAGCAGCCTTAGAGAAATGGGTTCAGCAAGAAAAAGTGAAGTATAGGGTATCAAAAAGGCAGCCAAAAGCAGTTTGGTATTTCCTACTGGTAACTCATTGACATACAGTTGATACTTTGATGCCGGAGCCATGCCCATTTCGAAGTTAACATTTGTTAAAGTTTAAGTTTCTTAAGACAAAACAGCTCATGGGCGCAGACGCAGACAAGATCGGAAAGGTGCCACATTAATGAGTCTGTCAAAAATTTGAAGTATTTCAACAAGCGTCACGCCCTATTGCCTGGATTGCGCTTAATTGAGTTTTTCTTCGGCTACAGTCATTTTTTATAGCCTCCTCTCTACCCGTTTTTCTCTTCATCTCTGGTAAGCTATGCATGTGAGTACCCCAGCATAAAAAGCATTTTCATTAATTTCAAAAACTCGCCTTACAGCAAAACTTTAAGCGGAAGGAAAGGACAGCTGTAAAATAATATATATTTATATTTATATATATATATATATATATATATATATATATATATATATATATATATATATATATATATATATATATATATATATATATATATATATATATATATATATTGCATAAATTCTTTTCTTTAAGAGATGGCATTTTAAAAGTAACTAAGTTTGATTACACCTTTTGATTTTTATATTCATTCATGAAGTGAGTTATTATATTCATTCACAAAATGAATTAGTATATTGGTTTTGTGCAAAGTCCGTCTGTTTCTTGAAATATATATAAAACAAAATTCGATTTCCCACACTAAAAACCATCAGCTAACATGATATGAATCAGTTTCCATTCACTCAAGCCAGTTAACCAACAAATTATTTTTAATTCCCAGATATGCGTTTACCTTTGCGCTATGTGCCATCAGTTGTAAACTCAGTTATACGTCTGAAGTAAGATAAACTAAAAAGGCGGGGTTTGAAAATGCGATAAAATCAATATAGTTGGATTTGCGTTGGCTTAGTAAGAAAAATCCTTGTTAAGTCATAAGTTAAAAAAAAGGAAAAGGGAAAGCAAAAAGGTGCTAAAGGAAATGCAATTCAGGCACAACAGAAAATAAAAAACCACTTTGAAAGTTTCAACTTGAAAGGAGAAGAGCGTTTGGGAAGATGGAATGTGTTGAAGAACGTGGAAAGTAGAGGGTTTTGACTTACTGTCGATCCTTGCGTTGTTGTCTCTTCTTTTTAAACGCCTTTTTCACGCGCAGCAAGAGAAATGCGGCACGATCCACCGACAGGGTACTCTTTTTTGTCGTTGAAGTTGCTCCGCCAACGTCCTCCATGATGTGGCTGTAGTGGCTGCCGTTGATTTTGTTGTTACTGCTGTATTTAAATTGAAATGTCAATGGACGTAACGCGCTCATATAGCAGCTAGCAGCGTGTTGACGTTGGAAGCATAATGCTCTCTACTCTCTACAGCTGCCGGCACCGCAGTCACCGTTAGTCACGACGGACATTTGTATGCGCTTAGCGCCGTTGTTTTTGTTTTACTTTGCTTTTTAACTTGTTTCTTCTGCGTGCTTTGTGTTTTTGTCCTTGCTATTTTCGTATTATGCTATGCTTTATTTTTATTATTTGTACTATAATCTTATGCGCTATGCGCTATCTGGCGTAATAATATATTTATAAAAACATACGCGTTATAAACATACCTATATATTATAAGTATACACGTGCTCACATAACCTACCAACAACACACCTCAGTGCTGTAATAGCACCAAGATATTTTTTTGTCTGCTTGACACCCGCACACATACACTCTCACAGGCAAATACAAACACACAACTTGCACTCTTTTAAGCTCAAGGCGCCGTCTGAAATATGGCCACTTTTTTACAGTAAGTGCCCACTTTCTTAGATTTTAATGTGCGTTTATGTGTTATTGTTTTATTTATTATTTCTTATTGCGGCTGTTATTACCGTTAAGCTCGTTTTTACGATTTATGTATTAGAATAGGCAAAGTATGTATGTGGCTGTTGAGACCGACTCGCTTAGCGTTTTTGGAGCTTGAGACTTTAAACTCAGGCAAGGACATTTGTCATGTGTACACTTTAATAGAAATTGAAATTCATGCAGTTAGGCTGCCATTCTCACTTAGACATGACAAATTAATAGAAAGCTCGTTCACTACGTTGATGTTTCGCTTGTGATACCCTGTAAATGGTGAGGTAATGGGCATATGGTATATGTCATATTGTATTGAACGACTTAATTGTTGTCATTTGGCACAAAGCCAACAAAAGATAAAAAATTATGTTTGCAATATAATTCGAATTGTGGACCAACTTTTACTGATTTCAGGGAAATTGTAGGTTATATGCACACCCTCTTGTACTTCACTTGGAATATTATGTACTAGATAAGCGTTGATATATGAGTTTATGATATGATATGACCCGCAGAGTTTGAAGTTAAGATAACTAAGTGTCTATTTTTCCGCCTGTCCGTCTGTATGAACTCAGAACCTATGAGAGCTAGAGTCGTGACGTTTTTTTTTATAGGACCCTATGCTATATAGGGTTTTGAGTTTGTTTCAAAAAATCGATATTTATTTCCGTTTTAATGTTAATATCTTTGAAGCTGAAGTCTAAATTTTGTATTTAGCTAAACATTTTATACAATATTAATTATTATATTGTAGATACCAGCTCCAAAGTTGAACGAATTCATTAAATTGAAGCTCAGTTACAATATATCCAATATGTGAATGTGTTTGAATCTTTACTAAATTCAAAAATATTCGGTAGAATATATAGATCATATGGTACAAATTTCATTAAATCCATTCAGTAAGACAGAAGTTATTAAAAAAAGCACGTAGCCAGCAGCATTCTCGTATCATCTAAGAATCGTCATTATCATTGTGTTTAAATTTTCAGCTGCTGCTTAATCTTAGATTCGCTAAGCCAGTGAAAAGGCGGTATTGGTATAGAAAAATATACTATTTGACTGTGAAGGTGAGAGTTTATTAATTCGAAATTTTTATAAGCTTACACTTTTTCCTACTTTAATAAATACTTAACTGCTTTTGCTTAAGAACGTTGATCATTCGGGGTTCAAAGTATCTCCTAGTCGGGCAGCCCGCTAGAGCTTTCTTACTTGTTTTGTTGATATCTACTACATATTCTTTGTGATTGCTTTGCCGTTAACTGAATAAGTACGGGGGCAAAAAATTTGGTTGATTTTCAATTTTCAGCATTTAAACAGTTGACAGGATGTCTGTCAGTTGTAAACTTCCTCTCACGACAGATTAACTCTTAGAACTCAGCTGAAGCTGCATCTGGCCCTGCTCAAAAGATCAATTACGGATTAGCTGTCAATTTCATTTGTGTATCAGGAATAAGCTATGTCAAGCTTATATTCAAAATTGAAAAAGAGGCAGCACCTCATCATTCCCTTTTCAGACAAACTCCCATTAACAGCCCTCGACACTCGCCGTCTATTTCCTTTCTGTCAGCTCATTTTAAAAAAGGAACATTTAGTGCACTTACACACCTGCATAGCGAGTGCCTGTGTGTGTGTTTGGCTGGCTTGAGTGGCAGTTGCCTTGATAAAAGATAAGCTATTGTTGCCCAGCTGAGCTGAGCTCTGATTTCAGCAACAAACCACAAAGGTCTTAAGCTCTGCTCTGGTTTTTAGTGCAGGCCAAGGCCGGAGCAGTTAACTTAATATTGACTTACGGGCATTTTCTTCACACAATTGAAAACTATTGACTTTGGCAGTGTTAAAGCAAAAAGCACGGTAAGGCCCCTTGCAATAACCAAATGTTAATTGACCTTGAACAGATTGTCGTCAATATCATCATCATCAGTTTAGGACACCTAATCTAATTCAATTTCAAAATGATAATAAGACCTGTCCTAGTTTTCTGATAAATATATATATATATATATATATATATATACATATATATATATATATATATATATATATACATATATATATATATATATATATGTATATATATATATATATATATATATATATATATATATATATATATATATATATATATATATATATATATATATATATATATATATATATATATATATATATATATATATATATATATATATATATATATATATATATATATACATATCATTCCTTGAGCTTTCAGAATTGGGCAATACTAGATGTGTATCTATATATATATATATATATATATATATATATATATATATATATATATATATATATATATATATATATATATATATATATATATATATATATATATATATATATGTATATATATCTATTGATCAATGTATTTATCTACATATTTATGTCTACAAACATCAATATATTAATTTATATAATTACACTCCCTTGTAATCAGCCCCATTATTTCAAATACGACCGTACACCCACACACAAAACAAAATCAGCTAATTGCTCGATATGCTTTTCAGTTCACATTTCAGAATTCGCTGTTGAGTTTAGTGAATCGTATTTAATTAAGAGTAAATTCCATTCATATAGCCGAACTAATTGCGAAGGCGAGTCCTCTGAGCCATTGTGTGTGACTGCTATCAGCCATAAAGGAACCGAAATGTATTTGACATTTGCCCTATGATAAGGTTGGAGCTGGCCTGGGACATTGAATTAATTGAATGGCATAAAATCATTGTGGATTAACAATTTGGTCCGGCAGTTCGCACACTCCACACCGTGTATTTTTAAAATTTTTGTCTGGCATCACGTACACTTAATTTATGTGCCACTATCCTGATCCTGAACAGTTGCGGTCAGTAGATAAATATTTCGTACTTTTATAAAAAATATTGCGGAACACGCTCATAGGTTTCTTGTTGTAACTTATTGTGTAACCTTATATAGGTGCGTAGGTTTTGACCAAGTTAATGCGTGGAGATTGTTTTCAATGATTTCATTGAGTCAATGAAATCTCGCAAGGACCAAACGGCAATTTTTTCACTTTCGACAAAAATATATCAACAAAATTAGTAATAAAAATCTAGTCGAGGTACCCTGAACCCCGAATTATTTGCGGTTTTAAATTAGCACAGTTAAGTATTTATTAAAGTAGAAAAAGTGTAAGCTTATAAAAATTTTCAACTAAAAAACTAGAACCTTCCCTATCAAATAGCCTATTATTCTATTTCTCAAAAAAAAAACCACCTAACACCGTCGAGTTTCGAACCTGAAAGTTGGCGAGCATCGCTTCTACCAACATCGCCACTTCACTGCTTCAGCGCCATCTAGTAAATCTAAGATTAAGCAGCAGCTAAAAATTGAAACAATAATAATGACGATTTTTAGAATATACGAGAATGCTGCTGGCTAAGTGCTTTTGTCAATTGGCGAAATATTTTTTTAATAACTCCTGTCTTACTGAATGGATTTAATGAAATTTGCACCATATGATCTATATATTCTACTGAATATTTGTGAATTTAGTAAAGATTTAAACACATTCACATATTGGATATATTGTAACTGACCTTCAATTTAATGAAATTCAACTTTGGTCAACTTTGGAGCCGGTATCTACAATATAATAATTAATATTGCATAAAATGTTTAGCTAAATACAAAATTTGGACTCTATCTTCAAAGATGTGGGAGATATAATTTAATAACCTAATTTAGATACGGGTGTGAATCGATAACATTAAAACGGGAATAATTATCGATTTTTGAAACAAACTTAAAAAATGTCAAGTCTCTAGCTCTTATAGGTTCTGAGATGTACGTATTCATACATACGGACGAACGGACGGACAGACAGACGGAAATGGCTATATCACCTCGTCGCTCTGATTAAGAATATACATATATACTTTATGGGGTCTGCCACGCCCCACGCTCTGATTAAGAATATTTATACTTTATGGGTTCTGCCACGCCTCCTGCTAGTTACATACATTTTAACAAAGCCATTATACTGTGATTTTAAATTTTTAATGGGTTCAGGGTATAAAAAAAACTGATATACAAAAAATGTAAAACTACACAAAACTAAAACTCTTAGTCTGCATCGAGTTAGCTGATAGCCTCCTAGTGCTTACACTAGCGCAGCATACCCCATTACAACAAAATTTTATGGTATTAAGTGAAAAATCTGCTGCAGGCAGACAAGGAAGCTGCCTAGCCGTGCATCCGGTCAGCCTGTCATCTGAGCTGTGCCTGTATCTGCTTCAAAATCAGGAAATGAGTGAAAATTTATGTAGCAAGTAATTAAAAGTAGCGTTGTTCTCGGCTGCTATTACCACGCCCCCTCTTCGTCAGTCTCGCCCTTTTGAACCGCCCATCTGGCACTATTGGCTTTTGTTTCGCTTTTGTTCGCCCCTGCCTTATTCACAAAGGAGGCGCATTTTTTAGATACCTTTACGATTGCCATAAAAACCAATTTTAATGAAGTTGCAACATAACAGTTGCACAGTCAGCACCTTTGACATTTGCCACACCGCCAAGATCACAACCACCTCCTGCATGGGCATAACCTTCCTTTCTCCATCTCACTCCAGTTGCTTGTTGGTAAATCTTGGCAAACAACCCTAACGGGTTGCGAGTGTTTGCAGCGCGAATTATGTGGTAGAGATCGCAAGACTGAAAAATATCCCATGCACAGAGCCAGCAGTAGGATATCTATAATTTGAAATATTTTATACATATACTTCATAAAAGGTCACATATAAAAATTTATTTCGAGCTATGCCTTTAAAAGAAGAAATATATATAATATAATTTGGGCATGGCTTTGTAGCTTAACCCACAATTTGTTGGCCAAAAACAAATATAATTACTCAAGTCGGGATTCCCGACTAGAAGATACGCTGTACCTTGCATTAAACTGCTATTTCAATCATTGTTAGCTTCTCACATACGCCCAAAAAGAACATACACCCACATGCACAGGCCTGCCACCGGCTATCGTGCTTTACTATGAAAAGTATTTGCTAAAGCACATATCTCTGCTCTTTTCTCTAGAGGTATTCGAAATTGTTTGCCTTTTGTCTGCCATAAAACGAAAGATTGATCAAGAGCAAAACGAAAGTAGCACAAATGTTTCCGCTTCTGTCACCAGGAACCAGTCGTCCATTAGAAACCAGTGGTAAAATGTTTATCCTAATCTTCTGATGTGTTCGATAATATAATTACATGGAAAACCAAATGGTGGTTAATTCTGGCCGCCATTTTCATATATTAAAAGTATTGTCTAAATAGACTACTTTCAGATTCCACGCATACATTTCTAAACATAAACATTATGCCCAGCACCTGTTAAAAATCGGTGAACATGAAAGCATGAAAATCGAGTAGCCCGTCGGTGTCATAAATAATGCGTGAATATACGACGTGCTAACTCGCCTCGCGACACGACAGAAGAAAACCGCAGATGATGAAAATAAGGCGCTTCAAATCTGACGTAGTATTTCCTGTATTTAAAAACCTAACGATACCTGAGCGTTGGACGGGGGCAGCTAGCGAAACCTAACAAAATTAAACAAGTAAGAATGCTCTAGTCGAGACTGCTCGACTAGGAGATCCTCTTAACCCTGAGAAGAGCCGATATTACAAACATTCTATGCTTATTTAACATATACAAATACACATGTATATACAAGCAACATATGAGAACACACATACGCATGCACGAATGCATAGGTACGCGCTGTGCTAACGCAGTTAACGTAGCGACTGCGCTTGGGCTGCAACATCGGCCATATTATGGAAACTTATTTGTTGAATAAGTTTTCTTTTAGATTTACTTTCGTAATCAAATTTTTAGAGCGTGATCATGACATTTATTTGTAAATATTTGCCAAAGCACAAGTCTCTAGTACCTGAAATACATTTTTTTTTGCAAATTGTGGCGGAGGCGTGATACCCAAAATATAACAAAAAACAAAACTGTATAAATTCACATAACACTAAATAAGTTCGAGTTTGTTTCAAAAACTCGATAAATATTCCCGTTTTAATGTTATCGATTACACATGTTAATAATACGAATTTTATTAACGTGTGTAATCGATAACATTAAAACGGGAATATTTATCGAGTTTTTGAAACAAACTCGAACTGCGCGTGCTATACACAGACCTTACAAAAAATTTTCAAGTCTCTAGCGCTTCTAGGTTCTGCGATCGACGCGTTTATACATACGGAAAGAAAGACGGACATGGCTAAATCGATTCACCTTGTCACCCTGATCAAGAATATATATACTTTATGGGGTCTGCCAGGCCTCCTTCTGTTCGTTACATACTTTTTAACAAAAACCATTATACCCTGTTTTCCCATTTTCAATGGGTCAGGGTATAAAAAAAAACTAACTAAACAGCCAAAATATTTAGTTAATCGACATGTTCAACTAGAATATAACCTGTATATGAATAATATGTTATTGGTCTCATATTTTTCATGTTTCATGTTAAAGTATCTTGGCTTTAAGTTTTAGTTTAGTGGTTCAATATTTATAGTTCATTACTCAGTTCATGTTCGATAAATCCTGGCCCATAGAGAAGAACCATGTAAGTGGACTTTGGTTGACATGTAACTCTAGATTGATGGTTTACAGGAGTTAACACTTGGCTCTTGCAAAAATTTACTAAATATTTGTTTATGACGGGGTATCTCAGTAAGTCAAGCAGTAAGCAGCCTCAGAAACTAGGCGTATATACGTACATGCATGTTATGAGATTCTTTTAGGGTCTGTCTGGCAAACATTTAAGGCTTAAGCTTCCAAGCCTTGTTTTCTTTTGGAACTTTTTGTTCAGTACGACGCGCTGGAAATTCTATGCCGCCATTAGCCGGTATACAATACACACACATACACACCCAAGTACGCACAGAGACACAAACACTCACAGTAGCCAGCTATGTATGTTAAAGTTTATTTTGCTAGTTGGTCGTTTGCTTTTGGCTGGTTAACTGTCAGCCTTGGCCGTTTGTCTAATGCCAAATAGCTTTCGGGAAAAAGACAATTGAGACTGTCACACACATCAACACACACACATACTCACACACACTCATAACGATATTTGTGACAAGGGCAGGCATTCAGTTACTCAACTATGCGGGCACACAACAAAAGGTTACAGAAATTTCATGCCCCAATGAATGCAGCAGTAAAACTAGCGCGATTCAACACACGCGCATACCCTTTTTTGATGAAATCGAGCAACATTCGCGCAATGGCAATACCCGTCGAATGCGAAAGCATGCCAAACGAAATTTTCCAAGTGTAACATGCAACAATCAGTTTTCTGTTTATACCCTGAACCCCATAAAAATGAGAAATCAGGGTAAATTGGTTTTGTTAAAATGTATGTAACAGGCAGAAGGAGGCAGACAGACAGACCCCATAAAGTATATATATTCTTGATCAGGAAGACGAGCTGAGTTTAATGTTATCGATTAAAAACGTTATCGAAATGCAGTTATATGCTTTAGCAAAAATATACAATTAAATGTCATGATCACGCGGCCCAAGCGAAGCCGATGTGTAAACTGCGCAGTTAACAAAATATATATATATTTTATGGGGTGTGCCACGCCTCCTTCTGCGTATTACATACATTTTAACAAAACTATTATGCCCTGATTTTCCATTTTCAATGGGTTCAGGGTATAAAAACGCACATCGGACGGGGCTCAGGGGATCTCCTAGTCGGGCATTCCCGACTAGAGTTTTTTTTTACTTTTTATTTCGTAGGATATGGGCTCGTAGAGTTTTTTCTGATTGTTAAGTAAAGGTTCAGCTGTTTTTAAGAGTTAAATTTTGGTCCACAGAGGCCCAGACATGGAGTTAAGCCAACAATCATGTCCCACAAAAGAATTAAATAGATATACTTGTCCTTTAAGAACAATAATCACTTATACGTAGCCAGCTGCTCTTTGACATTTATCAGCGACCCTAACAGTGACTATAAATTGCAATGTTAAAGACCAGTTGAGTGTCGGCTCTATCCTTTAACCTGGCACATAAATAGACCGACCATTCGCATATATCGCATATACGTACCTCTACTAAATGGCAGTAAAAACGCTTGATGTGCGTGAGCGCCGGAACGCCACTTGGCCGTAAATATTTATATCACGTGTTCCACACGGTTTATGCTTGTTGACATTGCTCCTTGGCAAACAATTTTTGAAGCGCGCCTAAAAACAAGTAATGCACAAAATGGCGTGGTACATAAATTGACAAGGTCATAAGCATTACTAAGTGATGTTTTTCATCAAAAATGTTATATATCTAGGTCTGATCTCAATTATAGCTAGTAAACATGATAAAGGAACAGTGATACCTGAAGATAAGTTACTAAAACTTGCCACAAAGCTATATTTAATTTTTGATGCTGATGCTGAATAGCATTTTTCTTAGATGATAATAATTTTTAAGCATTAATATATTATAAAAAATATACATCCTTCTTATATACTTTCTACTTGCTGTTTTCTAGCTTTGGGGTATTGTAATGACAGAAATCATCCATCAATATTTTGTACATAAGCCAAAGAGAAATCATAATGCAGAAATAGTGAAAGAGAGTGAAGTAGACATAGGGGATGTCTGCGCATAATGGTTAGTTAAAAAAATATATACTCCTCTATATTTGAGAGAGTGGGAGCTACAAAGAATTACATTTTATTTCATTACGAGGACTTTTTATTTGTTTCAGCAAATATCACCAATCCTGCGAATTCAACAAAACACAAACATGAGGCACACACATACATACAGATATCACATAGATTTACAAATATATAGCCTACCAAATTGACCTTAATTGTAATTGAGTTACAGTCTACGAAGAGATCGATATAGCATTGGGTATTAAGTTACTCGACAATAATGAAAAAGATATTTTTGCTACAAAGGAGCACAGGCTTAACGGGAGTAGTAACGCTCTAGCAGGGTAGGGCATGGCTGCTGACAGCCGCTGCACAGAGCGTGAAAAGGAAAGAGAGCAACTCGACTGTTTGGTTGGCTGGCTATTCGAGTATCATTCTTATAGTCACCAGCAGAACACATATCGACGCACATACACTCAATCAGACACACACAACCACGTATACTTGTGTTTGTTTTGTTTTCAGCGCAGCGAGCTTGCAAACAGCGCTTGACGTCGCTTATTAAGCTATTTTAAAACCAGCCACACTCACAAATATACCCACAGGTTTGGTTTATAGTTGCTCAAGGTCACACACATATTTGGGACCAAATTTTTGACACTTCATTGGGTTGTCTTTTAAGAATTTCGATTATGTGTAAATAATGCTAGCAAACAAAGTAGTAAATACTAGAAAAAGAAGAGTTATTTTCGGAAAGTATGTATTACCTCTCTCATCTCGTGTTCTTCTATGTGTTACAAAGTGTCGACGAACATTAGCATACTCCATGGGCATAGGGTATATCCAATGTAGAAGCTACGCAAGTCAAATTTTTACGATTTACTTATTACAGGCGGCCAAATTAAACTTGAGGAAAAAAAAGGAGACGGTGCCATGCGCATAGCGCCCGGGGCACGTGGAAAGCTTTTCTATCAGAACAAGAAAAATTATGCCATAAAATGCTTTCAGATACTTTGTTCGATTTGGAAGAACGGGGCTTCAAATACGGGGTACGGGGAACGACTTTTATATTCTTGATTTACGATCCGTGCGCCGTACTAACTTAATTTCCTCTGCAGCCAGGTGAAACAAAAATTAAGAACTTTTTTCGGAGAGGGCTTTGAATAAGCAATTGGGACAAACTGGAAAATGCATCAATCAAGCGTAAATGATCATTCAGGAACTGAACAGACATCACTCCGATAGGCCATCACTCAAATATACTAGTTGACTCAAAGCAAATAATCTGGTTGGAACTATTTTGTTATGGATATTTTGTTTGCATCTGTTCTAGAGGAAATACGGACATAAAGCTTTCATTGCAATTCTTTAAAAAATTAATGCATTTTAGGCTATAAAATATATATTTTTTTACTATGCTGAAAGCAACTATCACATTTTAAAGTCTTTGAATTTTTTAATAAAATATTAAATCCAATATCGTAATGCAATCAAAACAAACAAATGTTGTAAGAAGTGGACAAAAAATTGTCACATTAATTGGGTATTTTTTGGACGAATCATGAAAAGTGGGCAATAAGCGATTTAAATAAATACAGCTATCTTTTTAAGAAAACATACTGCTATAATTCGAAAAATAAAATATAAATTAAATTGAAATGGTTTTTTAAAAAAATTTATTGCATTAAATATTATTATAAATGATAGTTAAATATAATCATATACCCTACATTATATTGAAATTAAAAATGATTTTAATCTCGGCAAATGTGACGTAGAGACTTGAAGTTATTAAATGTCGATGATCAATAATAGATAAGCTTAAGTTCTTTGAGTATTTATTGAGCGTTTGGAGAGTTAGTTATGGAATTTGGTATATTACTTTTTGCAATGCTTATGCAATGTGCAAAGTACATTGGTATATTGACAGTTAGCCTACGGCAATAAAAATTACGAGGATATGCAAGCACTTCCACACACACACAAACGCATACTCACTGGTGTTATTATCAATATTGTCGTCATGAAAGTCACATATTTATTGAGTGCATGTCGAATACGTAATATAGCGTATACAACTCTAAGCATCCACAATAAATCGTTTGGCAACAAATAAACTTTTGCACACGCTACGGTAAAGATTTTGTTGAGCGGAAATGTTTTTTGTAAGTACATAAGTTAATAGAAACTTTAAGAGTAAATAGTATTATAAGATAGAAAACAGATAATGCTAAAATATTTTGAATACTTTTTAACTTGGTTTGCTGTCTTTGAAATATGAAATAAAAATATAAATCAGCTTACAAAGTATGAACAAATTTGAGCAATATTCGCTGGCATCCAAATCAGATAATTGCTCAAACTTTTTCTGAATTGGTGAGATTAGATTGTTAAAAAGTGTTCTTGTTATTTTTTTACACAAAAACAGAAGCAGATTCTGTCTAAAGCAATGCTTAAAACAGGAACTATTCGTTTCACGAGCTTTCACTGTGCTAGCAACCTACAACCGGTTATGCCTAGCCTCTACGAATGTTGCTGTCAGTGTTGTCCTTGTTTCCATAGTGCGTCTGCATCGACGTGAAGCATGGTTAACATAATTTGAAAGCCAGAAATTGCCATCTAACATTTTTTCGATCGCACTTGGTCGATGTTGCTGTACATATTGTTGTATAGGAAGTGTTGCTAAAAATATAAAATGAATATTGGAAGGTGCTCGTTTATTCGGTCGCCATTGTCCTGTTGTGCTTCTCGTTATCCAAGCGCTATGATGACCCACAAATAAACGCTTAAATTATATTAAAAAGGAGCTGAACAGCTAGCGCTGTTTGCCAATTTAAGACATTAAGGACCAACAACAAATTAATCATATGTCATGCTGTCAGCTTTATGAAAAGTCTGCATAAATCCTTGTGTAAAATGCAACCGGGTGTCCGGGTAAATGATGTAAGTGCCGACGGCAAATTGTTTAAAATGTGCGCAATTTCTGCGAAAATTGAAATTCGTCAGTGCAATAAATAAGTGGCAAAAAGCATTTTTTGTTTTTCTTTTATTGACAAATTTTTTAGCTCAAAACACATTGTTCAGTGTAACTACAAAAACTGAGATAGAAAAGGCAAAAGAGAGCGAGTCCACAACAACTAGTCAAATTAAATAGCTGGTTTTTTTTAGTTATTTTTTGTTTACAGAATAAGTTTAATGGCCTCAGATTTTTTTTTTCACCGCAAAAAGCAAAAAGTTTTCTGGCCAAAAAAATTAAAAAAAAAACCGTTCAACAAGTCAGAATAAAATCGCTACTGAAAACCTGTGCAAATATATTTTTCAACACTTTTTAATCATGGAGATGCTGGGTAATAGAACCGGAATGAGCCATTATAGTCCCTCAAGAAAGTGCAAAATCAACAGATTTGCCATGGCCTGTATTATATCTTATTTAAAATTTTTAATTCTTATATTATATTCTTATATTATTACATAATACGATGCTAATGAGATTTTCAAATGAAATAGAATAAATTCGTTTAGCAAAATACTTCAATGTTATATTATCTTGATGTTTAATACTATTTAATAAATTCAATACTTTCGGAACAAAATTGGAGAGATCAAAAATTAAATGGAAAGAGAATACTTTAATTATTTTTCCATTGCTGCAGCTAATGCTTAGACTTCATTTAACAAATGAGCTACAAAATTTCTTTTCCAAGCAACAACCAAATTGGTGCCTTTAATAACAAAATTTAACTCAAGATTGACGAGGGGCAGAGAGCCTTCATTTTATGGTTGATTTATCGATTTAGGGCCAAAAGTACGGATTCTAAGTTTCCAAAGCCAGTGGCTGAAAAATCTGTCAAACATAATTTTTCACTCATACATTGTGAACTAAAAGCTAAATCTGAAACTTTTAGTAAGATTTGACAATAAAGCTTGAGCTAGGTTTTAATCCTTACAAATTCATCGTCCAGAAAGTCAATATGAAACTTTTTGCTGGACTGTGAACGTGAAGTACACGGAGCGAAGCAAGCAATAAAGAGAGCCAGAGAGAGAGAGAGAGAGAGAGAGAGAGAGAGAGAGGAAACCTAGTGGAGCTCCACAGGCAAACTGAAAGCCAAAATAATGCAATAACGCTGAAAAATTAATTTCAACCAGGACTTAGAAGAAACTTTCAAGTTGATTTTAGTTTTGTTCCAGTAGAGGGTAAATAAATTTATCAATTAATAACTCCATATTTTAAAATAAATTAAATTTTTTTTGTACACTAATCGATAGCTGAGGAAATTCAAAGATTTCAATTTAAGATCTTTTTATTATTCATATTTGATTATATAAACGCATAGCTTAGGGTATATGATATTCGTCGATTTGAAGCTAATTGTTACTGTTTAATTTTGTTTAGGACTGGCTAAAACTTTGCAAACTATCGAACCTAAAAATATGTATGCACAACTATCCAACCTAAAAATATGTATACATAATTATAGGCGCTTCCCGTATGCATTGATCGGATATACTTATGTACATCCACATATAAGTAAAAAAAAAAAAATATATATAATATTGTGATGAATATTGTGTTTGGTGTTCCAATATAATGAGCGATAAATTAATTAATGCTCGATAAAATTATTGTCACATTAATTACTTTACACGGTGCCAGCTCGAACGTTCTTTTTATAGTTTTTTGTATGTTCCCACACACTGGCAATTAGCTGAAGCACTCACAGGACTTCATATCACGCCCTCAGGTTTTGGTTGGATGGCTGGGATGGCCGAATAGTATTTGTGACAATGTTTGCTGCCTGAATAACGACTTGAGTCTGGGCCATGAATTTAATATGTTGCAACAGTTAATGATTTTAGTGGCACTTGACGTGGCATCCATAGAGCCTCACCCTATCAAACCTAGACCGTGGACCATCCATTTAATTTATAACTCAGGCTAATGAATATCGTCAACGTCTCTAAAACAGTAAACCCACTCAGTTACTCAGTTGCAACGACGCAAAAACGGAAATTTGATGGCCAAAGTGAAATCTTTTTAATGGTTCGCTCATCTTAAATGTCATTTCAATTTGGGAACTTCCGCTTCCGTCCAACACTCCGCGCCGCCACCCACCACGCCCACCACACGTCACTTGCTGGTGTTACTCTTTGTCCGTAATGTCCTTGCCCAACGTAGAACATTTCTTCATTTACAACACGAACACTCATATACACACATCCTCACACACACATACACATACATACATACAGACAAGACACTACCTAACATTTCCACAGTTTAGAGACACGCTCTGGTATTTACATCATTTAATCATATACAATTTCATAATTGGTGTCCAATTAGGCTTCACAATTCACTTGATGCCACTTAAATCAAATAATTCGATTTTAAAAAATACCTATCAGCAAGCAGCTGCTTTCGCTGATACGTTTTTGCCGAGCGCGTCCAATAGGTTAGAAAGTTCCGCTGTAACTGAAACAGTTAACGGCATCTGCCGCGTGTATTTATGTTAGCCAGTTCGTAAAAGCTCGATAAAGGACTTTAAAAGGACGTTAAAGCTCGAACATATTCGAGTTTTAACGAAGTGTACCAACATTTCTACGCTACAAAAGCTAATTTCTATGGTACTCTATTTCATTCACGAACTAACCAGTTCCAGACAGCTGAATAAAAAGTGAACTACTGTTCAATAATAGCTGGCACAGCTGTTTGGGAGTGAAGAAGCAGCACAGCTATTGTTAAAGAAGTGGAAATAAATATTGTATCTGAGTTTGTATTGTGTTTTTATCAAGCTAAAGGAATTTAAAAGCTGATTGATGGCGCATTACAAGGGTGCCGCCAGCGAGGCTGGGCGCGCCGCTCAACTGATGAAAAAGCGCGAGATCCAACAGCAAGAGATTGAGTTCCGGAAAAAGAAAATCGAGGAGGAATTGAAGCTGGATAAGATTGAGAACAAATTTGCAACGCACTACGATGCAGTTGAGCAACAGCTCAAGTCATCGACCATTGGTTTGGTGACTCTAGATGAGATGAAGGCAAAGCAGGAGGACATAGTGCGAGAGAGAGAAAAGAAACTAGCTCAAAAAAAGGATGAAAAAGATCGTGAAAAGCAGCGTGCCCTGGAAGCTATACAAGCAGAAAAGAACAAACAGAAGCGTCAAATACAGGCGTTATCTTTCAATCTTGATGATGACGAAGAAGAGGAAAAAGACGAAGATGGCGGAGCGACGGAAGAAAAGTTCGTCAAGCCCAATCCAGCCAAGTGGACCGAACACCCAGCTGTGCATGTGCCTGTCAAGAAAAAGAAAATCTGCAAGAATCCTGATGTAGACACATCTTTTCTGCCAGACCGCGATCGTGAAGAACAGGAGAATCGTTTGCGCGAACAATTAAGACAGGAATGGGTTATGCAGCAGGCGGAACTCAAAGACGAAGACATATCCATTACGTTTAGCTACTGGGATGGCTCTGGTCACAGGCGAAATGTGTTGATGAAGAAAGGCAATTCTATATATCAGTTCCTCCAGAAATGTTTGGAGCTGTTGCGCAAGGAGTTCATCGAGCTGAAGACCGTGATGGCCGATCAGTTGATGTATGTGAAGGAGGATTTAATATTACCGCATCATTACTCCTTCTATGATTTTATTGTGACCAAGGCTCGCGGTAAATCCGGCCCACTCTTCCAGTTCGATGTGCACGACGATGTGCGTATGATAAGTGACGCTTCCGTCGAGAAGGAGGAATCGCATGCGGGCAAGGTGCTGTTGCGTTCGTGGTATGAGCGCAACAAACATATTTTCCCGGCCAGCCGCTGGGAGCCATACGATCCCACCAAGTCCTATGACAAATACACAATCAAGGATAACGACAAGGACAAGAACAAAAAATAGTCTAGATTTTTTAAATGCTGAGTTAACATAAAAAATAAATGTATTTAAATTCAAAACTGTTTTCTGTTTTTTGCAACATGGCTCGCTATGGATTAAAAAAACAGTCGTATTTCATTTTTTTAAAGAAATGTAATGTTAATAACATTTGATCATCGTAAAGGTTTCCCTTTTAGCTAGTTTAACATTATACTCAACAGTAGCTCGGCGCACTTAAGGTTCTGCTACTCTTAATATGGCGTTTTGCAGCACTGCTACTGTTAAAACATCTGTTTACTGCGGCGAACGCCAATCTTTAAATAACAAGTGTCTAATGATATTTGGTGTGTGGGTTTCAAAGTGCTTGGACGTGAGGCTACATCAGCACTCTATTGGCGGGTAAGAATAAAAATTATAGATGCAATCCGCGATTTTCTAAAAACAGCTGTTTCAAACTTAAGCTGAGTGTATTTGTGTGTACAGTACATACATCAGTGCGTGTGAAAACAGTAAATATTAACGGCTTCTGAGTGAGAGCGGGCGGATGAGTTGAAATAATTGTTTAATTTCTTCTTAAACGACAAATAAAATTCGACTACGTTTACAAAATGCTAAAAAGTGAGTGGAATTATTTTCGAAAACCGGTTTGTTGTTTTTTTTTTTCGCTCTCACTCTCTGCTTTGTGCTGTAGCTGCAATAACTGTTCGAGCTTCCAATCGGAATTGGCAAAATTGTTGTCCATTCTTTAAGCACATGCAACTAACTCGACTTTCGTTTTCATTTTGTGCATAGATTAGCAAATTATAATAAGTAGATTGCTTCAAATCTCGATAAGATTGTGCGTTTATCATAATATTTATTATTTAATTGCAGGATTTATACGATTGCTTCGTTACACGTCTTTGAACTAAAGTTCAAACAATTAAAATGAGATATTTTGGCGGCATTGAAGGGTAAGTAAGGTCGTTGATAGTAGCTATTGATATATTAACTTCAGTCATAAATATTATACAGTATTATATTCATCTATCTATCTGTGTAATGCGCAATTGTTTAACAATGAGCTAGATTATGGTTTTTGTCATTGTTGCCCGCGACAAATGCTTATCAAAGGGGATCAATTCAAGCAAGCCCGTATATTGATTGATATTTTTATATATATCTGTTTTTTTAGGTGCATTGGATGCACAAATATTTGCATAAGATAAAAAACAAAAAAAAAACGTAACAAGGTGAATAAATGAAAAAAAAAATACTCACTATGTAAGGTGTGTATGTAATATATGTATATAGAGTTTGTGTTCATTTTGACGGATGCAATTGGAATAGATAAACTAAATATCCTTTATTCACCTCTTATCTCTTATATGATAGGTTAAGCTGATCTAATAAACTTTACCAGCTTTGTTTCAGGAATCCTTTTGTTTTTTGTTATCGTGCGTTGTACATTCATAAAAGGCACCAAAACCTCCGGTATCTGTATGTTCTCTCCGCTCTGATATGACTCGATCAGAGCGATTAGTAGACGTGGAATAGCCGTTGCGGTGCCATTGAGAGTGTGAGCATTCACAACAGCTTCATCACTGGCCCGCCTAAACATGATATTAAGGCGCTTCGCCTGGTAATCCGTGCAGTTGCTGCAGCTCGATATTTCACCCCACATCTGGCGACCCGGCAGCCAAGCTTCTATATCATATTTCTGATATGCTGGCGCACCCAGCTCACAGGGCGGCATGTCGAGAAGGCGAAAGTTAATGCCAAATTGTTTAAACAAATCAATTTCAATGTTCTTGAACTCCTCAAGCGTGGGCTCAGATTGTTCGGGAGTCGCAATAGCAAACATTTCCACTTTGGTGAACTGATGCACCCGATAGATGCCTTTCTCCTCGTGCAGTCCTGAAGTCTCCGCTCGATAGCAACGACTGACGGCGGTTACTTTTAGCGGCAGCTCCCGTTCCTTCAGCTGCCTGTTTGCAAAGTAGCCAGCGAGTGCCATTTCGGATGTGCCCGAAAGACATTCTCCCGTGTCCAACTTGTAGACCTGTGTGCGTTCGCCTTCGGTGCGCATGCCGCAGCTCTCGATAATCCCTCGTGGCAATATATCAGGCACGGAGATGAGCTTAAAGCCATTTCGTGTGAGCGATTGTAGTGCATACTGTATGATAGCCTGCTCCAGCATGGCCAGCTGACCCATCAGGTAGTAGCTCTTGTGTCCCGTATAGTTGCCCAGATGCTCCATGCGATACAGGTTAAGCTTACGCGCCAGTTCCGAGAACTCTTTGGCTCCCTCGGGCTGAGGGCGATGCTCATACTTAGCCAGCTCCAGTGGCTGGTTGTCGTATGCGAGCAGCCGCGGATGAGTTGCGTTGGGTAGTTGTTGAAGTTCAGCAACCAGCTGCTGACGCGCGTCCTCTGTATGCTTCCTGTCTATCTGCAGGGCTTCCACTAGCTGCCGAATGCGTGGCACATTGTTCTTGTGACGCCGCATCAGCACATTCTGCTCCAGCTCGTCCAGCTGTGCACTGGTTATTGCCGGTTGATTATTTGTCTCATTTATTGTTGTCATTAGCCGCTGCCTCATGCTCTGCCGGCAATTTAACAATTGCAGCATTCGTACATTTGTCAAAAGTTTCATTTCAATTAAAATTTCGTTTTTTTGTGTTCAACTGTTTTAATTAGCACGCACTTTTCAATGTCTCGACATCTATTCAATTAGCTATTAAAAAATTTTCATTGTGCAATATAAACATTTTGTGTGCGACAATGTGGCAGCACCATTTGTTATAGTGCTGCCAGTAAGTTAACAGGGTATTGACGTCACAAGTGGTAAGCTGCAATAAAAAGCACATATGTATATTCTGAACATATATTAAATTTATTTTCTCAGAAGGCACACATGCTTAGCTAATAATCTCTACGACAGATAACACAATGGCACAAAGTGCTTTTCCGCATTGCATCGAGCTTTTATCTTAATTGAAATGCGCTTAAATTGCACTTCAACAGGCTGGTAACTAACTTTCACAATAAGAGCAATTGCGACAATGAATATAAATGCAGCACAAGCAGACACACACATATATACATATATGTATATCAACTTCATAAATTTTATATATGTATGTCTACATATATATATATATATATATACACATATATATATATATATATATATATATATATATATATATATATATATATATATATATATATATATATATATATATATATATATATATATATATATATATATATATATATATATATTTATTTATTTTTTAACTGCTGTCACAGCCCTCATCAATGTTTGATACAGATGTCGTTCTGAAAAACATATCAAATTGGTAGCCTCCTATATATATATATATATATATATATATTTTATATATGTATGTCTACATATATATATATATATATACATATATATATATATATATATATATATATATATATATATATATATATATATATATATATATATATATATATATATATATATATATATATATATATATATATATATATATATATATATATATATATATATATATATATATATATATATATATATATATATATATATATATATATATATATATATATATATATATATATATATATATATATATATATATATATATATATATAGGAGGCTACCAATTTGATATGTTTTTCAGAACGACATCTGTATCAAACATTATATATATATATATATATATATATATATGTATATAGAACGACATCTGTATCAAACATTGATGAGGGCTGTGACAGCAGTTAAAAAATACCTTTCAGAAAAATAGTTAATTGAATAAACTTCACCAAATATAGAACATTATTAATTCAATTAACTCAATTGCCTTGATTGAATAACTGTTAATAGAAACATTCTTAAATAGCTCTTAATAGTTGCACAATACGTTCCAACCGGTTACAGAGATATCAGATATACATATGTACATATTTTTTTTGCATATTGCAGCGGAGCGACGCACTCCCGCTTGGTGATCTGTGATGAGAGTGGTGTCTCCGTGGGTACGACCAGTGGCTTGGGTACAAATCATTGGGGAATCGGAATACCGACATGTGCCCGTCGCATTTCGGATATGGTGGAACGTTGCAAGGATGAAGCTAACATACCGAAAGACATGCCATTGGCGAGCTTGGGTCTTAGTCTTAGCGGTTGCGAACAGGTAATATAGAAAATAAAAGTTGAAACATCAGGCTCTATCCGTATGTATACAATAGGAGGCTACCAATCGCGAGCTGGAGCAGGAGCTGCGACGTACATTTCCCAATCTGGCGGAGAGCTATGCAGTCTCGAGCGACACAATGGGCAGTATGTTTACGGCCTCCTCCATTGGTGGGATAGTCCTCATCTCGGGAACCGGCTCCAATTGCCTACTGCGTAATCCGGATGGCAGCACGGCCAACTGCGGTGGTTGGGGCCATTTTCTAGGGGACGAGGGCAGTGGTGAGTACACATGGGTCGTGTCCCTAATAGGGACACGAAAAAAGTATTGATACTTTCTGGTATCGAGTATGTTCGTTATTGATACCGACATAAATCATTATTAATAGGGACACGAAAAAAGTATTGATACTTTCTGGTATCGAGCATGTTCGTCATTGATACCGACATAAATCATTATCAACCTTATGAATCCAATCTAATGACAAAGGAGTGATTAATATTTGCTGATATAATTCGGTGACATGAATAATTAGGTATTTTTGTTTTTCAGCCTGGTTTATATCTTATCGCGCAACTAAGGTGGTCTTTGATGACATGGACAACCTGGTCAAGTCACCTTTTCTCATTGATCAGACCTGGGCGCTCATTCGCGAACACTTCAGCATAGAGACGCGCTACGATATGCTACCCTATTGTTATGCCAAATTCGATAAGCCCTTCTTTGCCAATTTGTGTGAGAAGCTAGCGAGGAATGCTGAAGCCGGCGACAAGTTAGCTTTGTCGCTGTTCCATGAGGCAGCTATCCACTTGGCCCGCATGATCAAGGCGCTTCTGCCCAAGGTGCACAAGGACCTAGTCAAGTCCGGTGATCTAAATATTGTCTGCGTCGGATCGGTGTGGAGCAGCTGGAATTTGCTGCAGGAGTCTTTTATCAAAGAGATTTCGAAAATTAGCATTGATTACAATCTTAAGCTGGTGCGTATCACCAAAAGCTGCGCCTATGGCGCCTGTTATTTAGGTGCCGACAGTGCTAAATTCGAGTTGCCACGAAATTATGCGGATAACTTTACTGTGTTCCACGTCCATCCTAAAAGCACTCCGGTTAAAAATGGGGTCACATCAAAGGCCTCTGGCTATTAAATGAATAAAAATTGCATTGTTCAGTCATTCCGAAAATTTTTAAGAAATAAAACAATAATATAAAAGTATCTAAAAGTTAAACTATTCCAAATTGAATAATTATATTATGTATACATAGAAGCAAGCGATATATAAAAGCTAGTTTAAGTTAAATTTTTGTTATACTTTTTAGCAGGAAAATAGATAATAGATGAAAGCTGCTCCAAATCAAAATGATATGTGTATAACTCTTTTTATACTCAAGTTTGTATTTTCTTGTCTATTTGTTATTTTGGAAGAAAATTGTTATAAAGTTTATTGAAAATACGTATGAAAATTTTATTCGATAAAGTTCATTGTATTAAGTTTGTATGTGTATATACGTAAATATATTTATTTTTATATGCGCGCTGGCTAATTGTCTGATTAACTTAAACAGTTTTTTACGCTTAAACCAATTTAATTCATTGTCCATTTGTCGATTCTTTGGGTAATTTTACTTTCGCACAATTAATTACTGATTTTTTTTGTTTTAAAATAGTAATCAACTCAGGAAGAAAAGTTTAGCGTGGAATTATTGTTATATTTATAAATCTATAGAAGCATATAGTTGCCTAAATCAATATACATAATGTGAAAGATATACCAGGAAAAAGAAATTAATAATAATAATAATACAAAATTGTGATAAAATCGAATGTATATCTCAAGCTGGCATAGACACTGCCTAGAATGCCAGCATATATTGTGTGTGAGTAGCTAGTTGTTATTCTGATTAAATTGATTTATTTTAGGTGTCTACGGTTTGCTTATATTCTGCATCTTGCTTAATTGTTCATGCTCTGGCGTAGCTTTTGTGGATCCTGGTAGTGTGACGATGAGGATATGACCGATGGATGCTGTGGCGGCGGAAAACAACGCACATGCTCCACATTTGAGCCTTCACCATCACCTCCCTTTAGATATTTGTTAAGTATGGAAAAGATTTGTGAGTTTAATACTTGAAAGCGTCTTATGCGATCCACCATACGCTTCAATTGCTGCATCAGGAAAATAATAGTTTAAAATAGAATTCAGCTTAAGGGAATGCCCACTTACAATGCCTTTCACATCCTCGTCCTTGCCATCGACTCGTTGCACGCGCAATATATGATAGCAAAAGTCGAGTGCTTCAAACCGTCGCTGCTGGCCAAGAAGTACAATCATGACGCAACCAGCCCAGTTGAGGCCTTCGCCAAACAGCTCCTCAATGGTGTATTCGGTGCCGCGCACTGGTATACAATATACAAATTGCAGGGCGGACCAGAGACGATGAAACTCGGAGCATTCATCGACATGGATGATGCCGTTGGCAGGCGGTGGGCCACACCAGACGGGATCATCCAAATAACTTTTTACCCGATTCAAAATGACCTCAAATATGCTTAGGCCGCAGCAAAGGCGCTCGCGTGTCAGCAGATCTCCCTCACGTGCTATCATTGCTTGCTGTGGATTATAAATCAAAAAATAAAATAAAAATTATCGAATTATAATAAAAATCTTATAAACGGCTCAGTTTCTGAAACCCTTTTCTTGTCAATATTATTCAGTGTCATTTCTTTGTTCATCGTCAATCACTTATCTCTCTACCATATACTTACCTTGGCAGTGCCAATTTTCTCCACATTAGAAACAATTTGCAAATTGGCAAACTGAGCCTCAAGACGTTTTTGCTTAGCCTCCGGCTTTTCGTTCTCTATAAAAATATATGTTGAAAATATGGTAATGTCAAATTCTAAGATTAAAACACACCTTTGCAGAACGGACGCGGGAAAATGTTTTGGAAGAGTGCTGCATGGAGAAGATCGCATACCTCCTCCTGTGACAGAGCTTGTTCAATCAAAAGGCAAAAAATGATGCTGTTACCAAACTCTCTAAAAGATTGAAATAGCTCCGTTTTGGTATCCGGATATTGAACAATGTCAGTAAGATGTGCCTGATAATAGCTGAGCACACCGGGTGAGCCGTATTCGCAGCGTGGCAATTTGCAAGATTTGGGCATGGCAATCATCAGGGTTTTGGTGAACTGTAGCAACGAGCCTTGTATCAGTGGCTTCACAATGTCCTTTAGTATAATGTCCATAACTACAGCGATGCCCTGGTAGCCCAATAGACGACACATGGCATGGAAATGTGGTGCGCCAACAAACCCCGTATATTGGCCGTACTGTGTGGTATATGCAGCGTTCAGTTGCTTCGAGCCCCATAGATAGTAATGTGACATCTGCGGCGGTTTCTCGCGTTGTATGGCCTGTGAGGATGACAAACTAACCTTGGTACGAATAAAGCTGAGAACGAAATAAAAGAATTTTCAATTAACTCTGACACACTATTATTGAAAGGAACTTACCGGTTTGTAGCTGCATTGTAACAATAGTTAACTAAAAAGTCATAATTCAATTCCACAAAAACATGTAAAGTGATGCGACCATATGGTGCCAGAACATTGTGATTTGCTTCCTTGACCATGCCTTCAAAATTGTCTAAAGCCAAATATTTGCTCAGCATTTTGTGACAAATGCGGTTGGATTCCAAAAGTCCCTCAAGTTCCTGCAATAATAGCATGGAATAAGTATAAGTTGAATTTGTCGGTCGTTTACTTGTAGTTCATCTTTGAGATTTTGCTTACCACAATTCCAGTTATGTCATTGCCCTCAAAACGACTGATGGCCAATTCGATACTCTTGTGCATGTTTGCATTGATGCGTTGTGTAATTAGTTTGTTTAGATCAATGGAACGACCTGATAAACAGCAAGAGGTGTTTAAGTATTTGCTTTGACTGAATTGCTTTTTTATTTACCTAAGAGCTGTACATGTCGTTGCTTCAGTAGCGTTTCATAGCGGTTATTGCGTGGATATGATTGAAAATTAAAGCCAAGAACCTCGCATTCTAGCCGAAAACGTTTATCTAAGAAAATACTAGAAGCAAAACACGATCATTGAGGTAAAAGAACTGGCTTGAAAGCTTGAAGAGTGCAAAGCTCACCTGCCAGCCAGCTGTTTGTAGTGTGCAAATATTTGTTCACTTAGCTTATATACAAACTGATCAAAGCACAAATTGACTTCGGCCTCCACCTCGTCATAGAGGAATTGCTTGCGGAAGACAGTAAGAGCATAATGCGCTGAATCGTTATACAAGTCCAAGGGATACAACACAAACCTAAAACATGCACAGAATTATGATAGTACTATATAGTTTAATAAACAGAAACCTACTCCATCATCGACGGCTCCTTGGTTTGGAGTATGTGATCAGTTAGTATCCATGGCATGGACATTTCAATGGGAAACTGTATACGTTTCTCCATTGTGATTAAATCCTTGCATTCCTCATTATGCTGATGCCGCACCATGCACTTGTTTACTTTGCGGCCCATAGTCATTTCCAAGTAGAATTCGCGATACCACAGCTGGGATAGGTCGCAGCACTTTTGCAGCGTATCGCTCAGATTTAGCAAGTAGCTCCAATAAAATGAAGTCTTGTGAAAAGTATCAATCTGCATTAAACAGTTGCCATCGATGTCTTTTCGTAGAGTACGCTTTCCACCGCTCTTGTCAGCAATCAGGGACTCAAGCATGGTGCGCACCATGTACAGTTGCGTGGAAGAGGGTCCCACATTCAGGCGGGGCACATGTATACGAAAACCTCCATCGGGATCCTTCTTACCCTTGGACACTGGATCATCCGTAGGCTCATAGCCCTTCTGCCAATCGGCGGAGGTTTCACGTACCGACATAATAATGCTCCGGATCAAATCCTTTTTGTTTTTGACGGCCTTGCGCAGAGGTTCGCGTAGCGTTAGCTGCACAAAGTCCTGCAGCTCAGAGTATATATTGCGTCTGATTGCCTCACAGAGCACTGTTTCAATACGCGCCATTAGAACCTGCAGTCCTTTAATCATAGCAATCACTTCGATCAGTGCAAATTTCTCTTCGGATGTATAATTGTAGCGTGTCGCGCGCTCATATTCCTCCGCCTCTACAGGACAATCCTTGTTCTGATGATGATCGGTGGGATGCAGCAGTTTCCATGAGTAGAGCTCGGTGACGACGCTGGTCCACTCGGAAAGCAGCTGCAGACCGCGCAATGCCAAATCTGCCGTAATGCGATTCTCAGCATCGGTTGGATTTTCTTTGACGGTGGTGGTTACCTCATTCGTGTAGCGTGCTAGCTCGGATATGTATTTCACATGGTCCTCACGTATTTGGGGCAAATGCACCATCAAATCTGCCTGCGGACTAATAGCATTGGAACTAGACAACGGCCACTTGCTAGAATCGAAGTGTTTGCTGCGCTTTATATAGTTAAATGGAGCAATCTGCATATCGCCAAAAAGTGGCACGACCTCCAAATTCTTAAAGATGCGATCAATGCGATCCAGACGTATTTTTTTTTTCTGATCTAGCTTGTTGATATTGCACGCGTCACTGTCCATGAGAAATAAACCAAAGCCCATGACTTTCACCAGCATGTGCTTCTCCTCGGGCGTCAAATACATTTTCGTTTCAAACATATGCACACAGATGTTGACGACATCAGATAGCAAGTCCTCATAGCCAACGATCTTTTCCAGCGTATCCTTGACAGTGTCACGTATCTTGTTTTGGGTGGCCAAGAACATGGATAGGTTTTGTGATTCTTGAAGTGTATGCGAATCGGACATTACTTTAAGGAACTGTGCTGCGCGTCGATATGTGGAATAATCGTTCTTTACGCTTGACTTCATATTCTTCAGTTCGTCCAGCACGGCAAACATGTTAATGAATTTTCCGAGAGTAAGGAGATATGCCTCCGATACGAAGTCCTTGCGTTTCTCAGCATGACATAATCGTTTTATTTCTCCAGAGAATGCTTCAATAGCCTTGCGTTGGAAGTACATAAAGTTGAGCAATTTATTCACTTCCGGCGCAAGCACTTCCACGGTTTTCTCATAGATTTCCACACGATTTGGTTGCTCGTTTGATTTTGGCTGCGGTATGGCCCGGGAGCAGCAACGCCAGGTATATAGCATAACAGCATGCTTTTGACCCTCGTCCAGCAAAACGTTCTGGAGCGAAGTTTATCACTTTTAAAAATACTTTTCCGATTGGTTTTTAAAAACTTACTAAATTTGCATGCGTAGTTGCCTCTTCGATGTACTTGGCAATTCCCGTAACGAAGCCATTGCGATCCTCGAAATTGGTATCAAAATTTGCTTTGTAAATAATGGAACAGGGCTGGGCTTCAATACAGGGCTGCTCATCGGGCAGGGGTATTTCATCCAGCACCTCTACGTTAGACAGAGCATCAGCTAGCGTTATCTTTTCCGTCATATTACTACAATTGTCATCACTTTCAAGCTAACAACGGAAATGCAAAGATAAAATCGCACTTAAAGGCGGGGCTACGGCGCTCCGTTTCTCTGACAGACGATTTTTTCGTCACAAATACACAAACACAGTTTTTTTTTGTGTCAATCACGGCGAGACGCGTGCACGCAGTGTTGCACGTTCCGTATATGTACAAATGGCTATTTTTTATATCGATATGTAGTAATCGTTGGCGGCGGAATGCCATCACATCTTTTCCAGCACTTGCAATTTGCCGGCGTCGGTCGTTTGTTTGAGAGAATTTTTGCTGTTGTGCACGTTTTTTTTATTTCTCTCTGTGCTAAATAAAATATAATCTGCAACATGTCTATGTTCTGGGGTAAGTTTTAATTGTTTATAGAATAGTTTAATATTTTCATATGCGTTAATGCGTGCAGCGTTTGAGTGAAAGCGTACATTCGACAGTTAATAAATTTGCCTTTACCACGTGCTTCCGACCGCCTCAGCGTGGAATTTTTTTTAGCGCCTCGTAACTTTTTCTAATATACATTTGCGTTTGTCTCATTTGCTTTTGCAGGATTAAGCATGAAGCCTAACCGGAAGTACACACAAACCATTGTGAAATCTTTCCATATTTCGGGCGTAGCACTTGATGAGGGCGACTGCGCCAAGCTTTACATTACCGCAGACAAAACCAAGTTCATTGTCGCAACTTTAAGTAAAGTCTTGCCCCAAATGACCCTTGATTTGAATTTCTGCAAGGGCGACAAGATTATGTTTCAAACAACTGGTGAGGCCTTAAATAATATATATATATATATATATATATATATATATATATATATATATATATATATATATATATATATATATATATATATATATATATATATATATATATATATATATATATATAAATATATATATAAATATATATATATAAATAATATATATATATATATATATATATATATATATATATATATATATATATATATATATACACATATATATATATATATATATATATATATAATTAAATATTTCAGGAAATGCCGTGGTTTCATTGATTGGCTACTTGCATGATACTGATGAATCTGACGATGAATTTGAAGACGAAGAGGAGTATGAGAAAGTTGTGAACGCTTTGAAGAAGGGCAAAAAGGCCAAAGCAGGCAACGACGACATACAATCTGAGGAAGATGGCAGCGAGGAGGAAGAGGACGAAGACGATGATGTGGATGATAGCAAGCTAGCTGCTGAGTATTCATCATTCCTCGAGGATGAATCCGGTGATGAAGACGACGAAGAGGATGACGAGGACGACGACGACGATGATGAAGAGGATTCTGAAGAAGAGGATGGGGAAGAAGAGAACGCAGCCCCCAAGGCTAAAAAAGCCAAAATGAATGAAACTTCGAAGACACTAACTAAGCAACAGAATGGCGTGGCCAAAAAGCAGGAAAAACAGCAACAGCAACAGAAATCAAAGAAGGAAAATGAAGTTGTTGCAATATCTGAGGCAAAGAAAGAGCAGGTCAAGGCAAAGGATGGCAAACAAACTGCCGCTGCTGCTGCGCCTGGCGGTGAGCGCACCATAGCGGGTGGCGTTAAAGTCCAGGACTTACAGGCAGGCAATGGGCCGGAGGCTAAGCAGGGCAAACGCGTGGCCGTTTACTACGTTGGACGCTTTAAATCCAACAACAAGATATTCGACAGCATGCAGAAAGGCAGTGGATTTAAGTTCGCTTTGGGCGCTGGAGAAGTGATTAAAGGCTGGGATGTGGGCGTTAGTGGCATGAAAGTGGGCGGCAAACGTCGCATTACCTGCCCCGCCCACATGGCATACGGTGCACGCGGCCATCCGCCCACTATTCCGCCAAACTCGACACTCGTCTTCGATGTGGAGCTGAAGGCTGTGCACTAAGGAAACTTCAAGAGAAAATTATATATAATAAATATAGCATTAAATATTACGAATGATTATCAATTAACATCAGCAGATCGTTCAGTTGGGAATGCACACTTCATTCGCGGATATATATCATAACAAATGTGCTCATATTATTTTCTTCTTAAACTTTTATAAAAATCCACTTTTCGTGCGTTTGTACGTTGATTTAAAATAAACCAGATTTATAGGATAAACAAATAGGACCTATATATATATATATATACATTCATTCATTCAACCATTGGTTTTTGGACATTGCTTGCTGACATCTCAATTTGCAGCAGCGGCTCTGCCGACAGTTTCCAGTGCTCAAAGACATAGGGCAAGCGCTCGCTGGGGTTGGTGCTCCAATGATGAATGCGACATTTTAGCATGGCCTGTTCCAGTTTGTTAATCGTTATGGTACAACTGAATTCCTTATTCTCCTTCCTTAGATCGGGTCCCTCAATGCGCTCCCTCGGCAGTGCTATGCATTCCTCTTTACAGTGAAAGCCCGCCTTACGTAGCGAAGCTTTAATGTGCCATGGCTCTAGCACCCAGGGCTCATCCTTGTTCATTATCACCGCTAGCACAATGGACTCCAGCATGTTAACTGTGCGTTGTGCATATGCCGAGCTGTGCTGTACGGAGGACTTTTCCGCCTCTGTCTTCGAATATTTGGTAATATTTTTAGGTGTTTTGTAGGTCGCCAAACCGGGCAACAGCAACTTGTTGTACACGAAATGTGGCTTCATTGAGACCACATCGCCTTTATCGCCAACACCCTCGACAAAGGTTTTCAGCACCACTTCCATGTTAGCACGCTTCTTAACGTGTGTATCCTCTACAAGCTCATAGATGAAGTGTTTGGCGCGTAGGCGACGAGGCTTTTCGTTCGTCTTGTGTAACAGCGGTTCATACTTGCGCCTCAAGACGAACGTGGTCTATAGACATTATTGAGATTAAGTGTTATTCGTTTGAACCACTTTTATAAGTCATCATACATCTTACCCGCACTTGTTGCTGCAAACTGTTTGCATTTTTCAGCAGATTTAATTGTGTTTTACATATGCTTTTCAGCATTATATTTGTTTAATACGGATAAGTTACCATATACTATTATTCGTAAAAATATCGATATCTAATATATCGGTAAGTCTATTTAATGCAAGCTCAACATTCATTTCATGCTAACGCAAAAATGAGGCAGCTACACCGCTGTTGCTAATATCGATAGCAACTGTTCTTAATAATGCTGCAAAACCATCGATGGACAGCCTATCGATTTTTTGAGTTCGATGGTTTCGAATATCGATAGTATCGATGGTTCCATCGAAAATAGCTCCAACATTTAAAGTTGCTGAAAACCCAAGAATAAAAAATGAATCAATTTTATAAACATTAATACTTAATAAATTAAGTAAAATTCTCGTTTTTTTGTCTTAATTCATAAAAATAATATTTGTATTTTATTTTAACATAAAAAGTCTAAAGCAGCTTAAAGCTAAAAAACAAAGTTTGCCTTGAATTCAAAAGGGTTGATCTTTATCTTACAACTAAAAAACAAAAAGTTTGACTATGATTCAGAGAGTCTTCATATTTAACTTTAAACTAAAAATATTGATTTTTGAGAGATCAATTCAAGAGGTCAATTGTGTAGCCATTATTGTGCTTTAAGAAAATAAGCATATCCACAGCTTTTAGCTTAAGGTTGCTCCTCTTATGCGCAGTAATTTCTCCTGCTTTGCTAAAAATCCGTTCGGACTCCGTGGAGCTAGCAGGAATGATCAATATTTTTTTTGCACATTGTGCAAATGGCCCAAATTGAATGGTATTAACCTACAAGATAGTGTAGGATTATAAATATGAAATAAATATATGTATGATAAATTTACCTTCCAATAATCCAGTGGGTTTGTATTGTGAGGTGCATTCTGCTGCTTCAGAAATTGCCTCATCGATATAACGGCGTCACTCCTGCTGGTTTTCATCTTATTTTTAATTTTTTTCGTTATAAATTTAAAGAATTCATCCTGTTGGGTGTCGGTTGGCGGTTCCTCACGGAAAGTATTCTCCACATCTTTTCTTAAAGTGCTTAATTCATTTTCCAGCGCTTTTGGTGCCTGCTGTGAGTTTGATGGAGACCAAAACCCTATGCCCTATACGGAAACCTATGTACTATATAGTACAAAATATATCAAATTGTTTGTGTAAATTAGATTTAAATAATATTAATAATTTTATTAAAAATGTATGAACTTACATGTGGATTGGCGTCTGTAGCGATATATCGACATTGGGAAAATTCCATCGATCTATCTCACAATAGAAACTCCATCGATACTATCGATCCTTCTATCGATGGTTTTGCAGCACTCGCTCTTAGGATAATTGGCTAATTGTTAAGTTTAGTCCTCGTACATTCGAAAGTTCAAATTCATGTAGTTAGGCAAATTTTCGCTGATTTATTATGTAATTATTTAAATATTAAAGAAATAACCTACTAGTGCTAAAAATAAGAAGTGTATTGATACGAATTAGAGATGGGTATCATAAATCGATAAGTTTAAAGAATAAACGCCTACGTAAATTGAATTTAAATCCTTGCAAGTGAAACAAACTATAAACAAACTCTATTTTTAATATTTATTAAGTGGGCTTTTAAAATTTAAATATAAGAACCAGAACGTTGCTGTTCCCGTATAATATATACGAATAGTTTGTAAATCTTCAGTTTCAAACATCCTATATTTGAATGTATGAATTGTTCGTTGTGCAATTCTATGCTCTTATCGTGGCTTCAATCCAATCAATGTATGCAGACACAAGTGTGTATACGCCTGGCCAGCCGGCAAGGCCACAAGGTGTGGGTCCATAGGAGACAACGCCAGTAAGATAAAAATTGCTGTAACCATTATTAAACTCCTCCATGACTAAAATAGGAAAACATTGAAAGATTATATTTATATTAATGTTGATTAGCCTTACCTAATGGTCCGCCGGAGTCACCTCGGCAAGAATCAATGCCCTCCACTCCGCCGGCGCACATTTGGTTCAATGTCAGAGTGCGTCGTTGGGTCTGATAGCGGCGATTGCAGTCCTCCGTGGGCACAGGTTGCAGTTCGGCCTTAAGCTTGATATTTGACGTGCTATTCGTTTCAGTCCGACCCCAGCCAGCGACAAACATTCTACGTCCCAGGAAAATGGTGTTTCGTTGCTCCGGCAGTATTGGCAGACAAACAGGCGAAATAAAATTCGTGAAGTCAACTTCCCGACTCAAACGCAGCAGCGCAATGTCGTGTAACTGATCACGCGCATTTCCTGGGTATTGAGGATGCGGTATTCTCTCTGATACAGCCACATCCATATATGGGTCATTGCAATCCCTTTTGCCATTTCGCCCTGTGACACAGTCCGGATTGGATGTGGTATCCCAGTCGCCCAGACGGACGCCCGTCAGCCGCCAATCACTGGGTATTGCGGATACGCAATGCGCCGCCGTTAGCACATAACGGTTGTTGATCAGTGAACCACCACAGTGGTGTCCAATATCATTGTTGGCTGCGCAAGCAAACTTATTAGTACTTCTGCGGTTGGAAAACATACCACTTACATTTTGTATACTCGATGAGAGCCAACCAGGTATATTCATTTATGGCAGTATTCACACCCCCCACCACTCGATCGGCAAAGTTGTCGCCGCAGTTGGGAACCTGGGGTAGCAACCCGGAGCGCCTGGTGGGCATGGTCGGCTGTGGTTGGGGCTGGGGCTGGGGCTGTGGCTGTGGCTGTGGTTGGCCCCATATGGGTTGCTGGCTAAGTCGGCGGCTGTTGGCACAGCAAATCTACGAGCGATATGTATCTATCTATAATATACAGTGAAAGCTCTGCTGAGCAACTTCTAGACCGGCCAAACAATTATTCTCCCTAAAACCTCTATCCATTTTCTATGTTCTTCACTTCATTAGGAATGTTAAGTAATATTGCCGATTGATTATTTTTCTTGCCAATTTTATGTAGTAGATGAGACAAAATATCGATTTATAATAGAATTAATTTTAATAAAAAAGAACGAAAATTTCTGATTCAATTTAATATATTTGTATTTTTAATTTATATACAAATATATTAAATTAATTATATTAGAATAAATGTATTCAGACTCTTTAACTCACCTAAGCAAGATTTCACTGTATTTATTTTGTATCTATGTTCATTTGTTCACTTATTCTATCTCGTATGATTACTCATTCATGCACTCATTCACTTATTAACTCATTCAGAGTCACTAATTGATTGACATTGACCCATACTCACCAGCACCTGACCATTGCGATAGCCGCATTGGCTATTTTGGAGAAGACTGCGTTCGGACGACGACAAAGTTTTCTTCTGGACCAATTCAAAGAGATAGGTGCAATCCCTGAGATTGATGCAAGTGCCACTTTGATCAGTGGGTGTTGTACAATATCCGAAAGTTTCTGTAGAAACATATACAAACATATATACATATAGAATAATATTAATTAAATATGAATTAAACACAAAATTAAATATGAATAAAACATAAAATTAAATATGAATTAAATACAAAATAAAAAACGGCAGACTATGCCAAATGTTTGAAATTATAAAAATCGCTTCGCAGCTTTCATTGGGTCGAGTTCACAGCTGATAACCAGTTGAGTTTTTCTTGTTTTTATTTTTCTTGTTATTCTTGATGTTATTCTTGTTGTAGTTGTTGTGCTTTGTCTTAAAGCCATTCTCTGACTCAATTCTCGGATTCTACCCAATGACTGTGTCTGCTGCCATTGTCTTTGCTTACCTTGCGCGTAGCTGTAAAGTATCATTTGCAGCAGCATCAAACCCAGCAGGATTTTCATTTTAAGATTTTGAAAATGTAAATTTTTATTTTAATACAAAGCCGATTTATTCAATAACAAGAACTGAAATATAGCGCTGCGTCGTGTACTTCCCGCTGCCAACTCAATCGCACTGAACGTGTCTTCTGAAGATCAACCTGATTTTACTTACAAGCTGTGAACGGAGCCTCTGTGTGAAAGAGATAGATAGGGAGAGAGAGAGAGTAAGCGAGAAAGAGAGCGGTAGAGCGTACGAGAGCGAGAAAGCGAGAGAGAGAGAGAGAGAGAGAGAGAGAGAGAAAGGGAGAGAGAGAGTGTCAGTGATTAGCTGTATAAGTAAATAGTTCATAGGTCAATGTATAAGATGTTTGCTAAGACATTGCTATGAGTGAAGTTTAATCTTTTTGTATATTTGCTTTCGCCCATTTACTGGCTCATCAATGCAATTTTTAGTTGAATGGCGAGTTAATTTCCCTTCTACTTCACTCTGGCAGTTCTTGGCCGGTTTTAATAGCCACATCCACTCGAAAGTGCTTGCGGTTGCTGCAGCAGACAACTCGCTTGAGCGAAAAACTGAAGTTCACTTCTAAAATTTTTTTCATTCTTTCCTTCTTTATTTTCTATACAAACACAAATATACGTATACAATCCATTTTATGATATGATATATATATGATGATTAAATGTTATTGCTCGAGTGCGCGCACTGTGTCATACATCATTTCTGGAACCGGAATATGTACAACCAGCTATTGTATTTTTTTAATTATTATTTTTTTTAATCCATGTCTAAACTTGAGAACATTGGGCAGCGGAAAGAGTAATTTATTATTTATTTTATTTACATCATCAAAATTTGGCTAATCCAAAATATATATATATATATATATATATATACATATATATATATATATATATATATATATATATATATATATATATATATATATATATATATATATATATATATATATATATATATATATATATATATATATATATATATATATATATATATATATATATATATATATATATATATATGTATATATATATATATATATATATATATATATATATATATATATATATATGTATATATATATATATATATATATATATATATATATATATATATATATATATATATATATATATATATATATATATATATATATATATTTTGGATTAGCCAAATTTTGATGATGTAAATAAAATAAATAATATATATATAATAAATAAATATAATATATATATATATATATATATATATATATATATATATATATATATATATATATATATATATATATCATTTAAATTGGGCTAATCCAAAAGAAATGTTAAAAAAAAATATATTTTTATATATATATAAATAAATAAATATATATATATACACAAAATAATTTGAAAAAGGAAAGGAACAAAACAAAGCCAATCAATAAAATCGTTTTACTATTGTCAACATGTTTAAGGGTTGAAAAGACAGCTGAAAATGAAATGTTGAATTTTAACTGGCTTTATCGATATCGTTACAAGACTCTTTATGCTATTACAATTTATAAATTATTTCCAGTATCGCCTGTTAAAGAGATTTACATTTACATCCAACTTGAACAGTAAGCCCGACATGTGGAAATTTTTACAGTATTAGTAACACTTTGCAAAGCTTCTAGAAGAGATAAGCTTATATGAGTATATATGTAGTTAGAATCTTTTGGGTTTTGGCCCACTCTATAAATAAACAGCAAATTCAAGGCGGGCATTACCTGTGCAAAGAAAAGCCCAAAACCCTACTACTTAATGCTATTGGCTGACCAGGCGAATTTCAAATACTCACATTAATGTGGGCGCCGTGATGCTGTGTGTGTACGTGTGCGTGTGTAGATGTGTAGATGTGAGTGCAAATGAATGCGAAAAGTAAGATGAATGATTTCAATTTGTTACAAGTGCTTTTAACTTTAGATCCTGGTCGAGGCAGCAGCCAACATTTGCTACTTATGTGTGTGTGCTTGTGAGTGTTTATTTAGTGGCGGTTAGTTTGCTGATTTAATGCGGTTGGGCACTTTAGGAAAGAGTGGACGTCGTCAATTTTACCATTTCATTTGACAACGCATTTCATTAGGGGCATTCGCTTTCTGCTTCCTATTACATTAAAGTAGAACTTTAGCAAGAATATACAAGCACATACAGACCAACACAGAGTTTGATTGCGTTTGTTTTTGGTTAATAAACACGACTCTTTACACTTGGGTGAAGGAAAAATGTGTGTCCATTTATTGGTGACTGGGGGAGGAGCTTCGCACACATGGTGCGTTTGTATAATTAAAAGGTATTCGATGCATTATTTATAAGCACATCACCAAAAAAAAAAAAAAAAAAAAAAAAAACAAGAGCGCGTTAGTTGAACATGCTTGACTAGGAGATATCCTAAATCATTTTTTGATTATTTTATACATACATACAGTAAATAAGCCCAGCACTTAAACTTTTTGTTCCATCATCTGAAATTTATGTAAAATATGTACCGCAATAGTCATATATAATTTTAAGTCATATATGTATTATATATTTGAAACTACGAGCGTCTAGATTTTAATATTAACAAAATTCAAGATAAAGAATATACGTGTTCAAGAAAATATATAAACTATGTGGCGGACACTGTGTATGTGCCCTATATATTATCCATTTAATTTATATAGTACATAATAACAGAGCGCCGGAATTAAGAAATGGGCGCTCGCTCATTAAGGTCGAGTGGAGGCTGGCTGCTAAGCAGCCCCGTCGACATGTATATTAATGGGTAGTGCGGATAAACCTCGCTTAAAGTGGCAAACGAAACTAAACGCATTAAAATGTCAACGATGTCAATTTAGGAATCAATTGTTCAGAAACATTGCGGAACTTTTTTAATTAAACGAAATATAGCGAGAAGGATGCGCGCTTTCTGTATTGATTTGTAGTACGTGCGGCAGCTAGCTGCCACCTCCAATCGAATTCCTTTTGCCTTGTTGTCGTCGAACAGCACAAGCATGAGCCAGGCCAGGACCGGGCATGCCAAGGCAGGACAGGCAGTTTTATAAATTCCAAACACTTTGGCATTTGATCTCTAAACAATGCGGCCTCTTATAATGACAGCATCATGAAATTCCAAACCAAGAGTTTTACCAAATACTAAATACCAATAAAAACATCATAAATGCTTATAACCAGGCAATATTTACTCGCTCTGTCACTAAAGGGGGGTCATTTTGAAATACTATTCGCTAATGTTGTTTTGCACTTTTAAACGCTGAGACTATATAATCTAAATTTTTAGACGATTTTGGGGTTTACATATACTGTTGATACTTTGTAATATTGAGTCGTTGAAGTCTGGTCGACTAATTTTGTGTAACTATTCATACAATATTACAATACATACAATATTCGCATAAAAAATTGACTGCAATTGTTGAAATTAAGTAGAGCAGACAATCTTAAACATAGATTTTTTATTGAATATGATAATCGTAAGTTCAAGTCAAAATGTGTATATTCGTAAATGTAAAAATTCAAAGCGTTCCTTAAAGGAGCTTTAGTGCAAACGGCTCATTGAAACTGCAATCTAGAAAATTGACCTTTTGGTTGGGGAAACCCCAGCTGTGGATCTTTTTAATTTTTTGATGAATCGAGTCTTCAGCCCATATGTTTTCTATTGCTATCTTTGGCTCCAATAGCTAATGAAGAAAAAAAGAAAAACATGGAAATTCGTTGCATTTAAAAACTTTTATTGAAAATTAACTTTGTCTATATATATATTAAAATACAATTCAACATTAAATACAACACAACATATTTAAATCCAATACAATATGATGCCACATAATATAACCAAATGCAGTACAGTGCAGTTTACACGCATATGTATACTTCTATATGTATATATGCATGGGCGTCTATGTAGAAAGAGGGTTTTTAGTATCATCATTAAAATGCCTGAATATATTTATTTATAAGTATTATAATCGCTAGGATAGTAATTATTTTTAGATTGTTTATTTTAAATACCGCAGAAGTTATTTTTTTAATTTTTTTTTAAATTTTTCTTTTAAATTTTTTTAAAATTTTTTTTTTTGGATCAAGATTTTGTTTTGACATTCACGAGCATCAGGATATAGATATAGATATGCAAAAATCACGAAGTTTAACTGCCATACACTCGTTTGCTTTTTTATAAAAGTAAATAACAGCTTTTTCGTATCTATTTTTTAAATTTATTTTATTCTTCGATTTTATTTTATTTTTTATGATTTATTAAACTGTTTATGTCAAAACTATTGTTCGATTCGTAAAATATTGTAAATGGCCTTATATAATTAATTCATTTTAGGATTCGCTCAACTATCGCAAAATGTATATACATATGTATAAATTGTATTTTTGTATATATTGAATCGCAAATTTATGATTGATAAGGTATATATATTTCTTTTATTTACTTGATCATATTTATATACATATATATATATATATATATATATATATATATATATATATATATATATATATATATATATATATATATATATATATATATATATATATATATATATATATATATATATATATATATATATATATATATATATATATATATATATATATATATATATATATATATATATATATATATATATATATATATATATATATATATTTATATCTTTATAGTATAGTTCATAAAACTTTTAACAATAATTTCAGTCGGTCTTTTTGGTATATATGTATGTATATATACTTATATATATGTATAAATGATACTTAGACTATAATAACTTTTCTGCTTTCGATAAAAAATACGTTTCTATTTCTCAAATTTTTGTGTCTTTTTTATAATTGGTATTATTACTTTACTTTCAATAACCTTTTTGTAAAATCATTTAATATTTTTAAATTAAGACACGAAATCTTTTAGGTTTTAGATATGATTGTTGGTATTCTGAATGATTGATAAAAAAAATCGTACTGGCATGCTTCTTAAAAAGTCACAGAAATCCGAGATGCCATGTAGTGTATAGCACAGTATGTACGAGTATATGACTATAGATATATGAATATAGGTTTGAAAAGGATATTTGCTTCGGAAGACCGAAGTATTGAATACTCTTCCTAACATTTTTAAAAAGGTTTTAAATATTCTGGAAAGTATTGAAGATATACCTATATATCTGAAAAATTATCTAAATATTTGGAAGAAGCTTAACCTAATTTTTTAGACTTCCATTAGGATCATTGGAATTTCAGGTACATTAAAAATCTTATGAATTATTTTGGCAATTAACGAAAACGTTTTAAAACTTCTACAAGCTAAATCGAACCGGATCCATACGGTTTGAATCGTATCGAATCAAATCGAATTCTAAGAACCGAGCACATGGCACAATATAAAATACGCCTTGGTTTTGTTCTGGTTGAGTTTGCCTACTCTAATTGCTTTTAACTAAGGTCGTAGTTAATTAAATTGGTAATTTCGAGCCTTTGAAATGCTACTATCTTTTCTTTCTAATGCTTCATCGTTGTACTTATTCGATAAATTAAAGATATATATCGATAAAAACGGAACAGAAATTTAAAAACAATTCACAAATTTGCTCAATACCGAACTCTAATTAAAATTTACTGGAACTGTTTATGCGTTCAAAGGACACAGGGTTTTACTAATATTTATATACTATTTATCGATATATATATTAATTGATATATATCAACCATTTATTTCACATTTGCATATAGAAGGTTTTCTTGGCACTATGAATTAATGTTTAAAAGGCGGCCTCATCCTAAACATAGGTGAAGTAATATACATGTATGTAAATAGAGCTTGCCGATATATATATATATATATATATATATATATATATATATATATATATATATATATATATATATATATATATATATATATATATATATATATATATATATATATATATATATATATATATATATATATCCAAGTCCTTATGAAGCTTGAAACCGAAATTATGCAATGCTAATTCCTCTTCTTTGGAATTGGCGCTAGGCTGGGGGTTTCAAAACAAGTTTCTCAGTGGGCAATTCTTAAAAGCGTCGCTGAGACGTTTTCTTAATTTCGCTGAAAGTACAAAATCGAAAAGCAATCAGTTTTTATTGAAGAAATAATTTGCAAACTAGGCAAATTGTCTACATAAGAAAAACAAATGAAAGAAAACAAAAATATAAAATGGGAAAAAAGAAAGAGTTTAATTTTGTTAACAGTTTTTTATTGCTTTTCGTTCAGCCTAGAACAAGATAAATTTATCATAAGAGAAACATTTCTTCTTTCTTTTTTTAATATGAATTTGGTATATTTGGGAGATACTTACCTTGCTATGGGGCTAGCAAATCAAATGACTTTTAACAGCACAACGGAAAATACGAGAAGCACTTAGATACTCACTCTTTTTTATGGAGCCAGTTCTTTTTAGATGAAATAAATAAAGCACTTAGATACTCACTCTTTTTTAGGGAGACAGTTCTTTTTAGAAGAAATAAATTTTAGAGCTAGACATATCTCACCTTCTACCTTTGGCTTAAAATATAAGTAATATATCTGAGAGTCAGCTCGGATATACATAGAGATGCAGATGCAGAGATGCATGGTATACGAGTATGTGCTTAATACTTAGTAGAAAACGCAGCACATTCCATTAGACAACGTTTTTAAAGATTAATTAGAATAGTTAAGATAGACAATAGACATCAACACCTGCGCTTTTCCAAATAAAAAAAGAATAGGAAATCATATAGAGCAAGAGGAGGAGGTATAAGGATGGATAGAGAGAGAGAGAGAGACAGAGAGAGATAGATATGAACAGACACACATATAAGGAATTTATGGTAGATGGAAAAACATTTAGACTAACAAGTCATGCCAAATAAAGAATGCTAAACGTAGACAGAAAGAGAGAAAGAGAGAATATTAGAGAAAGAGTGTACTTGGTTCGTTGGGACGAGAAACAGAGAAAAATAGAGTTAGGGATAACTTGCCCAGAGGAATTAAAAAAGCCCATTGTATTAATTGTGTTTTTTCTCATATAAGTATATAATTATACATATATATCATGTTTTTATTATTCATTTTTTTTTTAGTTTTTATTTTTTCAAATGTTCATAACAATATAATTAATCAACTATTAACGTTTTCTTTTGTTTTTTTTTTTTTTAACTTTTCTTTATTTTTTTTTCTTTTTTTTTTGTGTATAGAGCTGCTTTCACATCTAATAATGACTTGAATGGTATAGTTTTCAACATTATTCTCGTTTTTCGTTTGATGTTTTTTGTTTTATTTTTTGTTTAAATTCATTTCCCTATTTAGTTAAACAAATACCCAAATATAGCGATATATGGATACATATATGGATATATTGTGGGAATGTATATTATATATATATATATATATATATATATATATATATATATATATATATATATATATATATATATATATATATATATATATATATATATATATATATACATATATATATATATATATATATATATATATATATATATATATATATATATATATATATATATATATATATATATATATATATATATATATATATATATATATATATATATATATATATATATATATATATATATATATATATATATATATATATATATATATATATACATATATATACATATATATATGTATATGGGTAATTGTATTTAATAATAATCTGGTTGCTATAAACTTTTCGATATACATATACATATATATTATATCATAACTATATGTAATGTTAAACGTCAAAACTAAAAAAATCTCATTCATCATCATTTTTAACATTTGCAACATTTATGATTTACGTTAAAATCTTTCGTTATGATTGAATATAATGTTTTTTTTATTTCGTTTTTGTATATTTTTTGGTATTAGCTTTGTGGTTTTTTTTAAATAGTTAGTAATCAATTCAAGCGAACTTCATTTTTATATATATATATATATATATATATATATATATATATATATATATATATATATATATATATATATATATATATATATATATATATATATATATATATATGGTGTGTATGTGTGTGCATGAGGAACGCGATATTTTTCTTTTAATAGAATCTACTTAAAAATGTTCCTATATGTTGAAAGCATTTTCCATTTATTGTAAGAGCTAAGAATTGGAAAGAGCATAAGACTTGGGTTCGGTAAAACTATGAAAATTTGTTGTGGTATATATATGTACGAATGTACATACACATATATATATATATATATATATATATATGTATATATATATCTGTATATTTATAAAAGATAGAATAGTTAGGTAGTATAACGGCTAGCTTCTAGTTTTAGTAGTTGCTGAGTAGAGTTTTGAAGTTAAATATATCTTAAGCTTTTGGATAGTATCTAGGAGCCACTTTAAGGCAACTTAATCGTTCAATCGTTTTATCGAGTGAGGGGCACTAGGGAATTGTTTTTGTTGGATTGACAGAGAGTGAGGTCTTAGTTGTTGCTTACAAAGCCAAAATATTTAAGAAACAGTATTAAACAATGAACAATAATAGAAATAGTGTTATATCAAGAAAAATTCTAGAAAAAGTGGTGAGAAAGTGTTTAACAGCACACAAGTTTCTTGTTAGCCACAAACTGCTGCAACTCGGTTCCGGTGTTTTTAACAAATGTTGATTGATCCTTCCATAAAATATACTTATATATTTATCATATATTAGGCATTGATTACACTTTTTTCACTATGCGGTACTTTTTGACTGTATGTGTAAATTGTACATTTATTTGTTGTATTTTTTGTCTGTTTGTTTTTGTTGAATCTGTACATATAACTTTTAGCATTTACAACACCGTATATATTTTTTGGCTATATGCGTGTAACTATATATGAGTGTGTGTGTGCATAGGTGTATATAGGTGTACATGAGCTATCCAAAAAAAAATTTTACAACGTTCAGAAATGATGTTTTGATTTAAATGAATTTGATTGGTTCTGTTGTGAAATGATTTGTTCATTTATTTATATATATATATATATATATATATATATATATTTATCTATATATATATATATATATATATATATATATATATATATATATATATATATATATATATATATATATATATATATATATATATATATATATATATATATATATATATATATATATATATATATATATATATATATATTAATATAAATATAAATGAACAATACAAATTTATATAGTACATATAAGGTTACTTCTGTAGATGTTGTTGTTGTTTTCTTGTGCTGTTGTAGTTGTTGGTTTAGATGACGATACGAGTGGGATATCATATATCATAACACCGAGAGTACATATGTCTGAAAGAGACCAGCGAGTCGTTGTTGATGTTATGGTGAAGATTGTTGTTGTTTCGTGTGGTTGTTGTTGTATTTTTTGGCAGAGTAGTGGCGCAGATTAAAGATTCAAAATAGTGTTTCAAATCAAAAGAAGAGAGAGAAAGAGAGAGAGAGAGAGAAAAGAGAGAGACACCAGAGAAAGAGAGAGAGAGAGAAATATAGAGAATGCAGTGTGATTAAAACATTTATTCATATTTATTTATATTCATATATATATATATATATATATATATATATATATATATATATATATATATATATATATATATATATATATATACAGTAAATTGCATAAATATTTAAACAAAAGTGAGAAGAATGCAAGCTTCGAATTCCCGAAGTCGATATGTCCCTTCCAAATACTTCAATATTTATATAAGGTTATCTCTATAAGGCATACTACAGGCAGATATAAAGACGGATCTGACTTTGGATTTGGAAAGGGCATGAGATATATATATATATATATATATATATATATATATATATATATATATATATATATATATATATATATATATATATATATATATATATATATATATATATATATATATATATATACATATACATTTATGATAATATATTGTAGGCATATATACGAGTATTGAATCGATGATTAATCGATAGACGATAGATCAAAGATATACGATAATTTTACATACAATCATTTAACAATCCATGTGTACTTGACTCGTATATGTGCATGGTTTATGTACATTCATGCGCAGCATTCTGTACTAGAGTAGTTTTTGTTGTTACGTGAAACATCGTTTTATATACAATTTTGATGTGGTATATGTATATATTTGTAGTATGTATGTTTGTGGATATCGAACGGGATGTAGGCGAGTACCTACCCTTGAGACCTAAACATTACAGAGTCGGAGCAGACAACAGTGATAGATGTATAGAATATATATAGTATATGGTTCCGTCTTTAATTTTTGGCATTGTCTGTATGTATTACGGTATTACGTATCAAGTATGTGATTATTTTAAGGTTATATTTGCACTTTAAAGCATGCAACATTTTTTTTATGGGGAGGGGGCGTGACAAAATGTATACTAAATGTATCACAGCATTATGCTCACGAACTGCCTAGCGTTTTCTTATAAGCTATTGACCTGGGCTAAATGACTATAATATAAAGTTTCATCTAATCTTCAACATCTTTTCTTTTTATCATACATTACATCCTATTTGATAGCTTTTTAACTTAATAAATATATATAGATTTGTAATAAATAAACTGAAAGTTTGTAAAATGTATAATGTATATAGAATTCAGTTTTTAGTTTAGGTATAGGAGTTGGTTTTACTTACATTTTAGAAGCTTCAATCAGTAAGTATCTCAAATAGCTTAGAATGTTCTCAGTTTGTTGTGTGTATGTATTTTTTATTTGTATAGAAAAGAAACAAAATGTTACAGCTGTTAAGGGATAGTTTAAAAAAAGTTTTAAAAAAAAAACAAAACGATCATGAATTCTTGGGTTTGCTCATCAAGATTTTGTTCTCATTTGTTTCAATCATTTCGAGTACCAACGATGAAATTTTAGTGCACATTTGCGAAATTTGATTTGAATTTTTTACGGAAATATATAATAACCGACAACAGAAAAAGTTCGATAGTTTTATGTGTCAGCTAAATCATATCCAGTTTCCTTGGAGGTTCGTGTATATATTGGTAGGCATGTGTATGTATTTATAGTTCATTGAAGCCCAAAAGAAGATTTTTCAGCAACGTATTTCGACGGTTCGACATGATTCAGCAACCTCTCCATTATAACTGTTTTCTGACTCTGTCTCTGTCGCACCAATCGCAGTTATGTTTTAGTTACGATAACGATTCTGTCACCGATATCGTTTCTGTTATCATTATCGCTATCAACTAAACAACGATTATGTATTGTTTTTTTTTGTTTTTTTTTTTTTTTTGATTTTCCTTCTTGTGTAGTTTTGGGTCATTGAGTATATTACATTATCATCGAAGCAAAAGTGATTTGAATATAATATTAAAGGCGTTTAGTATATATTTCATTTATACATAATTCAGTTTATGTTGTAACTACTTTTAAAATTCAATACGATTTCACCGTCCTGTTTTTTATACATACATATGCTTGTATATTATTTTTTTTATCATCTTTTGGAATTTTTATTACTATTATACTATTTGTATTATCGTGTTTATATTATTATTTGATTATTAATCATTGCTGCCGATTCGTGAGTTTTATTTTATATATATATATATATATATATATATATATATATATATATATATATATATATATATATATATATATATATATATATATATATATATATATTTGTATATATGGTAAATAAGTAGATTATTTCAATATTATGCGGAACGTATTTGGAACATAACATTTATATTGTTTAAAACTTTATATCAACAAATTCAAGTTTTTGAAATCAATTGCATTTCATAAATGTTTCGTTTTTACTCTTTCAGTTATTATTCGAATTACTCTTTTATTATTATTGTTATATATATCTTTTATGATGACTGACATATCACTGCATGACACATTTTCCCTCTATTTGAGTTTTTAGCTCATTTACTTGCGTTTCTATTTGATTTTTCAGTTCTGTAAAAAGAAATTGAGTATGGAAACAGCAATAAATAAGCATATTTTGTAGAGTAGACTACAAATGTTATATGTATGTTCAACTGGTATATGTATATGTATTTTGAATAGATGCTCATGTTAACTAACATTTGCGTAAGGTTATGTATTTAAGTGCAACTGTTAACTGTACGGTAGCTAAAAATATATAAATATATATAATTGTTCTAAATGAAAATTGTAAAATTTGTTGATCAATTTATTGTTAAATATATATTACTCAAAATTCAATGCAGCAGGTGTAGACAGAGGGGTTTGGGCGGAAGTTAGAAAATCAAACATAATTGTTCTGCTTGCCAAATTAAAAATTCCAGTAAAATACCAAACAAAATGTAATCGAGGTCTGTAATGTATATCGTATAAAATTTGTAATGTAACAGATAAACAGTTGTACACAGACAGAACGAGAGAAGGAGTCATAGTAAGTCTAAGTAAGTGAAGCGTGAGATAGCGATATTTAAAATGGTGTGTGTAAAGTAGGATAAATACACATACATAGACAGCATATGTAATTTATATATTTTACATAGACATGTTAGCATTATGTAAAATACATATATTACATAAGACGTAAAGGAGAAAGAGAATAAACAATTGCAAGAGGGAAAAAGTTTATAAGAACGTTTAGTTAGTTTTGTTTTGGTTTTTTTATTAGTTTAGTTTATCATAAAAACAATTAGCAGAAAGTTTTCTTAGAGCTTTATATATATTTTGTAGTTGTTATGCGTGTTTAGTTTTTATAGATAAAAATAGATAGTTTTTTTGTTGTTTTCAGTTTTTGTTTTAGTTTTAGTTTGAAAAGAAATCATACAAAGTTCTATTTATTAGTTAGTTAGTGCAGTTGGTGAGTATTTATTTTGTATGTTGCTTAACAGAAAAACTAATTTTGTTGTAAATGAGAAATTTAATGTAAGCATAATTGAATAAGCTACCTAACCTTAAAAACAAAACCCCACATCGAATACAGGCTTAACCTAAACCATTTTCTGGAGTTGAGTGCTGTTTAATTTAGTTTTTTTTTTTTGGATTTTTAGTGTAACGGAAATATTGCGGATTGTAGAGTTTGATAGTTTTAGACAACAATATACAGAAACAGATCGAGAGAGACAGAGAGAGATAGAGAGTGAGACAGGTAGAATTACTTTATACACACAGAAATAATAATATGACATTTGTATGCACTTACCTTAGTCTACATAATATATTTTAACCCACGTATAAAATAATTTTTCGATCGCCAACTAACATCAATTATTTAATTGTTTCAACCCATTTTTCAAATACAACACATTTTTAATATCAATACTATTAAAAACAATTAAAAGTCGGAAAGAAATAATATAAATTTAACTAAAACGAATTTATAAACAAAAAAACAGTCAAAAGTATAGTTAAATGAGAGAGAATGGAGGTGCACATTTGATAGATTCTTTCAAACGTTGCTTCAAAGTTAGATTATTTCATAGATTTAGAGTTTAGTTGATCAGAGTTTACATTTACTTATATGCGATAGTAAGAACAGACGATTCGATCTTACGCACAGGAAACATAGCATACAGATAAATACACTCATAAGTAAAAATAGTAGTAGCATTGGTAGTAGTAGTAGTCGTAGTAGTAACCGATAGATAGAGATATATAGCTTAAGTTGGATAGTTTCATTGACACTTCTGTATACGGCTTTCAACAGGTAACAATACAAATACACATACAAGCACACACAACATAGTACTACTTGGGAGTGTTGCTTTTTGTTGTTCAAAATATTGTTTCTGTTTTTTCTATAATTTTGTTGACAGCTGCTTGAAAAAACATTGTTAAATACACATAACAATAAAAAATTTAAGTATGCAATATACACAAATGAAAGTGCTCATAGAGACAGATAAAGAGCGAAAGATATAGAGTCGGAGAGATACTAAGAGAGAAAGAAAGAGTTGTTAATCGCGACATAAGGTGTTTTAGCTTTGCATATAGCATACAGCGAATATATATTAAGGACTAGTTGTAGATAGGTGTTATATACATATACTAGATACATATGAGTACGATTACAACATACACATATACATAACGGCATTTTATAGGGGTAAGGGGACAATTATCGACTTACTTGTAAAATCGTCGAGCTCCTCCTGCTCAGCTTCGGCGGCCAGCTCTTCGGGCGTCTTTTTTTTCCGCATTAGCGGGTTGGGCTCCTCCTGTGGCGCAGCCTCCACAATTTCTTCCTTTTTCTTGATATTGTACTGCAAGATAGATTATTTATATATACATATGCTCGATAAAGTTAAGAAGTTTAGCCTGAAACTAAAAATATAACGAATAAAATGATAAATTGCACAGTCCAAGGTTAACCGAATCTGTAATAATTTTTTTATATTTCAAGCCTCGATATTAATTTCTGTAAACTGTATTCACTTAGAAGGTGTTTTTATACCGCACTTTCCACTAATCGCACTTTTACTCGCGCATCTTCGTTGTACGTGTCCTATGAAATTCAATCTGACTCCGTTAGGGAGTCGCTCGTAAAAAGGACTCCCTACTAGAGTCAATTTGAACTACAGCAGGAAGTTCGTAGCACACTTGACTTCAAATCTCTTATTTCGATCTATGTAGAACTTTATATATATATTCCTTACCTTATCGCGTATGTCTTGTCTCATTTTCTCGCGCTCCTCTTCCATTTTGCGGTGTTTCTCCTTGCGCCGCTCCTCGGCCTCACGTATGGCCTCCTGACGCTCCCTCTCCTCCTCCTCTGCCTTTTCCTTATCGTCACCGTCATCACCGCCATCGCCTCCTACCGCGCCTGCACAAAGATCAAATAACGTCGGTATTAGTATACAGCTATATAATCTTTACTCTATATACGTATGTAGTCTAAAGCGTATATTTACTGTACAGTACACACTAGTTGGCAGTTCAGTGTTGCTCTGTATTCTGTCTATTTCAATCAAAATAGGTCATGACCAATTTTAGCTTGACATTTTGACACAAAATGAGAGAGATTAGCTCTGCACTGAGATTTACTTAAATAACGAATAATTGTTATTAACTAAATTGAAAATTAAGTAAGCTTATTTTATTCTGGAAATTCGTAAAGTAAAGAAAAAAAATCTAGCCTAATCAAATATTTTATAAAGATTTAGTTTCTTAAATTTTGTTCTTGAATTATATTAAAGTATATTTTTTATATTAGTTGAATTGAGTCTAGAATTAGTTTTTTGTTAAGTGTAGTCTTGTTTATAGAACTGGGGAGACTGAGACTGATGTCTGAAGTCTAGGGCTTATCTGGAGCTTATAGAAAACACGATTAGTTGGCCGCCAGCATTGAATACGACACAACGCAACGTACCACAAAAACAGAAAATTTTTGCGGAAGTGGAACTGAGGCTAATTTCCGGTAATTTGCATGCGCTATCAACCAACTGGCCTCTAATCGTCTAAGGTCAGTTACAGTCTAAGCCAAGTTTATAGTTAGAAAAAGCATTTGAAATTCATAGCTCGTGGCAAACAGATGGCTGAAATCTTAGTGAAACTTTTCGTCGTGTTATGGTTAAGTAGCACTTGTCACAGCATATCAATTGTAGAGCAGGATGTTCTGCGTTTTGGTCAGGAGCTCGAGCAGCTCCTGAACACGACATATTCGCCATGCCAGGACTTCTATGGCTATGTTTGCGGACGCAATACGAATCAGACACTGCGCCATCAACAGGAACATCAGCGTTTTCACCAGTTACTGCGATCCAACAATCCCGGCCAGCTGTTGGCCATGGAGCAACAGCTGCTCAATTTTTACAAGTCCTGTCAGAGCAGTCGCAGCCTGGACTCGCTCATGTCCTCACAGCTGTACAAGAGCAGCGGTGGCTGGCCTGCACTAGAATCCAGCAATGTCAATCAGACTGGACTCGGTTGGTTGGGATTGCTCAGTCAGTTCCACGAGATGGGAGCTCCGTATTTCTTCGAGACCCGCATCAGCATGCAGTCGAACAAACGGCTGGTCACACTGCAACCGGATGTGACCAGGCGCCACACATTGCGCAAGTTCGAGCAGCGCGTGGGTGAACTGCTCGAGAGCTTTGGTGTCGAGCAGAGTCGCGCCCATGTCGCTTCGCTGGAGATTCTTAGCCTGGAGCGCAATCGCCGCGATATCATCAAAACGGAGCGCATCGACGATCAGGTGCAGTTCACTTATGTAAATTTCAAGCGCAGTTCTTTCGGTAACTTCTCGATGGTTCGCCTTGATTGGGATGCCTATTTCCGCAAGTTGCTCGGCGGCAAGACTTTGAAGCCCACGGATGCAATAGTTGTGAAGCAGCTGCCATGCATTGTAGACTATATGCAGCTACTGCAGAATACGAGCATGCATCGACTGATGAATTGGATTTGGATCGATTATTTGATGGGTGTGTATGCGTAATGTCTTAAAAGATAGCACAATGTTACGTATACGTAATTTGTTAGCACATAACTAATTAACACAGTGAAAATCTTCATATTAATGGGTAGCATTAGTTGAAGGACTTTTTATGTGTCTGTTTAAAACATATAAAATGTGTATTCACGACATTTGTAGGGGTCGTTAGATGCACTAATGTATTTGTAAGTCCAAAGCTCATACAGTTATAACCTTTTTCGTTACTTTACTTTCTTAAAATAAGTAAAATAATTTATTCTGTTTTTGCTAGTACATACAGTTTTAGAACTTTCAAGGATTAACATTTTTCATTACTTTAACGTATAGGTGCCAGAATGTATTCTTTAAATAAGTAAAATAATTTCTTCTGATTTTGCTAGTTTCAGGGTAAAATATACATTACTTATTTATACCAACTTTTACTAATATAAATATTTTTTGCTGCAGACATTGCAACCGCCGACTGTCAGCAGTTGGCCGAAATCTATGCCGGCGATGTCTATGTGCATCTGCTGCAGCGTTTGAGTACGGATCGCGTGCAGCTTACACAGATGTATGCGAGCATTGGCAGAGCCTACAATACGCAGCTAATAGGAAGTGTATGGATAGACGAGATCTCCGAGCAGTCGTCGAAGCGTTTTCTAAGCCAGGTCATGCATATAATGCTCAAAGGAGATGAGTATTTAGATGCTGTCTATCAGGACCTGCAGCTTGGTCGTCGAAGCTTCTATCGGAATATGGAAAAACTGCGACGCTTCCAGCAGAAGCGACCGCGGCCAATACCAGCTGCACTGCAGCTGCGCCAATATGCACAAGGTTTTGAGACCATCTTTGGATTGTTGTCAAAGCAGCAACAGCAGAACTTGACAGCTCCGCTGAGCTATGTGTTGCTAGCGGAGCGCTTTGCGCGTCATCTGGTGACTGCTGGCAGCAGCAGTCGAACACCCGGCGCCTGGCGCAGCATCGACTCAGACCGCCAATTTGTCCAGTTTGTGAACTGCAGCAAGACGGCGACCAACACTAATGCCCACGAACTGCTACTAAGTATGTTGGCTCAGCGTTTGGCAGTCAGCAGCTACAGAGAGTGGCTGGGCCAGCAGGCTACTATAAACAGAGTGAATGTGCAGCTGACCGCAAGTAAGCTGCAGTTGACGCTCCAGCGCCTCTACTTCATTGGCAGCCTGCTAATGGAGTGCCGAGAGGGACAGCAGGACCATAAGCGCCAGCTGCAGCACACACTCTTACGTAACACTCCTGAATTTAGCGAGGCATTTAACTGTCGCCACGGCGATGCACTTTATGTGCAGCCCCAACGTTGCCAACTAGCCGAAAATTTTGCGGTCAGCTTTAGTGCATAATAAAAATGAATCGAAGCAGACAAATGTAAGTGTATGAACCTTGAACTTTTTCTTTCTTCCCTCTAACAGGAAATCAATATATTTAGCGAGCACATGGGCTGTTGGGGATTAAGGCAATTGATTTTTGCTTAGCTCGTATCTTGTTTTTCCGACAAAGAGCATATGTATGCTTGCATTGAAATTGTTTGCATGTATATGTATGTAAAACAAAGTTAATTATTGTGACTTACATTTAGCAGAGTAAAGTTGTATTAGTGTAAAGAGCGAAACACACTCACAGAGAGAGAAAGAGTGAGTTAGATAGAGCGAGAGAGAGAGAGAGAGAGAGCGTAAGAGTTAAAAATGAAATTAAAGTGCACACAACATCAAATTATTTTATAATTTTTTAATTTTTTTTAAACTGTTTTTTCCATACCAATGAAATTCATGATTTCGTGACGCTTTTAGGCCAATGCTATCTCTCCGTGCTGGTGCCTTTTTGTGTAAAACACGCGACTCCGTTAAATGCAGGCACTGCTGTCGCTGCCGTTGTGGTTACGACTGGCCAGTAAGTAGCGCCACCGCATCGCCGCACCACACAGAGAGTAGCCAGGCCTTAGTCGTGCGCTGCAACTGTGACACACTGACTCTGCGCTTTCGTCTTCGTGTCTGCCATCGTTTTGCTTGGCTTCGTGACCACTCGGCTTTGGAATCGTTTGCTGTAGTTGTTTCCATGTCTATCAAATCGATTTGCTTGCACAGCGGCATAGAAAACGAACTGCGTACCCGGCCACGAGCGCACACGAACTGAATGGACAAAAATTGAACTTGACTGTTGCCGACTTTTGAGCGGCGACACACTCGGTTACAATTGCGTGACTGCGTGAGTGAACTTTAGTCGCAGAAGTGCAAAGATGGAGTAGGAGTCAATCCAACAGTTGCTGGGCTTTTTATGCCCAAACGCCACTGTCGCTGTCGGTACCGCAGTCGCCGTCGCAGTCACAGTCGCAGTCTGTTGCTGCAGTGCTGGACCATATCGTGTTTGACCCAAGTTCTTGGGGTTGACTCTGTTAACAGTTAACTGTACGCTGTGCAGCGCCTGCGCAGGTTCAGCTTTGTCTTTGAACGTGGCTGTGTGTGATAACAGAGAAAGCAGAAGCAGCAGCAGCTATCGCCGCAGTCTCGCTCTAATTATTGTTGTCGCACTCGGGCAGCGCTGCCGACGTTAACGGCACTATTTGCACAGCCTCCAATAAGATGGCGCAAACGCAATAGAAAGTTCTCACACATTTCTCTTGAGCGTTTTTTCCTATTTGCCAGAGGGGGTTAGCTACTGGCTGCTGACCACATTTTCCTACTACTGCGTTGACAGCGCTGCCGCAGCCGATGCTACTGCTGATGCTGCTAAAGGCAACGCACATTAAATTGAATTTATAGTCATCAATTTGCTGAATAGCTGCTTGAATTAACTTTTTCTTCTTTTTATTGTAGGGTATTCGCATTGATTTGTGTAGACGTCCATTTATTGTTTTCTTAAATCAGTTCAATGTATTTTATAATAAAAATTGATTGTCCCCTCATCCTCCCCTCCCCCCACCACCCGGTCAAACTAAATGGTGTCAAATTGTTTTCAGCCAAGCAGCCCATTTCTGCCAAACCAACCCCTATTGCAACCCATACCCTTACTCCAAACACCCTCCGCCCTGCGTTTGTTGCGCTTTTATGAGATTTTTATAATTTGCTTTATGAACTTTATGAACTTCCTTTTATGCCATTTGGCGCTTTCCGTTATCCTCCAGCTCCTGCTGCCACTTTCTGTCTCTCCTTTATATATGGCTGCAACAGACTCTAAAGAGCACCTTTCTTTCTCTCTCTTTCTCTCGCTCTTTCTAAAATATATATATATATATATATATATATATATATATATATATATATATATATATATATATATATATATATATATATATATATATATATATATATATATATATATATATATATATATATGTAAATATATACACACTTAATTCGATTATTAATATTCGGAGTTTGAGAAAGATTTATTCATGCTCTTATAACTCTTAATCAAGCAACATTTATTTTTTAAAATTTATTTTACGTAAAAATCTTTTAAATTTAGTTTTGAAATTTCAAATGAAAAAAAGGTTTTTAAGCTTGGAAATTCGCTCACAATTTTGAATTTTAAAACTCATTCAGAATTTCTTTGAGTGTCTTTTTTATATGCTCTCTCACTCTCTCTCTCTCTCTCTCTCTCTCTCTTTGAAGTTGCTCGCAACTTGTCGCAACTTGTCGCAACTCAATTAAAAACTAATCAAGCCTATTGTAACATAATTATCGTGACAGCATAATTAACAGCGATTGTGCATGTAGTTCCAATCTTCTGGTCACCCAGCTTTTCTTCATTTTTCTTTTTACACATACCTTTTCTATTTACACATATTTATTAATATATATATATATATATATATATATATATATATATATATATATATATATATATATATATATATATATATATATATATATATATATATATATATATATATATATATGTATATTATTTCAAATATTTTTTATGGTTGTCTACGACATTTTTATTAAAGAAATCACTTTGAATCTAACACTGGCTATACAAATTGGTTTTTCTTTATTCTTTTCTTATTTTTTTATTAAAAGCTTTACTTAAGCGCTGCGTGTTCTGGCCATAATGAAGGTACTTAATTCCTAGCCCTGCGGCCAAGCGCTATATATACATGTATATACACACACACATTTATATATATATATATATAAATGTGTATATATAAATATATATATATATGTATATATATATATATATATATATATATATATATATATATATATATATATATATATATATATATATATATATATATATATATATATATATATATATATATATATATATATATATATATATATATATATATAAGTATATATATATAAGTATATATATATATATATATATATATATATATATATATATATATATATATATATATATATATATATATATATATATATATATATATATATATATATGTATATATATATGTAATCCCTTTTTGGATGCTGTCAAAGTGCTGTGGTCCTAGTCATAAGTCTGATATACGATCCAAAGACCGGATAAGTAGACACTCGCTGCGTTTTATTGCTTCGAATGCTATTTTGAATACCAACACGTCAGGCGCCGAGAGAGAGAGAGTGGATAGAAGGCTGAAGGGGAGGGTTGGGGTACCCCTTTGGAATTGTCTTAGGCTTTGCTGAGGCATCTATATGTGGATGAGTGGATGAGGATGACTGCGAGCTAGGGACAGCTATGCGACCTAATACGCGCATGCTGAGGGAATACTACATTAGAGTTTCATTTACATTTGTATTGTCAGCATAGATACGCATACACACATACACACAAATGAGAAACAAGTGCTAAGAAGAAGCTAAAGGAAGCGCCAGCTATTTGTGCGAGTGTCTCCCCTGTCCCTCCCTCTCCCACTCCCATTTTTCTCTATCTACGTGTGCGTAATTTTTCTGTTCTTTTTTATTGCAAGGAGTTGCTGAAAAGGCACGAACGTCAAATTATTTTCTTGCTTAATCCGGTTCAAGACCGCCGAGCTTTGTTGCCAAGCGCCCTGCCACCACGTACACTTCTGTCGAGCTCTGCATCCGCTTCTGGGTCAGAGCTGGAGACGTCGGCGGCATTTACAAATGTAAGGAAGTGGGTGTTCGGCCGCGCAATCCTGCGACTTTTCTAAGTAGATGTTGGCTTAAGCAGATGAAACGTTGCCTAGCCCCCGTCTTCAACGCACCTCAACGCTTAGTCACTGCTTCCCCCAGAGCAAATGATTTCATTGTCAGTCACAAATAGCAACTACCATATTCCCAGAGTAATTACATTTTAACAGCCTGGAAGTGTCCTGGATATTTACTTATGGCCACGCACTTATTTTCACACACTCGTACACATACACACCCTTGACAATTGGGTTGTGTGTCTTTAACTTATACAGATGTATTTTTGGGCTCTAATTGTACAGTTAACAAAAAAATTAGGAACACCAGAAAACTCAGAAAAAAAGTATTCATGCTTAAAATTGCATCCTTTCGTGAATTTTTATAAGTAATGTACGTAGGATGAAGCCATGATCAAGAAAAAGATAAATTTCGAAGCAATTGAGCACATACTCTTTGCTTGGTAATTCTAACAAGAATGAAACTATTAATTAAAAAAATTTATAATATGAATGCAAGCGCAAAACGTTTTCAAAGGAAGACAACAAATTCTTAAATTGAATTTTCTTTGAAATTCGAAAATTATTTGAGTCATCATTAGAACGTGCACTGGCTTAAGGATACTAGTACTTCATTTAACCGCATAATTTTAAGTTCTATTTTTCTTTGAGTGTATCTTAAGCTAGTGTAGCAGTACCTCTTTGAGCAGTTGTTGTATCTTTGAGCTGCGTCGCTGTGGTCACATGCGTGTGCATAAGTAAGTCGAAAAGTGGGCGTGTGTAAGTGCTATAATGTTGTCCTGTACTTGTGACAAAGAGTGCCTTGTCCTTTTCCTGTCCCATACTCTTTGCCCAAGCCTTGGCTTATGCCTCTTCATAATGACGCAAGTAAATCTCATTGCCATTTCGCTGGCTGTGCACTCAATTCTTTTCTCAGTTCTCGAGCTTTAGCAATTAGTTGTTAGCCAACAGCACTTGCACACACTCATATACATATACTCACACAAACACACCCACTCACGTCTCTCACCTTTCACACAGCCATCGTTGTCTGTGTTGGGAATGTGCCTTCCATGTCAGTAAATGTTGGAAATTTGACAAAAATGCAAAAATTCTACAGCTGACAGCTGATAAACTGCATGCAAATATTTTTCGCAGTACAAATATTTAAAGAATTTTTAATATGCAGCATTTATGTGAGAGCTGCGAGCTTTGCCCCGCTTTTTAACCTCTCCCCACCGCTAGCTTCGCCCATTAAATGCGTCATTTGGCATTTAGTTTTGTAGTCTGCGACCACAGAATTAGTTATGCTGCGCGCCTGCCAAAACGTGCCGACATGTCGGGTCCAGACCTATTTCATTCGATTACCGGGCTTAAGAGAATCAAATTTGACTGCTCCGAATTGGCTTTTCCAGTCTGTCGTCTTTAAATTTAACTTTTCAGCAATGGTAACTTAAGTAAATTAATTGCTTAAAATGCAAGAATGAAATTTTTTATTTCCTTCTATTCAGCTCCATATATCCAAAATTATGATAAGTAAACTAATATCATTAACATATTGAAAACTTCTCTAACTAAATTTATGTGATCCTCATAGAAACGTATCTTTTTTTAATATCAACCCTTGGAAAATTGTTACCAATTGGAGCATAGAAAACAATTGCTCTTATTAAATAATGAAAAAAGGGAAACGAAAATTGAATTTTCATGCTAACCGCAATATCAGATGAAGTTAAGTTCCAATTTTCCTTTTGTGTTCGTCACAAATGTTGTCTGACAAATAGAGAAAAATGAGCGACATTTACATGTGAACGATAAGTACATCAATTGCAAATGTTGTGGACAGCTGTAGCTATCTGTATCTGAATTTTCATCTGTATCTCTCGCTGGAGCTGTAGCTGTCATGTAGGTGGTGTTATCTTGCCTGTCTATGGCATGTGTCGCGTATGTCAAAATGTTTGCTCGTCAAAATACAAATTGAAAATAGCAAACGGGAGCTTGAACATTTCTAAAGAGATAAAAGGCAGAGTGTAGAGGGCATATGCCATATGCATATGCATTGACCTGTATGTCATATGTTTATACCCTATATCTATTGAAAATAGGTTAAAAAATATATTTGTGTACTAATCTCTAAGATACCTTAAACTATTTATAAATATAATAGGTACGGATCAAAGTATCTATATTATATATATATATATATATATATATATATATATATATATATATATATATATATATATATATATATATATATATATATATATATTATGTATCCTTATGCGCTAAAGTATATACAGATTTTAAATACCAACATTTTTTGATAACTGACCATTAAGGGCAATGACATAAGGAAACCTGCTAGTCGGTTACTTCCGACTAGAACAGAATTAATTTTTTTGCTTGTTCTATGTTGTTATTGAGAACACTCAGCATTTGTGTTATTGACATTGTTAGCCTACTGAAGTGCGGGGCCACAGAAGTGTAGAGTTAACAAAATGTAGATAAATCATAGATACAGATATAGATATGTTCATTTACACAGATATAGATGTAAATATAGATTTATAACTGCATAAGATATAGATAGAGATAGATATATAGTATATATATAGTTCAGATAGTTCTTGTGTTATATACATAGCAATAATATTTACTTATACTTTACCTCATTGTAAATACGTTGTATAATAGTTGTAGAAATTATTGTTGTTGTTGTTGTAGTTAAGAGTAGTTTTATAGTAGTAGTTGTAGTAGTAGTAGTAGTAGTAGTAGAAGGTAGTAGAAGATGTAAGTTGTTTTATTGTAGTTAGTATGGTTCCATATATGGTTGTAAGTACAGTTTTTATTTTTGTTGTTGTTTTTTTAGTAATAGAAGTTAGTAGTAGTTAGAGAAGAAGTAAAGGTAGTAGTAGATATAGAAGCAATAGGTAACCGAAGATAATAAAATAGACAACTCTTCAAAATACGAAAAATATTTTAATGCAAAATCAATATTCGTATAGTAATTATTTCGTTTTTTGGCTTAGAAGAAACTTAAACTTGGAATGCAATGCTAACTATACAAACTTCAAAATTTGTCAAATTTGTTGATCAGGAGAAATTAAAAATATTTGCTTTTTCTGAGCTAATTAAAAATTGAACTAAAAAACTTGAATTCAAATTTATTTTTGATTTAACGCACGCTTTTTCATTATTTGTCTTTTTCAAATAAGTTTTAGCTCAAAAACTTCGTAGAACAAAAGTTTTGTTATGCACGATATTAATAAATGCATTTTTTTTTTGTGCAAACTTTCATTCGAGTTTTATTTAAAGTGAGAAAGGGACTTAGTTATGTGCACCAAGTAATATAACTAAATTAAGTATAAAATAATTATGAGTTCTTTATTTTATTTGTGTAAAAAACTAAAAGGCAACTAAGCCGAAATATATCGACTATAAATCATACTCTATTCTCTAAATATGTACTCAACATATATATGTTATATAGAGTACGATTTTTTTGCGATAATAAATGCTGATATCATGTGGGATCAAATTTGAAATTTCGCAAAAATCCAATCGAAAATGCGTGTGGTTCATACAAAAGTTTGATTAGGAAATGCAAAGAAACGAGATTATATTTTAGGTACATACACATATATATATATATATATATATATATATATATATATATATATATATATATATATATATATATATATATATATATATATATATATATATATATATATATTCTCTAAATATGTACTCAACATATATATGTTATATAGAGTACGATTTTTTTGCGAAAATAAATGCTGATATCAAGTGGGATATATATATATATATATATATATATATATATATATATATATATATATATATATATATATATATATATATATATATTCTCTAAATATGTACTCAACATATATATGTTATATAGAGTACGATTTTTTTGCGAAAATAAATGCTGATATCAAGTGGGATCTAATTTGAAATTTCGCAAAAATCCAATCGAAAATGCGTGTGGTTCATACAAAAGTTTGATTAGGAAATGCAAAGAAACGAGATTATATTTTAGGTACATACACACATATATATATATATATATATATATATATATATATATATATATATAGTATAGTGTTTTATATAGGTATTATTTCTTGAGAAATTACCGCCTGCAGCATCTGTTCAGCGTGTGGGGTCGAGGAGAGTAAAGATTAAATTTTTTATTAATACGCCTTTCTATTTGTTTTTTTTTTTTGTATTGTATAGAGATAGATATAGTTAGTAGATGGCTACAATTTTAATGATGTATGCATTAGGCAAATCGTGAGAGTTTGGGATTGTAGTGAAAAGCTTGGTAAATATATATCAGAGAGAGAAAGAGCGAGAGAGTTGGAGAAGTAGAATAGTTGAAAAAGTTAAAAATTATAGCTGATAGAAAGAGGTAGTAGTAAGTTTCTGTGTGTGTGTGTGTGTGTGTGTGTGCTTGTGTGTGTGTGTGTGTGTGTGTGTGTGTGTGTGTGTGTGTGTGTGTGTGTGTGTGTGTGTGTGTGTGTGTGTGTGTGTGTGTGTGTGTGTGTGTGTGTGTGTGTGTGTGTGTGTGTGTGTGTGTGTGTGTGTGTGTGTGTGTGTGTAAGCGGTTTTTGCACGAAATGCATATAAAAAGAAAGTTGCATGTGAGCGTTGGAGAAGGTGTATTAAGTTGTACTTGCATGGTATGAAACTTTATTGATAGTTATGTTAGCTTAGAAAATGTCAGTCAATACGCAGAATATGCGTATTTTCGGATAGGCTAAACAATTTTTGACTGATTTCCTTAAATCTGTAAAATATGTGTTAGAAAAGCCATATACATGGTTCAAAATAAAAGCTATGAGTTTGTATTATTGAAAGACATTGAAGCTTACGTTAAATAGCTGTGTATTGTGAAGCCTATGTTCAGTATTGGTATTAAAGTGTATTCGGGTTTGCCCCGATAAATATTTGATACTGAAAGTATTAAATTTCCGTCGAAATCATTCAATACGAGGAGGGACGAGGCGTGAAATTCATATTCATATCAGTGAAAACAAAATAAAAAGAAGCGTTTGCAAAAAAAAATATTCTGAAGATAAAAATTAAAGAGCCTTATCAGAAGAAGGCAGGAAGAGATTGTAGCAGAAGAAATTGAGTAGTGTGTTTTTTCTTTATATATACATATATTGTAAAGGCGTTGGCAGCTGTGTTCATTGTTGCCGGCCATGAGGGCATGGAAAGTAGGGCGTTTGGGGCATTGTTGTATGTTTTCTAAGGATTGCTGTGCACTTGGGTATCGTTTTGAAGTTGGCTGTGGCTATGTTTGTGAGTGTGTTTTTCGAGTTTTGTATTTTATATTTTGCTGTTACTGGTGTTTGTCAAGCTCTTGTGTTTAGTGTGTGTTTTACAATGAGGTAAAGTTCGGCCGTGTATAGGTACAGAGGGAGGATCGTACAAATATGTACATTTTAATTTATCTTCAAGTTGTTTATGGGGGCTTTTTATGATTTGTGTGTGCACTTAAGCTTAAATAGAGTACAATAAAGTTGTATATAATATAATACGTAGTTATCAATTGAATGACAGACTAGCTAATGACATATGCGAGCCAAATTGGCTTCTGATGAAAGTATTTGGGTTAGTAATTAGAAGACTTTACCAAAAAAGAAAAAAACAAAAGAAAATTATATGGTGAGATTTCTGTAAGTGCAACACTATGCTTTGGAGTTAGAAATAATATAAATAGGTATGTTTGTTTTCAATTTCAATTTTGAACAAGTCTATGACGCAATCTTTACAAATTTCTAAAAATATTCAAATGGTCTTTTATTTCCAATCATGCTTTAAGGCCAATCAATAAGAATTTTCTGTATCTTCATTCAAAACTGAAAGTCAGGCTGAAATCATAATCGAAATGTGTTCCGCATATATAATAATGATCGATATGATATCGGTATTAGTATCAATATTAACTTTTGTATAGATATGATTATTTTCTTGTATGCAACTTACAGGCTGAGTACGAATTTGATAAGGGTGCACAAAAAAACGCTTACCTGTAAGAAAAGAGAAATTAAATTGCATTAAATATAGAAATAGTAGTTGTCCTTAAAGAATACTGTGGTTCATATATCATAGGAATTATTTTCTGTCTGCACGTTTGTCACATTTATTACTCTTACTTCCTTCCTACTGGACAAATCCATATATATTATCCGCGCATAAGACAGGCAATAGTAATAAAGGCTAACACGACAGCAACTCAAATAAATTCAAAGATTGTGCCCAACGAAGACGACAATGGAAACGCATTAGCTACCCATGCTCTGAACACACACAAACACCCTTTCCTATTCCTCTTGTCAAATAGGGCGGTAAATGTTTTTCAGATTGCAAACTGTAAAGCTAAATTTCGAAAAAATGTTCCATTGGTGGGCGTTGCAAAAAGTATTTTACGATTTGCTCCTTACTTTTATTATTCCCAATCGAAAGTGTGTTAAGAAGTATAAGAGATGAAGTAAGATATTTTAGAGGTCATAAACCTTATACAATGTTAGATCAGCCATACAAGTTGAGTCCACTAACTTTATTTAGGTATGTTGAGCCTCAGCTTATATATTTGAGCATTATTAACAGTTATGGATTATTTTACACTGTTTATAAAAACTTCGAAGCTACGTGTTTCCACAGCCCTGTTGATATAATCTGATATTTAACAACGTCTCTTTCGATACAGAGTTTACTTTAATGTTGTCTACAGGATTTCTTTGTAGTCAGTCAACGATTTTTCATACACTTTTTATATCATTTCTCTCACAATTGGAATGACTGTAAGTGGCAGGCAAAAAGAAAAGGAGGCAACAGAGAATCTGGAGTTTTGTGGCTGGGTAATTGACGTGCGCCAACATTATATATATATATATATATATATATATATATATATATATATATATATATATATATATATATATATATATATATATATATATATATATATATATATATATATATATATATATATATATATATATATATATATATATATATATATATATATATATATATATATATATATATATATATATATATATATATATATATATATATATATATATATATATATATATATATATATATATATATATATATATATATATATATATATATATATATATATATACATATGTATATATAAATAATATGTGGTACTTCGATTTGATTTCTCAAATTTTATGGCCATGCTAATAGCATTTTCATGTTTTTCGACCAGTCTATCAATGCCAACTTTCAGAGCCGCAGTCGACAGCTTGATAAGTGGTAAGTAGGCAAGTGGCATGTGGCAAGTGCCTATGGCAGGTGGGTGGATAAGTGGGTTGGCTAATGATTGAGCTTGCACACTCCCTCTATCTATCTAACTAAACGTCTCTGCTTTGCTTGTTCTTGCTCTTTGTAAGTGGTATTCTGGTTAGGCCAAGTCGTTGCCAGAGCTCTGTAAATTTAGCATCAATCTACGCAATTAACTGTATCAATTTGTTAGAGCCACTTGGCGACGCATTCGTGCAGAATTACTGCGCCTGATAAGAGAAAAGCATTCGACGCTGGGGCGGGCATTTTGAGTTGGAAATGGCAATTGGGTCGGGGCTTAGTAGTTGGCAGTTCGGGCATAGCTACTTGGCATTAAGGGCAGCAGCAACGGACGCTAGCAAATTGTGAGAGCCTGTTCCCCACCTAACGCTAGAAAAATACATACGCCTAGATACACAGACACATATATAGTGTCTATGTAAATGTTTTCCACATGCCATATGCTGCATTGTGGCATGTCGCATGCTTCCAGTTGATAAGCGTTTTAAATAAAATATTCTAGTGCCGCGTTTTTGAAAGCATTCAATGATTTTCCAAGCGATTGCACAGCCAACGATTAGACAACAACAGCAACAACAGCTTACAGAGTTAGGGAAAAGAGATGCCGGAGGTGCGGGCGTGGTAGCTAAAAGCGTTAGCCACTTTCATGTGTGGCAGTTGTACTTGTGCCTCCGTCTGCTGTGCTGTGCAGTAGCTTGAAATGAATTATGTATGCTTATCGATCGGGTATGCCAAATATATATATATATATATATTGAGTGTATGGGGACGTGTTCACCCCATTTAGCTCTATATATACATATGCATGTATACATGAGCATAATCATATAAGATAGTGCTCCGTAGGTAATGGCTGCATATTAAGTTCGTTTGTGTTGCGAATTCTTGCTTTAATTTACCTGTTATTCAGTTAAGATTATAAAAATAGCAAACATCGAAAGCGTGGCCTTTTTGAAACTACTAAATTGTATAGTAAGTTAAAATTTTGTAGCTCTTTGTGAACTATCAACTTTATCACATATATCTTAATAATTTTGTTATATATTATTGTATTTATTTATTTTTATTGAATGCACAAGAAAAAAAATCTATATTGAGTTGAGTTTTTTTTCTGTGCAAGTCAAATTCCAAATCCCTTTCTATGGAAATATATGCATAGAAAGATTTAGAAATATATGTACTGATGTCACAGATCTCTTCTACCTCTTTCTACTTTACCTACAATTTTTATTTAATTATAATAAAATTAGCTTTCTTCTACCCCTTTAAGATTGTTTTTATTCATATAAAATTCAGTAATGGATTTGTTTACGCTTTCCATTAAAACTAGCTGTTTGTCTGGAACTTTTGTTTTTAGGTTTTACTTACCTTTAACGGCACTTAATTGGTTTCCAACCATCTGTTTCGCAATAAACGCCGCCATTGTGTTTTATATCTTGCTGTTGCCTGTTGGTTGGATCTGTGGGCGTGGACGCTGCTGCTGATGCTAGAAAGTGCAATCACGGCTTTCGTTGCGCTCAACTCCACAACTGAAAAGAAAATCAAACAGTGAGAGAGAAAGATAAAAACCAAGCAAATTAAATTGTGTTCAAACAGAACAATGCTTAGGACAATAAGCGCCAGAGCTCTCTTTCTGTACCCTACATCCAAGTTGTCCTGTCACCTGTGCTAATGGCTGTACCCCTGATACTTTAAGCCGATTAGCTTAAATGCTGCGGACTGTGCGAGCGAACTTCTCTCAACAGCTCCCAGTTTACAGCAGGTCTGTGTGTGTGAGTGTATGAAACACATTTCTGGAATTACTAGTCCAGACCAGCGCAGCCTACCTACTACTACACATAATCTAATATTATCTGAGGCCCCGTATAATTATGTCCTAATGAATGTGGGCACAACATAAAAATTAAATAAGAATTTAGTAGTTGCTCGTAACCGATGGCATAATACTCGCTCACAGTCCAAATGCCTATAAAAAATTGCTTTGCGATTAAAGACTTCCTGAGCTAATTGAATGGCTGAAAATGTCTTCTATATTTGATATTTGTTTACTCTCAAATCTATAAGCTTTCTTCGGGATAGTTTAAGAAAAAACCCATTTACTTGTTTGCGTAGCAGGGACGAGAATTTCCATTTGCATTTTCATCTAGTACCAACGGCTCATGGCCATGTATTAATATTTACTCAAATTGGGCTAACAAATTTAAGCTTGGGGAATTGGGATGGGGCTGGGGCTGCAACAAATTAAAACAACGCCCAGCTAAACGAGCAACCAAATTAGTTTGACATAGAAAGCATAAGCCTGGCAGGCAGACAGGCAGAGCGAATATACAGATAGCCTGACAGATCGTCAGGATTTGTGGGACTCAGGACATGTTCTCCCTTCCATTCTCACTTTGGTTTGCTTGCCTGCCTGCTTCCTGCGCCAAGCTAGTGAATTAAGCTGGCACTGCAAAGCATTTTTAGCTTTTCAGGCGCCCTGCGGCCGCGCGACAACAGAATTGTTTATTGGGCCCCAACACTCAGCTACCACTTTCATCCAAGACCCACCCACAAAAAAATAAAAGAAAAACATATTTTCCTTTTACGAAATTTAGTTTTAGCATACCCTATGCTGTTAACGGAGCGTTATACGTTACGTTATACGTTAACTTGATGTCTACTCTATTTACTGTTTTTTAACCATTTGGCCTATGAGACAGGGAAGGCTTACCTACTAAATGCAGTTACATATATTACAGATAGATCTGTAAACTATGTTCCTCGGCTTAGATCATACTTTTTTTGCAACTTGTTCAATTGCTTCTATAAAGGCTTACCCCATATGCTGATAATATAACGATATACCAATTCCATATTCTAAGCAATTTATTATTTTCTTTTTAGTATTTAAATAATAAACCTCCTTATAGCAACTTCTAAAATTGTGAAATCTCTGTGTTTTCTTGAGACAAGCTTTTCTTCGGATTTGAAATATTAATTTAGCCTCTTAAGACTTGTTGGTTTTCAGAAACTGGTGTCATATACTGAAAACATAATTTCCTATATTACACTCTAGTCCTTAGTCTACTGTCTAAACTTTGTAATTATTAAGTCCCTAAAAACGCTTGTGTTTCTATATCTGTAGGATAATTGGTAATCGAGCAAACCCAAATTATCTGTTGGTCGTTAGTTTACGAGCTTAAAGAAATTCACTTTAATTTTTGAAGCGAAAAGCTGGAAAGTTGCTCGAAACAGAAGGGTTTTAATAGCCAAGTCAAGGCTTTGGGGCTGCTCCTTCTATAAAATATGTAAATAAAAGGCGAAAATTTATGGGCTTCGTGTTTAGAATTTGATGGGGCAATAGCAGAAACAGCAGCTGCCGCTGTTTCAGGTGTGCCCCAACAGAAGCTAATTCGCATTTCTTTTGCAGGGCTATCCAATTACATTTGAAGTTGTTTTTCTGATATGAAAGCTAAAGCCAATAAACACGCAAATAAGCCAAGTTGAGTTGTGTTCGTACCTATGACGCCGCAGTAAGTGGAGCTCCCTAATGGGGGATGGGGTCAAGGGGTCACCAGCGATATTAAGTATACGCGGTCTAAGCTTACCTAAAGCCCAATGTCAAGTAGAAACCCTTTTGCCAACTGTGGCTTACTTTTACAGTGGAGCAAGTAAAAACTTTTCTCTTGGTGAACTCTAACATAATTTGTAGCTATAAGTGGTTCTAAAGAAGAATACGCAAGGTAAGCCGAATTCACTGGAAAGCCTTTCTACAACTTTTACAGTAGGAAACAATCGCAGCTAGGAGTGCAAATATAACATTTTTATTGAATGAAACTCAGCTACATTTCCAGAAGTTGGCAAAAACAATTTTAAATGATAAGGTGATATCAGGTATACGCGCATAGTTAGTTAAAATCGCAGTATCAAACATAAAACAGTTTCCGACTGGACATAAATCCGTAAGATAACATTCTGCTTCATTAGTAAAGCGTAGATCAGGGGTTCCAGAGATATTCTTGTTAATGAGACGATATTTAGTATATGTCCAATATCAACTGTTGACACGAAACTCTTAAGACTGTTTTCCCCTTTACAGTGAACACAAAACAACATATGACTTTTGGAAATTGCTTCCAATAATGATATACATTTATTATCAGAGAAATTAATATATACGCAGCTTAAGAATCGCAAAACAGAAATCTTCAGGCAACAAATTTCTTAGTACAAAACTTTTTATAATGTATGTTGGCTAAATTAGTAGGAATAAATCATTTATCCTATAGCTCCTTTTGCTGAGGGATATCCTCAGCTCTACAATGAACACAAATGAAAAGTTTTCACTATGTAACTGACTGCTGCAGTGCCTTAGAGCTCACCTTAAGGATAAGACGCTATTAAGCGCAAGCTTTGTCAAAGTTAACTGCTAAAGCGAAGTTTTTTAACAGTGGGCACAAATCAAAACTTTTCATTAGGTGAATGTTAGCTGAATTGGCAGGGGGTAAATCAGGTAAATCAGGTGTTTGCTCTGCGGTATCTGGCCACTTCACGCGTGAAAATGTGCAAAGTTTATGTAGAGTTTTAGTGAGTTGCCAGCTTGAAGCGTACTTCTCATATACTTTGAACGCTTTAAGATACTTTTGAGATACTTGTAGCTACTTTTAGATACTTTTCAGTTGGACAGCTGTGCATTCACTTACCTACAGTTCCGTAAATATTCCGCTTAGATTTACGTGTGCTGCTCTGCGTGTGTGTTGTTGTTCTAGATGCTGTGCTTGTTGTAGTTAGTGATGCAATTGTAGAAGAATAAGTAAAGTTTTGGAAAGTTGTTTGTGTTGTTTTTTAAGAAATCCACTAAGAAAAGCAAGCATCAGACAGAAAGAGTTTGCTGCAAAGTAAACACAGATAAAAAGAACAAAAATTAAACGGTTATATATATATATATATATATATATATATATATATATATATATATATATATATATATATATATATATATATATATATATATATATATATATATATATATATATATATATATATATGTATATATATATGGATATATGTATATATAGAGAGAGAGAGAAAAAGAAAGACGGATGAATGGGTAGATAATTTATACGAAAGAGATAGCGAAACAATTTTAATGAGTTTGCTTTGGGGGTCAGCTCTATTAAGCACTGAACCCTACATAACAGAAGAACCTATTGACATTGCAGCTAATTTAGACAGAAGCACACGCATACACATACACTAACACAGAGGCGGCCTATTGTGAGTGTTTTTTTTACTGTAATTCAAGAGTATATTGTTATGCAAAGGGTATATTAGTTGGTTAAGAAATGTGCAACATATCACATATACTACGTTATAAATTTCTAAATTCAGACTTTGCAGCCAAGTCATTATAACCATGACTAACTTTTTGAGTCAATATATATATTTCAATATATAACAAGAAAACAAAAAAAAACTTTTTCTTTTACTGAGCAATCTCTATATAATTGTATTTAATTTTAGCATACGAAACATCAAATAATATACAAGTATCTATTCTATTGAAAATCAGTCTCAATGCAAATTCATGTAACCTACGGGTAACTGCGGTATGTCTTAAAGTGAATTTAATATTCGGCGATGTTGTATTCTGTTATTTTTTCTGTGCATATGTGTGTTCGTGTTTTGTTGTTTTTATCGATATTTCTTTATTAGGGTTTCTTTTATGCGAGCGTGCACGTAAGTGCCCATTACGAAGCTGAGCCAGGCGTGTGTGCGGCATATAGGTAGACACATACACACACATACATATACACGCATGCAGACAAATTTTTTACGTAACATAAGTTGTGAACAATTCTGTTTTAATCAAATTTTTAAAAACTTTGACACTCTTGGTCCGCCGATTATATAAAAAAGCCTTCGCCTTCCACTCCACGGCTACTGCTGTCGCCGTCTTAGCCGAGCAGCAATGTAATTTTTTATAATTGAATTAATTTTGTTTTATTGTTGATCGATTTGTAAAACCTGTATATGCGAGTATGTGTTTTCTTTATAATATATCTGTGTATTTTATAATATATATCTGTTAAGCGAGTGTTGATGTACACGCACAAGCAGACACATATACATATATGTATGTAAATATAAAGCATAATATATATATATATATATATATATATATATATATATATATATATATATATATATATATATATATATATATATATATATATATATATATATATATATATATATATATATATATATATATATATGCTTATATGCTAGTATTTTTTTCTGTTTTGTTTTATTCAATACTTTTTTGTGCACTTTACTTTCGTATTTAATACGGGCGCTTCTTACTTCATGCTATGTTCGCACTCTTCTGTGTCGCACGGCCGAGTCGCCTACATGGAAAACTCGGGCCATTGCGGCGCGCAGCGGGCAGAGCAAAGCTGAACAGAGCCAGCCAGACAGCCAGCTGTAGGCAGCTGCGGCGCTAGCGTCGGCGTCGCGGTCGTAACGGCGCCTACATTTACAACAAATAACGACCAGCATAAGCACTCACTCACACAATTCACTCAGCAGCAAACATTTTCGTCAAAGCTTTTGCAAATTTCCCCGCTTAATGTTTTGAGTGAGTGACCACTAGTTGTGCTGCTCTAACGCATGAGGTGGAGCCAGGGCTCATTAGCCTAACGCGCTCCTCGAGTAGGCTGAATGCAACATTTCCTGCATGTATGTACATTTATGTTTTTGTGTGCGCATGTGTGTATGCGTGCGTACATAATAGCTTTTAGCTTTTTAACTAATAATATATTTATTTGCCGTCGCCTTTCATCTACTTCTATTTCTATTACATAACTTTTTATACGAACTGCTTACACTCACGCGCATTCTCTCTCTCTCTCTCTCTCTCTCGCTCTCGTTCTCTTTTGACTTTTTGACTTTGAAATAAAAAGTGTTGCCTACTTATTTGCGGCCGGCGCCTGCGCCACGTAAATGAGAGAAGTCCGTTAGAAATGTTGAGTTTTACGCTACGGACTACATATGGGTAAATTATGCGTTATTGATTTGTTGTTGTTCAGATAGCCTATCCTCCCACAAAAATAGAAGAAAAAACATAATGGAAGTGATGTACCCAAATGCCACTGATAAGCCCAGCATATGGCACACAGCTGCGAAAGAGTTATGCCTGACGTCTTTGTTCTCCCTGTCACTTGCCATTAGCTTACACATATACACACACACACAGAGCTAACTTTTGTGGTTCAGCGGAAACGCACAGCTTGAAAGTAGGAAATTGCAAAGTTCTTTGCCATGTCCGCTGTTCAGTGGTCAGTGCATCAATTGCCTTTAGGGTAAAGTGTCTGCCTGTCTGTCGCAAGAATTCTAATTAGTCTGATATAAATCCAACAAATGCTCTCCAACTTTATTGTCTTGCACTTTATCAATTATAGTTTCTTTGCCTCTGCTTTATATAATAATCAATTATATTTTCTTTAGCTTCTACTTATTATCCTTTCTCTTTTTGTAGCCACAAATTACTTATTACCGTTGGGCAGTCCCGTACCCCCACATCTGGCTACCTGCGCTAGTTCTGCTTGAGATGAATGTCACGTTCTGGCCCTAGGCGAATTGCGTTTTCCACTGGGTAATGAGTGGGCAACGCGGATAGCACTTACTTTGTTTCCAATGCAATTTCATTTCATTTCATTTTATTTATATAAAATATTGAAAAATTTGTTCACTTCTATTATGGGCCGCAGCGGGATTCGCTTACCTACAACCGTTGGAGGCACCGTTAAATACACTACGCAACAATTACAATAATTTTTGAAAAATTACTATTTTCTTTCGCACTTTGCTCAACAACAAATCTGTTTAGCCACTGGAATACACAAAAACCACTTTTCGAGCCCAGCTAAAACGAAAATACCAAATAACTTTTATTCACGGCACACAGTTTACAATGCCAACATGCAAAGAGCGCACAACTAGCGAGAGCGTGAATAAGTAAGCGAGTGAGTGAGAGAGAGAGTGGGAAAGAAACAGTGCTCGCTAGCAGTTGGACGACTGCCAGAACGAGAACAGCTATCGAGTGGCTCTCAATTCGGCCGCCCACAGGCTGGCTGGCTGGCTGTCTAACGGGCTGGCTAACTGTCAGCTTTGACAGTTGACCCCACACGAAAGCTCTTGGCCGAAAAAAAGCTTGCTGACTTTAAATTGACTAGCTGAAAAATGGCTGATAGTGCAGCAATGCGACAATAAGATATATGTTAACTGTTAAATGTATTTGCCACCTGCTTGTACAGGCAAATTATTGGCTGATTAACAAATGCGCGGATATGGCAACCGGCGACAGCCGTGTGTATGCATGTGCGAGTGTAAGTGTTTTGTTGTTTACCGTCTGCTTTTTTATACAAATGTTCCGCTTGTAAATTTTTAGCACACGCACCGGAAGTTGTCGAGCGTACACGAAGCGCTGATAAAACAGACTAAACCCTGACTGTCTTGTTTGCCACAGTACCCCCCCCCCCCCCCCAAAATAAACGAAAAAGTTACTGAAATTTTTACAGGCGAGGTGGCAACACCTGGCTCACACATAACGCAGAGAACGCGCGCGCGCTTTGCGCTTTGCATTTATAGTAATGTATGTGTGTATGTGTGTGTGTGTGCGAGTGTGTGTGTGTGTGTGTGTGTGTGTGTGTGTGTGTGTGTGTGTGTGTGTGTGTGTGTGTGTGTGTGTGTGTGTGTGTGTGTGTGTGCATGCGAGCGTGTAAGAGGCGTATAGGTAATTTATATAAATTATTTAATTAAGCCATGTACGTCAGCACGCGGCGCAGGGCCCATTATTTAGATTAAAATCAAACCCATTACGTTTTATGCCACCTGTCTTGAGCGCTTCCTTCGTTATTCTTTTCACTCCTGCTTAAGCCTCCTCCTCCCCCTCTCTCTTCCGTTAACGTCTATTGGTTTTGTTATGATTATTGTTGTCATCGGGTTTTGCCGCCTCTTTCGCACTACCAATGCCAGCCAAATTGGTCACATTTGGAGCGTGCCAGCAGCTTTCGGCTTTGTTGGATTATTTAAAGACTGCTGAGAGAAGGACTTAAGCTGCTGCTATTGCTTAGCATATTCCCTCAATAAATATTTATTATATTATTGTAAATTATTGAATTCTTTGATATATAACCATATATTTCTTCTTATTTAGGATAAGAATAGTTGTACCATTATTTTGTATCATTATCACTATCATTATTGTTTCTTAAAAACTTTTTTGTGCCTTTAAGACTTATAATTATATTTTTTATAATTTTTTTTTGTTTTTCGTCTTTAAACAAAATATAGATCAATGAAAATTGCTAAGTGCAGAAAACCAAAATATCTTCTTAAATTTCCAAGAAAGACACTCATTCATTTCTTTCTATTTATATTTTTTTCATATTCTATTTTATATTGTTTCGTAGCTGGGAAATGATTTGCTTTGAAATGCGATGCCATTGAAAATGCAATGGAGCAATCGCACTTAGCGATCAAAATTGATTTCTTTTACAATCCAAGTGAAATGATAAAATTAATTTACCCCTCACAGCCAGTTGCCAGCTGACAGGCATGGTATTCAATACAAACTGCCCGCACCCCCAACCGCTGCCTCTCTCCCTTTACCCAGCCGCTCATTTCCCTGGGGGCGGAATACACTTGGCGGTCGTCGTCAATCAATGTGAATTCAAGAGCTGCCACATACCGTTGCCGCTGCCGCCAAAGATGACAACTAAACTTCACTTCAGCCGCAGACAAAATGTCATTTTTTAGCTGTGTAGGAAACTACGGGGCGCCAGGGAGGAAGAGGCGTGGTCTGATGTACACGGCGGAGTGGCTTAATTTAAAACGGTTTCATGTTGTGATTTTGACAAATGATAATTTTTTTTTTACATGCCTTGTATGTATATGTGGGCTAGAGGAGCAGGCTAGGTGTATGTGTGTGGCAGGCTGTGTACGATAGCTTTTGTGTGTGCTTCGTCATCCCAGTTACGAGTACGATATCTCTACCTCCCTTTGAAATTTTGTAGTGGTCGATGAGTTGGCACAATGCGCGCGACAGATAAACGAAACCTGCCCCTATCCCCTAAGCCCAGTCCCCACTCGCACAGTGTGTCAGAGGGTCGTTAAGTAAGCAAGCTGCCACACACACACACTCACACTTGCACACTCAAACATTGATAAAATACAGAGAAAAGTTTCAGTTTCAGTTTTGGTAGATCAAAAAACTACGTACATCTGGGCTGACTGACATGCGCCTCTCCCTGTCTCTGTCTCTTGCTCCCTCGCAACCTCTCACATTTTCTCTCTCTCTCCTTCTCTCTGCCTGTATCTATCGCTAATTATATTTCTGACTGTCTCTATCTCTATCTTTTTGTATTTCTCTGCCGCACTACGCCCCTCTTAACAGCCAGCACGGATATACATTTGAGTCCTACTGCAGTGGACAGCGAAATGGGCGCCAGGCAATCAACAGCCAACAACCAATAGCCACAGCAATGTTGCAACAATTTATTGATTTAACAACCAAAATAAACGAGAAAATATCATATTACTAGAGTGTCTCAACTTTAATGCTCTTACCTTCATTATTTCGGAGTGTAAACTGAATATCGGAAATTTACTTACGGAAACTAATTTTAATACAAACAGATTGATAGTTGTCTGTTCATACTGAATATTATTTATGAATGTTATTTTATGTGTTACATTGTTAAGCAACAGTTTAATGGACTCTTCTAAAATTGAATAAAATAAGGGAAAGCGGGTTGAATTGTAGGCAAAGTGAAATCGACAAAGCCACGTTTATATATACGTTTTTGTTGCTGTGTCTGGTTCTGTTGTTCTGTTGCTGTTGACGTTGCCTGGGAAATAGGATTGGGAATAGGAATCAAAGCTGAGCCGGCTCAGTCGGCATGTGGCCAAAACCAATAAAGCTGGCAAATTGGCCAAATGTGTGTATATACGGCTTGCAGCATGTCCGAAAATATAAACAACAATCAGCAGTCGAGCCAGCAGGACCACATGAACAATAAAATTGCAAGCCAATCGACATCGATACTATCGCATCCAATCGATTCCCCGTTCCCGTTGGCGCTCGCCTGGCTTAATTTCGAGGCGCGCATCTTGAAGCAGACGGTGAATAGCGTCTGCATCGACTGGACACCCAGCCAGAAGCCCGTTTCCGTCTACAGCATCGAAAAATACCACAGGCGACTCGGCTGGCAACGCGTGCTCTGGACCACTTCGAGTCCCCAGACCATCAACAACCTGGAGGAGAACTTCAGCTATCGATTACGCATCCGATCTCTACGACACGCTCCGGATGAAAGTCACTACGAAACACTGGCCATCTCACCGGACATCATTGTAAAGCCCTGATTGTTCTTATAATGTCTATCAAATATTTTAAGTTCATCGTTCTTGGGACAATGGTTAATTAAATTTTAATTAAAAATCATCGTCTATCATTTTACATTTTGTTCCATATATACTTGAATTCATTTTACTTACTAATTTATTATTTTTGCAGCGTAGCAAATAGCCAACTTGATATGTGTTTGCCAAATAAGAACACACATACAAATTTAAATCTGTATATTTGCATGAGCTTGTGCACAGATGCATGCATTCATACATGCAGAAATGCATACATATGCGCATAAGCACACATACACACATATTCTCACATGCATGCATGTGCATACAATGCGCATTAATACATCTGTGTGTATGCTGGTTATACTCTGTAGTTATTTTATATATATAGGTATATAGTATTCATACTTTGGTAAATGCATTTATTATATGAAATAACATTCTGTAATTCTCAAGGCAACCACAGAAGCAGCGCTGCCATCTACAAACTGTTTTTATCGGGCCATTCGAAAGTCGCAGCAATTTCTGGTAAAACGCATGCTGCGCCGGCGACCCAGCCTAGTGGACTATCCCGGCCCTAACGGATATCTCCCATTAGCAAATGCCATTATTGAGGGCGAGATGTGCATCATCGATGTCTTGCTCTCCGCTGGTTGCAGTGTCCATCTGGGCAATCCGCACAACAAACGCAGCCCGCTGCATGTAAGTAGAAAGTATCACTTGGTTTGATTCCACTATTAGCTCGCCTGGTCATTGCAGTTGGCATTCTATCACGGTCATCTGCCGTCGGCCCGCATTTTGTTGAACAAAAAGGCGCAGCTGGAGGCGATCGACTGTAATGGAATGACGCCCGCGCACTGCGCCGTTGATGCCAATCAGTTTGAAATGGTAAAGTTTGCCCTGGACTCTGGCGTCAATCTGGAGGCAAGAGATGCCTGTGACTGGACACTGCTAATGCGGGCAGGTGAGTGGGTCCACGGATATGTACAAAAATTGAATATTTAGGAAATACTATATATTTGTTTGACATGCGAATGTAACAGGCAGAGACAGATATCTCCTAATCACCATACAATGGGATAATCAGCTAACTCAACCCTGCCATGTCCTTCAGTCTTTGTAGGCTACGCATTTAAATTTTAAATATACATTCGCGTCATAAATATATATTCGCGAATACTTCAGAGATAAACAGTTTTATTTAGCCTTAACTGCCTTTTCATTTAAGCAGTGGTTATGGATGCAGGACTGCAGCTTATCAAGCTTTTGGTTACACACGGCGCTGACCTCGATGCTCTGGACAGCCTTGGCAAGAGCAGCTGCGATTTGGCCAAACTTTATTGTCGACAGCAGGCCAGGGATTACTTTGACAAGGTGCACGCGTTTCGCCAGGAGCATGCAAAGGCAGTGCAGGTTTTGTCTAACACGCAACCACAAGCCGGCCAAAAGGATTAAGTGCAGCCGGCCGACTAACTGTATGAAATCTGTCGAAGAACGCGCTAATGAAAGTCCTTCTGAGAGCTAAGCACATTATATATATATATTATAAATATGTATGTATATGTATATATATATATATATATATATATATATATATATATATATATATATATATATATATATATATATATATATATATATATATATATATATATATATATATATATATATATATATATGTATATATATATATATATATATAAAAACCTTGTCGTAATAAGATACTAATACCTTTAGTTACAAATTAAAAAATTTAACTTGGCTTACAGAAAACATTAGAAATTAGAATTTTAAACACAATTTCTGGTGATATCCGTCTGATAACCACAAGAGTAAGTATTAAAGAAATCCGTGTTTTCCTTGAGCCCCAGGTAAAAGACATGCTCAGCTAACTCCTTTCCAAACTCACAAAAGTTCTGGGCAAAGAGTGTAAAGAAGATGCGCTTGTTGCTCAACTGATAGTGTCGAAGTATCTCGTTTTCTTGGTCGTAGATCCCGCGATGCTTTGCCGAGGACTGTATCCAATCGCTATACTCCTGCCATGTGTGCCTGAAGCTTTTTAGATAGATGACAGCTAGCATACGAGCCTCGCTTAGAACGTTAACGTACTGGGGCAGCTTAAGGCATTCTGCTTCCTCCCGGAAGTGCGTTGAGTCTCGCTGCCGTTCGCTAATGTTAAACATTGTCATATACAGATGTACCGTGAACGTGGGATAGAAGTATGACATGGGCTTGTACCGACTCTGATACAGATACAAGCTCCAGTCGAGCATCGTCCGCTGCACACCCAGCTCAAAAGTGGAGTTGCGTTTACGATGCTGCTCGAGATTCCTCAAATTGTGCTCGTAGCTCTCCCGATAGATGCGCAGACCGGCGTACTCTCGATTAAGATCGCCCGCATAGAAATATATACTGGGCGTGGCAAACTTTTCCTTATACGTCTGCAATCGGTTCCTCAATGGGTGGGAATCGGTTCCAAAAACCGATTTACTACGATCCACAAAGCGTTGGATTAGATTCCGAAAGTCGCGCAACTCATGCGAACCCTCAAGCAGGTCTTTGGTAATGATGTAGCCAAAGAGTGGCTTGAAGTACTCAAATGTCTCACGATAGCAGTCCTGCAAAGACTTCAGTGTGTTGCACGAGATAAAGAAGTCGATCAGTTTCTGTTTCGCTTCAAACTGCTCTGGATCGTTCTGTAGCTTGGTCAGCAGCTGGATGAGATCGCTGCTTGGTGGCATGTGACCTGCGGTAGAATCAATTTTAAACATTTACATAAATTATGGCAAACCATTATTATTAGTTGTTTTTATTCGATTCAGTCGAATATATCATTGTGTATCCGATGTATTCACTTCGGAACACGATATCAGTCTAATTTATATTCGTACCTACCCATAACCGAGAAGAGGGGACGATTGCGACTGCAGACGTAATCATAGTAGCTATCGCAGGCATATTTCTTGGCATTAATGGAGTGCTCCATGCGCATTGCCAGCTGGCTTAGTTCTTTGATACGTAACTCGGAAAGGTGGCCTGTGTATGCAATCTGCGCCTCCGCAGCGCCCATGCAGGCGCAAAGTAGTAAAGTCAGTGGAGCAGTCCACATTTTTTGTCCCACTGTTGCTCAGTTTCGATATTTAGCTTTGACTTATGCTTTTGCTTTTCTCGTTGTTGTTTTCTCAACGCGTATTGGAATACACTGAGCAGCGAACTGAATAGCCAGCTATATCGCTGGCATCCGCCGTTACTCAAGCCCAGCGCTGATAAGAGCTGATGTCGAGTCGTATCAGCAGCTGTGCAATAGCTCTCCCGCTGCTCGGGTGACTTAATTTTACCCTGTAAAAAAAATATATATGTTAGGGGTATCATGCGACAGGCTTTGAACATTAAGCAGCGTCTTAATTTAGGGTCATTGAAAAGCCGCATTTTAAGTCTAGCCCGAGCCAAAAAGTTGGTTTAATTTGTCAACTGGATCATCTACAACTCTTTTAGAGCTTACAAATTTGATCAGTATAGATAAACCTATTGCGCCACTAATTTTAAGCCACCTACTATGTACTTCAGTAAAACTCAATGCCAGCTAATTGTTGATCAAAACATTATTCGAATATAAATCTTTCCATGATTATATTTAGCTTATTATTGTAAATTTTTGATTTACGATCGATTATAGGGCATCTAGTCTAACAGACTAATTTAATACATAATTATTTAGAGTTGTTCACATTTCTGAGACGCACCCAAGCTTTCAAATGTTTGCCCTGGCCTGCTCGTATATATCAGTGCGCCGCTGCTTGTAGATGGGAATCTGGCGACGCACTTCATCTACCGTGTCGAAATCTATTGAGAAGTGGGTCATTTAGTAGATATCGCAGCGAATAGTAATTTGTTTAATCCACTTACCAATTGTGTCCACAATCAGTTCATGTCCATGGCCCGCCTCGCGCAGTTTTCTCGCCCAGGGATCGACAATCATCGAATGTCCGTATGCCACATAGCCGGACATGTTGTTGCGAGCGGGAGCACAGGTGACCACAAATAGTTGATTATCCATGGCACGAGCCCGCTGCAATAGCTCCCAGTGCATGGGACCCTGGCAGATGCAGAAAGCCGAAGGATAGACAATCATAGAACATCCTGCAAATGTATATATATTCTTGAATTAATATAACTATAAGATTCTACGAATGGGTATCATAACTGATACACTTACCCATGTTACGATAGAGACGCGCCAGCTCCTCAAAACGCTTGTCATGGCAGATGCCAATGCCGACTTTTTGCGCTCCGATTTGCACCACAGTCAGCTCGTTGCCTGCGGTCAACGCTTCGCCTTCATCAAACTGCACGCCGCCAAACTGTTCCGGTTCAATGTTCACACTAAAGAGATGCAGCTGGAAATGGGAGCGGAAGATTGCATTCCTTGTTGATCTACTTAATTATGTGCAATGCACTTACCTTACGATGCCGGCCAATTAGCTGGCCGTTGGGCGCCCAGACAGTGCACGTGTTGTACAGCTTACTGCGGGCATCCCGCTCAATTATGCTGCCGCCAATGATGTAGATACCCAACTTGCAGGCCAGCTTGGACAACGCCTGACAGGTGGGGCCATCCGGTACAGGTTCAGCATGTCGACCAAACTCCTCAATGCTGTATGGCCCGTTGAAGCTCTCTGGTAATATGGCCAACTGTAGTTGTGGATTGTCAGCTTTTAGCTGCGTAATGCTTTCCAGCGCTCGACGCACATTCTCTGCCACGTCCCTGCCTACGGGCAGCTGCAGTAAGCCCAGTGTAAGCTCTGAAAGGAAGGCCAAAGGATTTTAATTACGACTTCAGAGCCCTAATACGTTCAACTTACTGTTGCTCATTTTAAATCGGATAGACAAACACACCCGCTAAAGCCCGCTCGCAAACACAGTTTGTTTGAGTTGATCGCTAGGCAGTCACCAATTGATAATTTGTGCTCCACGTTTTTTCCATTTTATAGCTCGATTTTCCAATGCACCCATCGGGCTTATCAACCTTGCTTATTAATTATATTTTCAATCTACATTTGATTTATGTTTTTTTCATTGAAATTCAATGCCCGCTTTAAGCATTTATAATCAATAGAAAGCAAGTTTTACAGAGATAATTTACATATACTCTACATTTCGTAGCTATTTCGGAAGTGCATTACTGATGTGCCTAAAAGTATTAATTAGTCTACTATTTTCTACAGTAGCTTTTATTCTACATTATCTACTTAATTTTTAAAGTATCGCTCGTTTGTCATTATTAAATATATAATCTGAATTGGATTTAGCATGCCACAAAGCATATTCAAACTCTGCTATTAACTAGGAAAATATATTTGAATTAATTATTTATTTTTGTTTTTATTTATTTTCTTTGTGAATTTTATTCTATAGATTGAATGAGCGTAATAAACGACATAGCAGCTCGAAGAATCTGCAAGAAATCAAAGCAAGTTATCAGGTACCCATGAATGCCAATCTATCAAGAGTTCAGTCTATCACTTACCGCTAGAAAGTTGGCCAAGGAAGCCTCGTAGAAGCCCGCCTTGATGAGTACCTCGCGTTGGGAGCGATGCATAATAAAAATCAAGGAACGTCTCTGCTTGTGTGACGCCAAATGCCAATTGGATGTCTGGATAGCAACCCCAATACGTAGGCTCTGGGAACATATATAAAATTTTAAATAAAAATATTAATTCAATTAAATTATGTATGAAGATATAGACACAGATACAAATTCTGATTCAAATACCTCAACTTTAATAATCTCCCCCCCATAACAGTATATAAATAATTGCAGCATTATAGAACAGAAGAAAGAAAAATACACTAGAAGCGCCATAATTGAATCCAAGTGCTGGAGAGGTATTCATAGCATCAGTAAAATGTATAATATATGTTATAGGTTTCATAGTCACCGTCACGATCTGATAGATTATGACGCCGACCTCTAGCGAGGTTATAAAGAACTGTCCAAAAACGATGGGCGTGTAGATGTGACGCAGTTGCCTTGACAGGCTAAGGAGCTGCACATGGTATTTGACCACATCGGCCAGATGCTTCTCTACCATCTGCTCCTTCAGTCCAAAGGCCAAGAGGTGAATATCCTGTTGCAGAGCTTGAAAATGGGCGCGCAAATTAATCGCAAACGATATGAACAATCCATCCACAGCTGAAGCATAAAGCACCACAAAGATAGTTACGAACAGGGTATAGATAAAGCCAAACTCATAGCCAGGACTATTGACTTCATTGAAAGGGAATCTGATGAGAAGAGGAAAAAGAGGGCAGAGGCTTATTTGAGAAGCTGGGAATTTGTGAAAGATGAAAAAGGATTGTTGAAAGGTAAATAAATGTAGGAAAAAAGCACAAACAAAATATGAAAAAGTTCATATAGTACAATCAACTGAAATCATGTTGAGTAGAGTAAACGAACAAATCTACCTCCTGAAGTGTGTGAGTTCAAGAAAGTAAGATGACTGGGTCACTTATACATGATAAAAGACTTAAGTCTAAAATTTAAAATTGAAAATAAATTTAAATTAAAATTAAAAATAAAAATAAATCTTTTTATAATCTATGCTTTTTTACAGTTTTAGTTAAGGACTTACAACATATGCCAACAGGCACCGGAGAAATACGCCCTTTCTCAGTTTGAGAACAGAGTATAAAATACCAGTACGCTTGTAGACAAATTTGTTAAGAATGCCATTTCGAAATTCTGAAAAAAGAAAAGGCACAAAAGAGACCTTCCATGCCTTTTATTTTTACTTTCTATGAAAAGCAGTTGAAAAGGACAAAGGTTTTAGTATTCCAATATTAAACGCATCAGCATCTAAGAAGCGAATATCAGCTTAACCCAACCGGGACGGATTACCCCAACTAAAACGTTATTATAAGAAAAATAAGTACAGTGGAGGGAATAAGTATTCTTACTTCATGGGCATTGGCAGCTCCCTTTCATAAGGCACGCCTCGCCAGCTGTTGGTGACAATCTTGATGATGGGTCCAAGCATGAAGTAGAGTCCAGTAAAGCCACAGGACAGGCTATACGCACGGCCCAGCAATGTGGCCAACTTGTTACCATGCTCAACATATCCATAGCCTACTGTTTCATGTTGAGCTGTGCCGAGTTTCAAGTTTAATTAGTTCCAGAACAAATTATATTATCTAACAAATTTTACTTATTATAACGGTAAGGTAACAATTTTATTTTTTTTTTTTTCGTGCAGTTAATGCTTCTTTTTGCTAAAATTCATAGATTTAGAAAACTTATTTACGGATTTGAAAGTAGATGTGTCTATCCCAAAATTTTAACTAACATAATTTTTGGTAGTCATAACACCTTTATTTTTTTCTGATAGTTTTATACTATTATTAATAAATTAAGGTCTAATTCAACCATTGTACTTAGGCGCTAAGTGCCTAAGTATTATTTGTATGTTATTTAATTTGATTTAATTAATTTGGATGAAAACAAACAACTTTGATTTATAAGAGCAGAAAATATAACTAGGTTGCCCCAACAAATCTAAAAAATAGGATTGATGCTTTACCGTAGTTTGTTGTACAGTGTAATTAATGTAATTTACATTTTAAATCAAGCTTCCTGAAGCTCTGCATCATTTGCCAAAAGCTTTGTTTGTAAGCGAGAAACGTCCATATCTTGGTGACTGTCACCAAGTTGGTGAAGGCGACGCTCAGACAGGCCGTAATCAGCTCCATATCATCCCGATTATAGACGACATACGACAACATTGGATACTCGGCAGATAGCACAAATACTAGCGATACAATGTGCCGTAGGCCAAGGGACGAATTCCTCTTACCGGAACTCTCCATGTTGTGGCCCATCAGGCGCAGACAGCTCTCCTGCAGCTGGAACAGACGAGCCATAACTTGACCTCACGATGCTTTCTGTGTTCTGTCTCAAGAGCTGAGGGCAACTTGTCTATATATACAGAGAATCAATTTTAATTGGCGGCCTGTTCAATTAATTGTACATTTGGCATTATCCTGGCTAATAACTGTGATTGCGAGGACATTTGTTGACATGTTGACATCACAAATTATCATTGCTGACACTAATTGGCCACATGGTGTGGGAGTTCCATAGCCACCTTTCAACCTTCGGCTCCTGGCTTTAAAGCGAAAGTTTACATTCGTATTGTGAGAAAAAAGTTTACCATTTTTATTTATGACCCAGAGGTTCGCATTGTGCGCAATCAAAACTTAATCAATGTACTCGTCACTCATAACACTCCAACACAAAAAAAATTGCAAAAAAAACATTGTATTTACTTTTGATGTAATTTTACTTTTACGGCTTATGAACCCAATGTGTGTCCATTAAAATGGTTGACTTTCAGCTGTTTCAGAGAATGTGCGCATTCAAACGAAACTAATAACATTAAAGGCAATAAGATTCTAACCTGAAGTTCAGCTATGCTCTTCTTTTTTATAGAAGTTTTTTTTTAACTTCTTCAGCTCAAAATATGATTAATAATCCAAACGGAAATATGCCTAATTACATTGGCACACAAATAAATATTATATCCTCTGTGAGTAGAAAACAATTTTACCTGATAGAGTAATAAAACGTCGTGAGCCTTGTTTTCTTTGCTTCCAAAAAATTTTATTTGCTGACTCAGAAAGTAAATTTGTGTTGCTTCTTTTCATATCTTATTGCTGACATTCACCGAAAATGTTTATGAATTGAGACTTTGCCTGGCTCTATCCCTGACCTCAAACAGCTTAAAGACTTAATTATTTTGCTCAAGCTAAAAAACACGCTCAATCAGTCATTAATTATAATTATAAAAAATGCTGAAGAAAACTGATTAAGCTTATAATTAATCCCATTTGGATTTAAGAAAGAAAAAGTTATTTTATCTTTGCAAATATTATAATTGGCTATGATGAGTTGGAAAAGCTGCTGCCTAAGGCTGATGTAGAATAATCTATAATTAAGAAACTTGTAAGAAATGTGATTAATGTTATGAATGATTTAAGAAACATAGTGTTATAGTTTGGATTTGTAAATTATCTGAGTGCATATGCACAATGAACAGATAAAGACATATTATGAATGAAAAGGCATATTTTAATGCTAGTCAAATATATTTGATGGAACAACAGAATGTTAATGCCCAGATAGTTAAAAAGGATCTAAGGATATATGTCAATAGTTATATGATCAACACTAACTGAGAAAGCAAAAGTTAATTTTTGACAACAATTCAAATTTATTAACAATCATTTTGAGGAATTAAAGATAGAGGTTGAGCTCAACCACTTAGAAATTGGGTGGAAGGTAGGCATTGCTTGTGTGACCATGTCCACTAGAGACAGCTTGATGAGAGATGACCTGACCAGCGGAGGCACCAATACCGGTGCTCCCGACAGCTGTGGCGCCGGCATCACCGCCAGCTTGTCCACCGAGAGCACCGATGACAGAGGTCACGGGAGCGACACCCTCATCGGTCAGCTGGCTGGTTCCGCCGAGGGAATCGTATTGGGCCTGGATCTGTTGCTGAGCATGTGCCGCCTCCTCGTTGGTCTTGTACTTGATGAAAAACACCTCTGGTTTGCTGGTGGAGCTAGCCTGCTCGACCACCTCGGCATGGATATCAGAGCTGTCGGTCTTCTTGCTCAGCACATAGATGACAGTCTTGTCCTCATTAACGGCGGGGCTGATCTTGATAGAGGTCTTCTTGTTGGATCGCTGTGGAGACTTGATGAAGACCACATTATAATTGCGCTTGGGCACGCCCACTGTAATATGACGCTCCTTGTACTCTTCTTCAACGTCTTCAGGCGCCGAGTGAATGAAGAACCGTTTGGATACAATTGGTTGCTGTTGCTGCTGATGATGTTGCTCCGCGTGATACTGTTGATTTACTCCGGACTGTTGTTGGAAGAAGGCCTGCTGCTGAGGCTGTTGATAGTGAACCTGCTGCTGCGGTTGATGCTGCTGCTGCTGAGCTGCCTGGAAGAAGCTGACGCCGCTGCCACTAACGCTGCTCAGGCCTCCTACAGCTGAGGGGCCAGGATTGTAGTTATAGCCTTGAGGTGCGGCCAACGCCACGGCAGAGAGACACAAGACCTGAGGAAGTACAAAAGAGGAAGCGGGTATGTATAAGAAGTCTTGAGTTAATCCTGTTCGACCCTATTCCTTACAATGAATCCACGCATTTCTGTACTTGGTTGAGCTGTCTGGATGGTTGATTGGTGGTTGGTGGTTTACTTGGCTGTCCGCAGTGAACTGTATGACTCTTGCCATATTCAGCTGACTTTTATACGCTCTTCGCTTTCGACAACTTAATAAGTGAAGTTCAGCTTTAATATTTTTTTTTACATTTTTCTATTTTACTTCAGTTTTTTCTTTCCCCTTTTACGTTGCATGTTCATTGTTTTTGTTAAACTTCATCTCCATCTACTTTTTTGGGTCTTAGTTGTCCATCAAATCGCCTTCGCCTTCGCTTTTCAAAAATCTCTCATTAAATACCGCGACTTGCTTGTAGTTGGACCGCGATACATGGCCAATTAGCGTGATTCCCCTGCAAGCTTTTCATACTCGCTCATGAGTTACCAAACAGATATATTAGTTTTATATCAAGTACGTCTCTGGGCGCTATGAAACTAAAGATTTAAAAATGTAGTCGATATAGCATATTTGTGCATATTCACGCCAGATGATATCATATAATTCACAGCTTAAACACGTACAGCCAACAATATAATTTTAATCAAAAATATAATCTTCCCTGAAAAGTATGTGCTTCCGCAACTTAAACGAGTATTGTACAGCTGTTGCTTACTGACTTTATGGTGTTGACTGTCGGCTTCTTGGCCACTTTTGCGGCCGAGCTCTTAATTGTTTGCCACAATCCAAGTTTCAGCACTAGCTGCTATTATGCGGTTGGACCCTTTGGGCCACGCATCGATTAAATGTTATTAAAAGCAGGGATTACATAAACACCTAATCAATTTTTAGTACATCTCTGAGAGTAAGAAATTGCTTGAACTACAAATCTGAAGCGTTCAGCTCCGTTCTCCTCTACCCTCTCTGTTCATGCTCATGCTCATGTATTTTCAGGCTTAATTAATGACCCGTCGAGCTTCAAAAATTTTGCATGTAAGACGGGCGCCTGCTCAGGGCGCCATTTATCATGGAGTGAGGAGCAAAGAGAGAGAGATAGAAAGATATGTAGAAAGAGAGACACATAGTTCCATTCAGTGGAACATGTTTGCAGCTGTCTGAGCTGGCTAAGATTAATTTACTTTTGATTATTTGGACAAAGCCCTTTGTCAATACCGAAGACGGCGGCAATTGTTAACCTAAACGTGACGCCCATTCGCCCTTTTTGTGGCTGGTGTAATGAGCCGTTTACTTGGCAGCCGGACCAGCCGGCTGCCCATAGCTAACCCAGGCTAATGAACATGCTATCCAATGCTCTCTCAACGCTTCTCATTAGCAAGTTCCTCAGTCAAGTGTCGGCGAATGGGTCGGGGCTAAACCACAACTTGAGGGAGTTGCACAATAAGACATCACATGCCTCTTCACGCAATATCTGAGAAATATTTTGTGCTGCACACCAAATTTCAAAAAAGTATTAAAAGGTCATAATATATATTATTGGTAAATAGTAGGTACTCGAAACATTAATTATAAAATATACACATTAAATGATCATTAAATGATCTTCCTAGTAAAAAATTATATATAAGAATCTACAATAAGGTAAACATGTTATTTCAATGTATATTTAAAATTTGTATACAAAAAAAAAAATTTAATTATCATACTGCGCCTTCCTAATACTCATTCACAATCGAGGAATATTTCCAAAATACAGAATTTTTTTAAATAGATCTGAGAAAGAGCTGTGAGATCACCAATCTAAGCACTTTTTTCAGATGTGGATTTTATGAGACATTCAGAGCTAATATCAACATCCAACTAGAGATTGAAATATATAAGCGATTTTTTATCATTTTATTTTTACTGAATGGCCTTTAAGTAAAATATCCAAGCAACTAAAAGCCCCATTAAACCTTTTCATTTTAAAACAACTAGTTAAATATCTGCAGAGCTTTTAGCTTGAGCAATAGCTTAGTCAGCAACCGTTATTTGGTATCAAAACCAAATTTGACCTGACAAAAAACTTAAAGCTTTGCATTTCTCGATTCACTAAACAATTGTAAAACGCTCACAAGACAGTTTGGATTTAAAAACAAAAACCTTTTTTAATAATATTTTAATTTGCCATAATAATAACCCGTTATGCAACGCTTATGCTTGGTTAAAATGAAATAAACATATTTAATAACTAATCATATTTAAAAATTTTTCGTCGAATTTCGTTGCCAATATATTTTTTTATAAATATATATTTACTATAAATTTTATGCATAGTATTTTAATGATTCAATTCGATATTTTTTTAATTATTTGTAGTGTTGGTAAGTGCTGCTTATTATCGTAAAAGCCTTGACCATGTTAATTTCCTATGTACGGCATCGTCGCAAAACTGAAAATTGTGGTCGTCGGAAGAGATTTAAAAATAATATATTTTTACATATATACATACATATACGGTGTACGTAAAGAAATTGTTGTTGAATTTTGTTTCAGTGATGCAACAATAAATCGCTAATGAGACGTTGTGCCCCGTTACATAACACTAACAACAACAACAACAACAATAATAATTCACAAAGGATCATTGAGTGCGTTGAAAAATAAAGAACGAAAATGCGTCGATTGCAACGCTGAGCTGAGCTTATATCATCAGCCTTTGCGGCGAGTGAAATTCAAAGTGTATATAAAAATCATACGACGTTTGATTAATCTCCGCTCATACATCAAAACATCATCGTCATCATTCAGCTGAACATCTGCGCACAATCAAATTATGACCCACATATTCAAAGTATTTTATGGACTTTGGTTGATTTTTGAAGCCAAGCAAAAAATATATAAATGGATAAAAATTTTTATTATTAATGACTATTATTTAAAGAAATACAAACTATATGGTATTGCACGTAAGCAAGTGTCAATCATATTTTCGACCCAATGATAGGCATTGATTGATTATATGTTGGCACTTTACTAAAAACCTATTATTAAATAATTTAATTATTAAATAAAAAACTTAATAAAAATATGTATAAAATGTATGCAAAAAAGTAAAAGTTAGCGAATCTAATATAATATCAAGCGAAATACATCAAGCTCTGATTAAAAAATGAGAATCGATGAGAATCGATGCATATTTAACTACCAGCTTGTTACGTAAAAAAATTATTTTATTTTAGTGATTCCCGTAGTTAATTCCCTTTTTTTTTGCCAAAAAGAAAATTACCTAAATAATAATTATAATGATTTGAAACCATAAAAATTTGATAGATACAGGTAACAGCTAGCCTCCTGCTCTATTGGGCATTATGTAACGCGAGCGCATACTCCAATTAAACGGCACGATCCGCAAATTGTACTGGGTTTTTGCTCAACTGGGTCAGGCGATCGACAATGGCCATCAAAGCGATTTATAAATTGCCAAAAAGCTGTGCAATTCGGCGCGTCACTAATGACAATTTCGCTTGATTTGTGCAAGTTATGTTTAATTATTGATGCGATAATACGGGCAGCTCTCAAAAACAAATCCCCAAAGCGATCTTCATCAAAATTGAATTGTGTATAGGGCCCTAAACAATGAATATGCTAATTCACATATAACTTCCGGCGAGGCGGATTGTGTGTGTGTGTGCGTATGTGCCTGGCACTAAGCCCCAAAATATATTGTGTGGCTGATGACGCAGCCGAGTGTCGAGAGGTTGAGCACTTAAGACTGTGTCTCAAGGTTGGTCAAAAGAAAACTGGTAAGAGTGTCAGAGTAGAAACTGGCCGACTATTAGGTAGCCTGTAAAAACACTGATAGCTTTTGTGAATAATTTTTTAGTTTTATGAACATTATTAATTTGAAAATCAACAAAAAAATCATTATTATTACGTAAAGGCTATGTTTAGAGTTGTAAATATATCATCTATGATCTTCGATAGATTGACATTGATGGGCAATGTTAGTGTTTAATCCTGCCATTTACAGCTACTCATAAGCAATACACCCTCATTTTTCTTTAATACCTACAGGGTATTACAAAAGATAAGTTGCTTCAGTGACGCTTGTGAGATCTATTGGCCCTCGCTCTACGGGCGTTTTGTTGTGGTTTCTGATTTGGTTTCAGTTTCATTTGAACTCAGCTTCGTCTCTCATCAACCCGAGCAACAGCAGTTCGATCTTCATCACAATAGATTTCGGTGTCCGCTTTATAAGTGACAGCCGGCCACTGATTAGCATTTAGTTGGTTTCTGTTAGCCGAGATACACGGTGCTGCTCATCTCATAGCCAACCTTAGGTCGAACGAATTCGAATCAAAATGCGCGCGTTTATTGTAAGATATTGGATCAATCTTTGTCAGGTTTTTTCTCATATGTTTACCGTTAGGTTACGTGCCTCTTGGGCCTATCGCTGGCCAAGCCGCAAGGATACAATTACCAGGCGAGCCGCATACCCGGCTTGGCTGGCCTGCAGCAGCAACAGCAGGCGGCAAGTGTGGAAGAGCAACGGCTGGTGCAGCAGGCGCTGCAGGCACCCAAAGTTCAGCGATTGCTGACTACACATAAAACACAGCAGCAACATATTTTCCAGCCGCCCCTGCAGCAGCAGCAGATCTTCCAGCAACAGGCCTCCAACTTTGGTTTCAGTCAACTGGCGCAAGAGCAGGCTTACAGCCCTATCGTCTCAAAGGATATCTATGTACATGTTCCACCCGTCGAGGAGTCAGAGGAGCGTTATCCGCAGCCCGTGCTGCCCGTGGGTCCTCCTCGCAAACATTATCGCATCGTGTTTATCAAGGCACCAACGCCCAGTGTCAGCAAGGCAGCTGTGCGTGTCCAGCAGGCACCTGTGGAGGAGAAAACCATTATCTATGTGCTGACAAAGAAACCAGATCCTTTCGAACTGCAAACAGTCATCGAAGAGGCAGCACCTAAGCCCATAAGCAAACCAGAAGTCTTTTTTATAAAGTACAAAACACAGGAAGAAGCGGCACATGCGCAACGCACCATACAAGGTGAGTCCACAACTTTGCATATAGCCAAGACCTTGCTGTTCGCTTTTTGAACCACAAGAAATGCTTGTGTGGAATGGAGGTGAACCTGTACGGCTTATTCATTGCGGTTTTTTGCTCGTTTGTGCACTTCCAAAAAATGGTACTCGTACCATGTGTGCCTTCCTTAAGACTACGTCTCTTGCACATACATATGTAGACAGCGTGGTATTAATGAAGACAGCTTATATATCTATATAAAATAGAAAGCATGAAATTGATCACGGCTCTCATGTGGTTTTTCTCTTTTTCCAGCTCAATACGATCAGCTGGGTGGCACTACGCAAGTATCTGATGAGGGCGTGGCGCCGGTTACATCGGTCATCGGTTCACTGAACAATCAGCGTGGAGGTGTGGCAGTTGGTGAAGTCGGAACAGTTGGGACAGCTGTTGGAACTGGTGGATCTATTGGTACCATCGGTGGCTTGACCGGTGCCATACCCAATAAATATTTGCCCGCCCATTTGCGGACGTAGAAAATTGACTGAAATGCCGAGAATCGTTATTGTTGTAGTTAAATAAGTAACAAATTGTTATTATGTATGTATGTGTGTGTATATATCTAGCTAAATAAACATTTCCCCGTCTTCTCCGACCTTTGACCGTGTCTTTCACAACTTTTCCCATTAACACAACCAATTTGACAATCGCGATCACGAACACATTTCAAAGAAAAGAAGACAAACTCATTTATGGCTCTGTATTGCCACACTTGATTAGCTAGTCGGGAAAACCGGTCGCAACGATTAGCATTTGATAAGTCTTGCATAACTGCCATCTACATCTGCATAATGAACGCACAGACTAATATCTCGATTATAAATGCAGCCACTAAGTGGTGCCTCACTCTTGACAGACCCTATATAAAGACTCATAAGACATAATTGAACGATCATTAATTTTTTATAACCTTTATGCTAGGGGCGGATATATTTAATATTTAAAACTGTTTGAATTATTTTTGTAACTTGGTCCAATTTCGGTTTATTTTTCGTAATTTCAACTATTCAAAACAAGGAAAGCCATTTTCTTTCAGAAGGGTCAAAAGTATCCATCAAAACAGAAATTATTTGAGCAAAAGCATCGAACTGAACAAAATTTCCATATCTAAGAAACATCTGAGCTTATGAGAATCGCATTAAGAAACAAATTTAGTTTACCACTTATTTTCAAAAAGAGGTTATCAATAGAAATATAAGTTAAAATCTTTAAATTGCCTTTGCTGTTGTGAGAGAATTTTAGTTAAGTATTCCCAGTGCCCTCTTTCTACAATGTGTTAATTTAGCATTAGGCTTCTGATAATCTAAATTGTTCAGTTTATACAGTGATAGGAAATAAATATTATGTTTATGATATTAATTAACAGTTATTATGTAATGAATGTTCAATGCCTGAATATAAAGTAATCCATATCAAGGTTATATGTTAATATTTTTATAATTAATTATTTATATATATATATATATATATATATATATATATATATATATATATATATATATATATATATATATATATATATATATATATATATATATATATATATATATATATATATGCATGACTTGTATTTGTATTTCTGGTTAGGATGTATATTTATTTTGAGTTGAATATTGAATTGACAATAAATTAGAATAATCTACAATTGGGCGATTCTTTAAGCTGAATAAAAGAAATGCATTATGTGCCCGTTTACTTAGTCTTGGCTGGGATATAGCGCTTGGATGGCACATTAACGCCAAAGCTGGTACCTGATGATAACGAGGAGGTCGGCAGACCACCCTGCAGTGATACGCCCTGGACGCCAAGATTACTACCGCCGATTGCTGGTACAAATGAGTTTTGCTGTTGGATGCCTTGGCCAAGGACTCCCACGTTCTGACCGTTCTGGACGATTGTCTGGGTATGTGTATGATGTAGCTGCTGGTGCTGGTGCTGCTGCTGGATGGCCGGTGGCACAATGTTGCCCAAGTTAAGGGAACCGGTGCCCGAAAAGCTGGTGATGGGAGCCACGCCCTCATCGGAAATGTGTGTGGCACCGCCCAGAGCATCATACTGCGCCTGAATCTCCTGCTGGGCGCGCTGGGCTTCCTCCGTGGTCTTGTACTTGATGAAGTAAACCTCGGGCTTGTGTACCTTGTGCTCGCTCTGGGACAGCTGCAGATGCTGATGGATCTCATTGATGTCGGGCTTCTTGGACAGCACATAAATGACGGTCTTCTCCTCGTTGTTGGCCTGAGCGCGCTTCAAAGCTGCAGCCGTGTGCTTCAGATTCTGTGTTGGAGCCTTGATGAACACAATGCGGTAATTTTTGCGAATGGGCGAGTTATCCAATTGAGGCGACGACTGCAACTCCTCAGTGTCATCGGGAGCTGAGTGAATATAAATATCCTTCGTCACGATTGAGGGTCGCTGCACGTACTGTGACTGCAAATACTGTTGATGGGGCTGAGACACAATCTGGGGCTGAGACACAATCTGTGGCTGAGACACAATCTGTGGCTGAGACACAATCTGTGGCTGAGACACAATCTGTGGCTGAGACACAATCTGTGGCTGAGACACAATCTGTGGATTATTAAGGATTTGAGGTTGCTGATAGTTTTGGACAAACTGTTGTTGCTGCTGTTGATTCTGAACAGGAATGGAGGGTACAAATTGTTGTTGCTGTGGCTGCTGGAAGACCTGCGACTGCTGGGGCAGCGGCTGAGGGGCCTGAATCACATTATTCAGCACAGTTGAGATGGGTTGAGCGGTGGCCTGCTGGCCAGACACACTATATATTCCACTGGTTGAAAGCGGCGTCTGTGGACGCAGATTGCCAGCTGGCAGAATAGGCGTATTTTGCTGATATTTGTAGCCCTGTGGAGCAGCGACGACGAGCGCCACACAAGACAAGCACTGCAAATATGTATATAGATATTCCGATTTAGACTGCACTTAACTCATAGAAGCATGTGACTTACCATTAGAAAGCTGAACCGTTTCATTTTGATATTTGAACTTCTGCTCGGGCAGTTTGAACTCAACTGATGCCCCAACAGATCGCTAGCAAAGGTTTTTATAAGATGCTGTTCCCCAATTTCGGCTGGGCATAAAATTATTTAATCTATTGTCCAGCTCCAGTTGGCAAATCACGGAACCATATTCGGAAATATTCAGATGAACGCATGAGAGCTGCATCTCGTATAGTCAACCGTTATATAACGCTAGCCAGCTTGATATTTAAATTTGTATAATCACATAATATTTCAACAACCGATGCGGAATTAATGCGAAATATTATTGGTTAATACGACACATCAATGTATTAAATGCTGCCTCCTCTTAAAGAAAGTCATTTCATATGCATATGCAGCTGCCCATGCCGAGGCCCATGCTCATGCCCAAGCCCAAGCCCAAGCCCAAGCAGAATCCCACAGATCCAAAACATTTAGTGATCACCAAATTAGTAGCTCGCTGAGTTGTCCAGATCGAACCTTATGCATAATTTAATTGAGCTCGAGGAAAAGAGATACAAGTTAACCAAGTGATATAAAAAAGGCAACATGAAAACAAATATTTGTTGCCAAAGAAAGCAGTTTATGGTTTCAAGTCTCTCACATCGCGTCTCTACACATCGTTTTTTTTTTTTCTTATATTTAGCTTGGCTTTTCTTGTTTGTTGTGTGCCTCATTTTAATTTTAATTTTTTTACACAACTTCTTGGGTGTCGTTAGCTTTCGAAATATATAACATAACAAAAGCCCAAGCTGTCATTGTCTTTCATTATGCTAATCCATTCAGCATCCAATGCGTGATAGTAGATGACCAAAGATAAAGCTCATATAAAATTATTTACAATATGTTATAAGCCTGCCTAAAAATAATATATCACGCATACCCCATGTAGGCGAAGAGGGGTATAAAATTTATAATGGAAGATGAACTGTTGCATGAGATTTGAAACTTAATTAATACTAAATGTATCATTTGATTTAATCATTATTATTTTATAATGATGCCTATGTACATTTACACACAAATTTAAATTGAGTTTTGAGAAAAGCTCCATACCTTCTTTTTTAAGCCGAATTTTTAGTATTATATCTTAAGTAAAATCGAGTTATTAAGTCACCATCGTCAAAGTAAGTCTTAAGTCTGACTTACTTCTGTATTAGTTTGATAACATCAACCTAAAATTCTATATTTCAGGCGCTTTACATTTTGATGTCATAATATTATTTCCCACTATATATGTACAAATAGAACTTTTTGCAGTAGTGTCAGGGTACCCACAAGTCGAGTATGTACCCCTGAAGTTGCGCTATAAACTGATTCATCTGACAACTTGGTAATTGTCAAATTTCACTAAAATCCAAATTGTTTTTTTTTTTTGGTAACACAAAGCCACTTCGATTATAGTGGCGTCTTAAACTGTTGAGCTCGCTGCATCTGATATTTACTATCCGATTTAAAATAACTCAATTAAGCATTGACAACAGTCGCGTCCCAGAATGTTGTGCTTGATGCACACATAAATACGCTTTTAAATGATGTTAAAACAACTAAATATTTATATATATTTGTTTACAGTATTTACTAGCTATGATGAATAGTTGCTTATAGCTAAAACCTACGGCTGGGTGGCAAGTACGCGCTATTCGAGGGTACTTCGCCTGCAGTAACTCCAGCAACACCTGTTCCACTCTTTGTGGCAAAGTCCAAGACTGGAGACGAGGAGCCGGCATTGTGATTGGTCGAGCGGCCGGGAAGCGAATCGTATTGGGCTTGAATGACACGTTGTGCATTCTCCGCATCGCTGGGAGTGCGATACTTGACGAAGTGCACCTCGGGCTTGTTGTTGGTTTGGAGCTTGATTTGGTTTAGTCTGTTGGCCAATTCACTGACATCGGCCTGTTTGTTCAGCACATAGATGGCTGTGCGATCATCTGAAGCGGAGGAAGCCAGCTGCAATGCGGCATGCTCCAAACCCGTATTCTCGGGTCCCTTGATGAAGAGCACGCGCAGATTCCTCCTTAGACTATTCGCGATCTGATCGTTAAAAGGACCATTATCGAACTCCTGCTCCGGTGCACTGTATGTGTAAAACTCCTTGTTAAACTCGCTGGTCTGAAGTATTGGCTCTGACAGCTGGGCCGCACCACTTTGCACAAATCCGCCATCGGAGGTGCCAATCAATCCACCACGCCCATCGCCAGCATGGGATTGGGGTGTATAATCATATTGACCTCGAGCGACGGCAAGCAAGCTTAGCATCTGCAACATGTATTGATTAACACAGCCGTTTCTGGCATAGATTATATACTTAACTTACCAGAAAAGCGCGCATCTTAAGCTTGGGCTTGTAGGTATTTTTCAGTAGGGTACGAACGTGTTGGGCAGCTGTTCAGCTGTGTCTGTTTCTGGCAATTGCACGTCCGGGCTTTATTTATATAGCGACTCAGATGCATCCAATCCCAGGTTTGACTGCAACACATGCAAATGCGTTGCATTGGGCAACAGTGCGGCATTAACTGCCCCCATATTCCAATTAAAATGCCAAACGTTTAATTGGAACATATAGCTTTGAAAGAAAAATAACGACTGCGTTTGATTTGAAAAGTCGGAAAATGTGTAAATGTATTCAAATTTCGTATCGGTCTTCAATTTGGCCTACAGATTTGTGGGTTTGCTCAACTTGCAACCGGTGTGAAATGTCACCATTTCATTGGCATTAATTTTGTCTGGATTTGTCTGAGACAAAACTGCCGTCAAATTGAATTGGTTATAATTTGCATAATGGGAATTTTACAAACGTTTCCAAATATCTTCAATGGGAGACCAATTACTGTTTACACTTAAATTATTTAGCACAAAAAGATATGCATTTGTAAATTAAAACAGGGTTAAACAATACTTTTGAAAAATTGTGATTATAATTGAAGGACATTTTAAAAATAATCAAACATAGATCAGTTCAATTTTAAGTTTAATTTTCAAATTCGCTCGAATTTTACATTCAGCCCACAAGTATGCAACAGTTTTTATAATACATTTTTGTAAACCTTTAATAGGTATATACAACTACCAATAATATGTATTCCAAATCGAATTTTATATTGGACATAGATATATGTAGCACAATTGAGAGAAGATCGTTTATTACATAGCTTCATATGTATCTGCATCCCACTGACAATCAATCTGACATGATCAAAAAAAAGAATATAAATGTTCTACCTGCATTACTATGTACTTACATTATACTGACATACATTCTGAGCAATCGAACCTCATTGAAAAAATATGCATGTAATTAATAAAACGATTTGTTACAGTATACATTCCGAAGAAGCATAATATATTAATAAAAATAAACGTAATGCTAGTAAATATATTTTAATAATCAAAAACTGCATTGCTTAATACAATTCGAGCTCTATATACATACATCTTACTGACTTTTTAAACTATGCCTATGACATCATATTAAAACTAGACCATTGAACTGATTTTGTTAAATTTTAACGCAAATGTAAGAAAACAAAGCAAAGGAATTAGATAAAGAAATAGACATAACCTGTGCCGCGGACCCTTAGCTAATTATCATATCAGCAACTACTCTTTTAATAACATAGCCCACATTCTATTTTAATTTACATACCAAAAAAACCTGTTGAATGCTCTCGCTTTCACACAAAGCAATCTCAATTTCAGTTGAACACAAAAGCAGCCAAAATTGTTTCTATACATTTTTAATAAAAATTCTTCTAAAATGTCTGTGCCGACTGCCTTATAAGCAAGTAACAGTTCTCCATTCGAGATTAAGCGACTAGGTGATGGCCTGAAAATACCCGATGCAAGATAAATATATTTTAGCTTTATATTATATATATATATATATATATATATATATACATATATATATATATATATATATATATATATATATATATATATATATATATATATATATATATATATATATATATATATATATATATATATATATATGTGTGTGTGTGTGTGTGTGTGTGTGTGTGTGTGTGTGTGTGTGTGTGTGTGTGTGTGTGTGTGTGTGTGTGTGTGTGTGTGTGTGTGTGTGTGTGTGTGTGTGTGTGTGTGTGTGTGTGTGTGTGTGTGTGTGTGTGTGTGTGTGTGTGTGTATGTGTGTGTAAACAGAAGCGAAGTGATCATGGTGCAGGTCATACGTCATACGACTTTTGATATTAAAAATTAATTGGTATTGAGTTCCGATTTATATAGAATACATATGTATCTACCAATTTAAATGAATAGAGGGCATCGAAAAAAAGTCCGATTTGCGAATACTAGAAAAAGCCAGCGCTTAATATTGTCTACTCGTCTGGCCACCCAGCTGTGGATTATGTTAAACGAATGGGGCTTGAAAACTCGTTTCGGTATTGTTTCCAGTTGTTCAAGCTTAGATAGTTGCAAATTATAATTTGATTATGAATACGATGATAAGTGTTTGTGATCCAAAATTATATTATTATTTTATTTTTGTGGCTATAAAAGCGCCTGTGAATGGGTCCACGCGTTTTAGTTTACTTCAAAGAATCGGCGTATAATGAAGACTTTTTGCGTAAGTCCACTTGAATGTAGTTTTTATAGTGCAATATTTAAACTTTCAAAATGTTGTTCAGTTGCTTTTACTGTTCGCCCTGCTGGCTGTGGCTTATGCCGCCCCGGCACCCGCAGCCTCTCCCGATGAGCCCACCGTATCCATCCTGAGATATAGAAACGATCAGGATCTGGAGTCTATACAGCGTGCCATAATTGCGCAATACGAAGTTCAACTAGGCGGTACTACACAGATTCATGCACCACGCACCGCAAGTGTCGTCAATCCCCAGACCTTAGGCATCCACATTTAAATACCGATAAGTTTAATAAATTACAAATTGTTAAGAATATTCGGTGACAATTTACTGATAAGCTTCTAAGGCGCAGCCTGAACGCGTCGCAGATCGTCAGGGCTTCAGTCGCGCCTTATCACTTTAAGTGTAAGCAACCCAAAAAGTGTTTTTATAAAATTTGTATTATATATAATATGAATCGCTTGTTAGTACTTTTATCGGCTGCTTTATTTTGTATGGCTTTGGGCCAGCGCTTGCCCAAGAATCAGCCAATGTCCTTTCCCAAGGAACAGGATATTGTCTTTCCAGATAACAAGCCGTACGATACACTATTAAAAATTAGGGACTTTTACTATACTAGTAAGCAAAATACTAAGCACGAGCTTCCAAATTCGCCGCAACGTGAGCTGAATCCGATTCACTTCAGGCCGGGTCAACCGTTTCCACCCCCACCTAATGGGCGTCGATACAAGAGAAGGCGCACAGGCCAGAATAGACGCCTTTGCGAGCGCAGTAAGTTCTCTCTCAGCTGAAACGTAATCCATTGACTACATGAACTCTTCTTATCAAGAGTATTCCGAGTATGTTGAGCGAATCTTTCCTAACGATACGGCCGTTACGGAAGACGCAAATGATGAAGATTTCGATGGTCGTATACTTGCCCGGCCTGGTGAATACCCCCATATGGTATGTGCTCTTAAGCTGATAAGAAACCATTTTAATTCAAATACTCAGAGAAAATATCAAGGGTTTTGCGCTCAAGTACAAATTTTGTGAAATACCGGCTGATTAGGAAATGAGTTAGTTTTTTTTTTCAATGTCTCATTATTCATATTCGAATCTGTATTCAGAACTGATTCATGCTAAAAACATAAGTTCAACATTTTTCTCTGAGTGTAGCTTTTCGTAATCGTAAATACCCCATCATAAAACCGGAAAATTGATTTTGACAGGCGGCAGTCGGCTTTCCGACAACCTCGGAAAAAATCGACTACAAGTGTGGCGGCAGTTTGATAAGTGAAAACTTTGTCTTGACTGTGGCCCATTGCACCGAGGTGGATGGGTGAGTTGTCGAGTCCAGATGACGAGAGCGAGTGTCGAGTCGATGACTCTCTGATTGCATCTGGCATATTTAACATTTTTTATAGCGATGCACCGAAATGGGTGCGCATCGGTGGACTAAATCTTATGATCAATGAGGTAACGGTTAAGCCACAGAACTTTGACATCGAAAGCATCTTCAACCATCCCGACTACATAGTTGAATCCTATTATAATGATATAGCACTGCTTAAGCTAGCGAAAAATGTTATGTGAGTATTGATGGACTTAGTGAGTAGAAAAATCAACATTTATCCAAAAGCTCTAAGCCATTTGATTATTGAAACTTGGCAGATGAGCTACTGCATGATAGAAAATGTAGTAAAATGTATATAAATGTACAAATAAATAGGAAATAATAGTGGTAAATCGAGCCTAGTAGTAGCACAAAGTAATGTGGATAACGGTAGTACATGGTTGTAAGCAAAGTAGTAAGACCTTAAAGAATATTAGATAATAGTAGTAGATAGGAGTAGTAGAAAGTTGTAGTATATTAGTAGTATTAGTAATAGTAATACAAGGTAGTTGTATATAAGATAGAAGTAGTAGATACTAGTAGAATCAATTTGAAGTTGTACAAAGTAGTAGTAGAGAGGCGTAGTAACAAGAAATATGATGTTATTGAAATTCAAAAAGTATTTGTTGGGTCTTCTCGATATGTAGATTTTAATAAATTAATTTACTGATTTATTTCAGTCTAAGTGAGTTTGTTCGACCCATACGTCTGTGGGTTAGTAAAGAAATACCTACTTCGATTGCATTTGCCATGGGCTATGGTTCGACTAGCTTTAACAAGGCCATGACGTATCGCCTGACCCATCTAAATGCGACCATAGTACCAAACGACGAATGCACCCGCGATCTGCCCGTGTTTGCTGAGACTCCCAATGGCATTATAGACAGTCAGATCTGTGCGCAGGATTTTCTTCAGAATCGGGACACCTGTCAGGGCGATTCGGGCGGTCCACTGCAGCTAAATTTGCCTGGTCGCAGACGTCGCTTTATCCATTATCATCTTATAGGAATCACCTCCTTTGGAGTATTCTGTCGCAGCAGCTATCCAAGTGTATATACTCGTGTATTTTCTTTCTTGGACTGGATCGAAAATATTACGTGGGGCACGCGGGAATACTGAGCGTCATTGGATTTTTTGTAATACAGACTGCAACTGACGATAGCTGAGCAATGCAAATATGTACAGAAACAAAAATGTTTTCATATATTATTATATTATAGGAAGAAAAGTTAGGACAACACAAAAGTGAAAAAATATGAGCAAAACGAAAAATATATACATTTTGCCCACAAAAACTAAAAGAAAAAAATGGAACACCTACAAAATATTAATAAAAACGTACTACAATTAAGAGTTTGAGTAAAAAACATTTATATTTAATACAAAAAATTATTTACATTAAATTTTGTATATATTCTGTATTTTTGTAAGGCAAAAACGAACGAAAATTTGTTGGTCAATTTTACTGAGTATTCTAGCAGAGATCGTATTAGACCTCATTGTTGGCATCCAGAACCTGACGTTTGATGTCCTCATAGGAAGGCAGAGTCTACAACAGGGAATACGATTCAAAATATATTCAGAGATAGCAAGCGAGACTGTTAAATGATATATGATTTATAAGCATTAGTAGGCGCTGAGATACTCACGCACAGAGTTCAATGGAGTATTTGATATCAGACATGCGAAACAGGATTAAGCAATGCAGGCGATTATTTCTCAATGTGAAGTCGAACGAATTGTGTTCGTTACAATTTTACCAACCTGCCAGTAGTTCTCTTCCCAACCAGGGAACATGCGCTTGAAGACGCGGGGCTCCTGACTCTGCGTGACGCGAATAATGCTAACAGTGTCCACGGTGCGGGCGGTGGGCTCCACGCTGATGTAACGCTAAAATCAAATGGATAAAATAGGTTATATCCGTAATTACAAAAAGATTGAAAATATTTTAGACCTGATTTTAGGTCATAAGGTAGTAGCTTTGTCGAGCACTTTGTTACCTTGGCCATGTCCAGTATCCTGCCATTCTCCTCGACTGTGGCGCCGGAGCCGACCCACATATAGATCTCATCGCCAGCATCTAACAACATGACATCATCCGTATCGAGATCCTCCTGCTGGTAGTCAGCTACCTCCTCGACCTTGGCACGCCCTGCATGTGTCAGACGGCAGTGGAAGAGGCGTGGTTCAAGCAGTGGTGCCGTATGATCCTCCAGGCTGCGATCGTACTGACCCTCACCGTTTAGGTCCGCCCAGAAATCATCGGGCTCAGCGCCCTCCTCGATTAACTCTAGCTCCGCATCCTTCCAGTAGTGAGCAAAGCGTGTCGTTGCCGCCTCTTTCTCAAAGCTAGAGGCACCCAAGCCCTGCCAGATGAACACCTTGTGCGTCTTGGTGGACGCTAGGGCAAAGGCATCTCCAGAAGCCAGCGAAGAACTATCAGCGGGCACTTCGCTTGCATGGATATCGCTCTCGACTGTGCCGCGTATGCGGAAAAGCTGCGCGGACACAGGTAACGCCGTGTAGGAAGTCAACAACTTGCCCTTGAAAATTTTGTAGAAGTGACGAGGCTCATGACCCTGTGTGGTGCGCACCAGCAAAGCGTTCTGCTCGACGGCCAAAGCCATGCCATCCTCGAAAGCACGCTCTTTAACACCCGCATTGGCTTTGGCGCCCTGCCAGACATACACAATGGTGCCCTTATCACCATTGTTGGCTTCATAGTTGTAAGTAAGCACATAGGAGCCGAAGCCCAGCAACGGCAGATCCTCCTCAAAAGGCACATGGTTACGAAGTACCTCGTTGCTGCCTTCTTTGGACACATACTGGGTAATATCTTTGATGCTGTTCTGGCCATGATCGGGCATGAAGCCAATGGCGCGACCACCGCTTTTCTTCAACTTCTGCACGACAGCATCAATCTCATCCATATCCAGAGACTCATCCGACCCGATGTCTAGAGCGGAGCGTACCAGACGGGTATGAGACATACCTACATCGCGCCATGTATCGAAGTATTGCTTAAATGGAGCCGATTCGGCACCCTCGACAATGCGATGGATCTGGGTCCAAGCTGGATATTTCTTGGTGCGCAGGAACTCTTGTGCCTTAGCCATGGAGTCGGACTTCTCTTGGGGAGTTGCACCGCGTCCTACCCATACAAAGATGCCAGACCCAGTATCCAAAATGAAGCAATCGCGCGTATCCAGCATAGCTTGACGAAGTGGCTTTTGGGCAATGGTATCCACTTGGAGCTTACCACTGGCATCGGACACCTTGTAGAGAGTGACGGTGGCAGCGTCTGTGCGCTCAAAGGCGCCATCCTCGTCGGCAGAGGACTCCTCGGGTACTTGGTCGGCTGAGCCAGAACCGAGCACATCGAAGAACTGCTGCTTATCCATTTCCGTGCTGAACTCATCGATGATCTGCACACGTGCGCGTCCATTGTGATCCTGATCCCTGATCTGATTAGCAGCGCTAATAGCTTTCAACTTTTCCACGCGCTTGGCTTGAGCACCCACATAGACATAGATATCGTTGCCAGCATCAAGAATAAAGCAATCACCCTTGTTCATCGAGGACACGGAGAGATTTACCTGGCGAACGCGCACATTACGCTTGCCCTTCACTTGGAACAGACGCTTTTCGCCCTGGGCATTCGTCTGCACGTGCTTGAAGCCAGTGCCAACTCCACCCTGTTCATACCGCACACCTAGATAGAGAAACAATTTTTTATAAAAATAGAACGCCACAGGCTACACAGTATTTACCATTCTTGAAGTAACCCAGGAACAGCTGTGACTCGTGATCCTGCACCTCGCGATGTTGCACGGGCCCTCCATTCAGGATGTCATCCAATTGCACAGTCAGTATAGCAGCAGCTCCAGCCTCATCGGTGGATGTCTCCGAGCCCAGCCAGAAGTGCACATCCCATGTGAGTTGCTTGTCCTTCGGGTTCTGCTTGGTCTACGAATTGATAGGATGAAAGCAGAGTTAAGTATAGTAAAAATAATAATAACAATATAGCTTATAATATAAATGGGAAACTCATTGTTATAACAAAGCAAATGTATTTATAAAAAAATTCATTATGCATGTTTACATCAGGATTCGTTATTGTTCATAATACAATTATTGTGGTTTTGTTATTAAAATGAATCGAAATTTGAGATAAAAATTCAACAAATAAATTAAATCATTTGTGATTAATAAGCAAACCACAAATATATATATATATATATATATATATATATATATATATATATATATATATATATATATATATATATATATATATATATATATATATATATATATATATATATATATATATATATATATATATATATATATATATATATATATATGTATATATGTATATGTATAATTGATTAATTTAATATTGTATATCTTCTGTATTTTTGTAAGGCAAAAACGCACGAAAATTTGTTGGTCAATTTTACTGAGTATTCTAGCAGAGATCGTATTAGACCTCATTGCTTTGTATATGTATATATATTTATATATATAATATATATTCTATATGTTTTAATATATATTTAATATGTATAAAAACTATTATTATTAATTATTATTTAATGCTACTTACATTCAGAATGATGAAGGAATCTCCAGTGAAAAATTTACCATAGTTGTTTGGGGGATAAGGCACTGGCTCGAAATTCTAGAACACCAAAATTGAACAAGAATGTAGACATATATATATATATATATATATATATATATATATATATATATATATATATATATATATATATATATATATATATATATATATATATATATATATATATATATATATATATATATATATATATATATATATATATATATATATATATATATATATATATATATATATATATATATATATATATATATATATATATATATATATATATATATATATATATATATATATATATATATATATATATATATATATATATATATATATATATATATATATATATGTATATATATATATATATATATATTAATGCGCTATTTCGGGTGGCGATACAGTCAAAATATTTATTTGAAAAAAAGCTGAAATCAATTCTCTATAAACAAAAGCAAGAGAACACAAAAAACAAAAACAATGAAATGTTTTGCCATTTGCCGGCAGAAGCTAATAAATTATGCTGTTTCCCAGTTAATTAGCACATCGCGGCGTTATTGACAGCACATATATATACAGAGAAGCTTCGCTAGCCAAACATGTGTTGTTCATATTGCGCGCTTTCAGCGAATAGAAAATATCTTCGGGCACAAGTCATTTCCTTTAATGCTAACATGTATATATATATGTATGTATATATCGCGTCTCTATAGGTGTATGTGTGTGTTAGCACTTTGCATGCCAGTGGCAACAACTGCCACTGGGCGCCGCTGGCTGAGCAACGCATTCGTGCGTGGGTGTCGAACTTTCCCCCAAACGATGTAAACATGCAGCGGCAACAACTATTTATATACACTTCTCTCGTATATGTGGAATATGTAGTGTAAAAAAGTGAAATTGCAAGTGTATTCCAAAAAACCAATAATAACGAGAAGAGTATGCCAAACTTATCGATACCAAAAGTTAAGTACATTTAAATATAGAATATTTTCTCATCTGAATTCGTCCTGCTTTTGATATTTTTACTAAACATAGAATCTACTCTCATTTTAAGAGCAAACGATTTAACTTGAAAAGTACCTGTCATATTTTTTTTGGTTTTTATATTATCACTGAGATCACACAATTCACAGTTTAAATATGTATTTAATACTTTTTTTAATAAAGGTTTTTCGAATAGAATTTAATATTTTTCAATATTCTTGGATTTTTTCTTAAGGTGCCACTGTATACCCTTTCTGAGATCTGTGTTTGAAACTTCTTGATTGGCAAAGCTGTACTTTATGAATGTGAAAACCTATTAATACCTTTTTTGGTTAAATATACTTACTTCAATACGCCAGATCTGTAGGCCAGGTGCGCGACCGGCATTGGCAAAAGCTGGATGCATGATACGTCTGGCTGGCTGCTTGTTAGTACCACTAGAGGGCTGAACCTCACCGGTTGGGACAGGGAACGCGGGCCGAGTATTAAATGTGCCGGCTGAGCAAAAGTTTGTCGAGATGGTGATGAACACGACCAAACTGCTGAAAGTGAAAATAATCCAGTTTGTTGCTTAATAACAATCAAAGTAGACGCCTTTTACAGACAACAAGTTGACCTATAAGACTGAATCGTACTGTCCCGAGCTTCAATGTCAATGAGTCACGACCATAAAAGGTCGTTAAAACGCGGAGAGGGTCATTGGTCACATGATTTACTGTAGTCAAAAAACTGAATTTATATATAGTTTATATCTACATGCATGAGAGCATGAACAATTGATATTCTTTTAACAAACACACGCCATATGCGTAATACAGTATTTGCACTATTTATTTACTTTAATAGTTAAACTATAAGGGGTGGCTAAAAGAGTTTAAAATACTAAATCAGTCAACAAATGAATGTTGACATCGTTAGGATTTTAACTATGATTTTTTTTAAGCCCAATAAAACATATTTTTATTGAAATATGTATACTCTATATAAGACTGAGCAAAATTTAGATCAGAATTTCAGTGTAAAAGATAATCTGATTATGATGACTTACAATTTTAGGAATATGAATAATTTTTTGATTTTCAAAACTCGCGGCGTATGAGTAATATTTAACTATTTCGCTCATTAGAGTATTTTACACTTGTGTGATCTATTCAAGACTGGGAGCTTATTAGCTAGTGAACCACTCGCTTGCATTACCTGCAGATGACTGCCAGATGACGGGCGGCGCTTCGCTTTGCCATTTCGTGGCGGCGTCGGCTTCTGGGGCGATGGTGCTGGCACAGGGAGAGCGGCTACTCGGTGAGCGCCTTTGTTTATTGTTGCTTTATATATATAAGTATATATATGTGTGTGTGTGTAACCGCTTGTGTCGGTCGAATTGTTGCTCTTATGTAGTATTCGCCTTTGTTTTTATCTTTCCCAAGTCAAACACAGATGATTGCCCGCTGGCAGAGAGATGACAAGAGAGAATGAACTGTGAATGAGAAAGAGAGAGCAACAGGTTATTAAAGCGTTGATAGATAAAAACCATGACATAAACATTGTAAAGTACTTGAAATGAAACGAAAAATGCTCCAGTTCAAACCAAAAGATGGAAACTTAAATATACCTATTCATGTATACATAATAAAGAACAATAATTTATTAGCTATATAGTAAATATTACAATAAATAAGTATAAATATATTTAACTGATATTTATTAAAATATTATATATTTATTTTATAAATTTATTTTATTTTTTATTAAAACATAGTTATCTACCCATCTGGTATATAACAGGTATACAGCATATAAATATAGATTAGATCAATGATAAACATATGTGAAATAGATAATATATAATAATATACTAAAAAAAATATTGTGATAAAATCAGAACCAGTTCAGGATTCCAACAAACAGACTTTCTTTAAGTGTGGATCGTAAACTTTCTTTTTGAGCTGAAACCAAACTAATATTTATCAAAACAGTTTAATTTCAACTTTCGGTATGCTTAATTATTTTAAGATGCTCAGATAAAAACTTGTAGTTTTTAGTTTTATATCACTCATTGAGGCTGTCAATTAAATAACGTCACGCACGTTTTATTTTTATTTTTTTTTTTAATTTTTTTATAAGTAATTAGTTTTGTAGAATGACAACATTTGGGCCTCGTATGATATCACGATTAAAGATATAGCACCATCGGCAAGCCCTTTTCTGTTTTTTCAACTGGGTCACAAGCCTTATAAACACTATATACATACATATATATTTATGATTTATGATAAACAAAAACATTCACGTGGTTTATTAGCCTTATGTATTTTCTGTGCCATTTTCCAGTTGTATATATATATTATATATATATATATATATATATATATATATATATATATATATATATATATATATATATATATATATATATATATATATATATATATATATATATATATATATATATATATATATATATGTATATATATATATGTTTATATATGCTTTGAATTTCAAATACCATATATATGCTTAGAATTTCAAGTACCTCTCAGTAGAATTATCCCAAGTAGTACGCATACGTCACCTTCATCATAGATCACTCATCCGACAATTGGTAACTACAATGGACAGTAAAGAAGCAGCACACAAAAAACTCTCAAATTCATGTTCAAGCACTCTTTAACGAAAAGTGCTTAAAAACTTGTTAACTCATAAATAAATATTTACTTGAATATAAATGCTTATTAAAAGAGATAAGAACTACTGCGTTTTAATATATCATTATAAATGTGTTAAGAAAAATGAATAACAATTATTAAATAATATTATTACTTATCTGTGTACATCAATTGACACATAGAACCTATATATTTAATTATTATATAATTCGTAATCATTCATTTCATTGTAAATATTTAAATGAAGACGTTATTTATAAGACAAGCTGTGAATGAGTTTTTTGGCTAGAAACGCTTTCAGCTTTGAGTATACAGTATTTATATTTTGTACATATATATGTATATATATATATATATATATATATATATATATATATATATACAGTACACATATAAATACAGTATTTATATTTTGTACATATATATGTATTATATATATATATATATATATATATATATATATATATATATATATATATATATATATATATATATATATATATATATATATATATATATATATATATATATATTCTTTTTTTTGTTTTTGTCTTTAACTAACACAGTATATCTCTAAACCTATAAAGACATATGCAACATATACGTTTATGTATAAAATTCTATCTATTGGTAGATTGAAGGTTTTAACCCAAGCTTATCTAAGCTCACAGCAATTGATAACCTTAATCAGTACAAAATATAATATAATAGCTATATACAATATACTATTTATGCATTTACTGTAGAACCTAAGACAATTTATTAAGCAATGATTCGAGTTTGCGAGTCACAGCAAAGGTTATCAATATGCGATTAGTGCTTTCAAGTCATTGTCATTTTAAGTAGTTACATGTGCATATAAATGATATAGTTTCTAATTATTTTTAAATCAGTTTATCTCAGCTGTAAACAGAACAGCTGTTCTATCGGTTTTATAAATACACACACATATGTACATACACTAAATAAACAAATCACTTACGCTTCTCTGTCAATAAGATGAACTGAAAGCTTCCAGGCTTTGGAAACGACTGAGTAATCTCGCGGCACTCGTGTGTAGTGATCGAAGCAACGCAGCTTGAGACACTGAACGAAACTTAACGATTGTCGTTGACTTTATAAAAGGTCGCTCGAAACCAAATCGAACTTAAGCGCATTCCCTCTCTCTCCTGTTTGATAAGACGCAGTTTGAGCAGATAAGTTCGAGCGTAGCTCACAAAAAGTACAATTTGCAAAACATAACTGTAAACAATTGAAAAACACAAATTGAGCTTTCCTAGAAACCGGGTTGGAGGTCACCGTTCTATAAATCAGAGAATTCCCAGCTTTTAATTCAGTGAACCCAAGCTCAAAAAGCTTTATTACACTATTCAACAGATGAAATATTTTCATAAAACTGTTTTAGTGCTAATTTTTCATATTTTGTTAAATTGTGAAAATATCTTAAAAGCTTTATATCTTTGTTGATATACTATTCGTATTTAATATATCTATCAGTTTGTTTTGTATTGTTCTTTTAGATGAGTTCAAAGTCAGCTCTTGACTACTATTTTGTAAAATAGTGTAAATGTTTTAGTCTTAAAATATTTTTCTAGAAGATTAAATATGTTTGCATTGTTTGTTAAATATATATGTATATTGTATTTAGTAATCGGCAGCCGTGTTAGACAAATAGTCGCGCCTCCCAATATTTGAGGCCTGTTTGCTTTGCACCGCCTCCAATTTGGGACATTCGGTTATACGATGGCCGAGACCACCGCAGTAGCTGCAGCCATGCGAGTCGCCCAGATCCAAATGCTGATGCTCCGCCTCTGGCGCCAGTTCATCAAGAAAGTCGGGCACTTCCTGCTTGGCTTCGATGAGAAGGTGCTTCAAATCCAGCAGCACTGATTGCTCGGTTATCTTGTTGATCAGCGTCGTGGCCAATCCCTTGGTATTAGAACGACCCGTACGACCAATGCGATGCACATAGTTCTCAATATCGTCGGGCATATCGTAATTAATCACATGTTGAACATTGGGAAAATCTAGACCTTTAGAGGCTACGTCTGTGGCAACGAGGACATCTTTTTTGCCCACACGATATGCGTCGACAGCACGTGAACGCTCCTCCTGATCCTTGCCGCCGTGTATGGCCACAGCCTCGACTCCCTTGAGCAGTAGATATTCGTGTATAGTGTCCACGTCTTGTTTTTTTTCGGCAAAAATAAGCACTGGGGGCGCCGTCTTTTGCAGGCAGTCCAGCAGATAGACAACCTTGGCCTCCTGCTTTACATACTCCACTTGTTGGGTGACATTCATGGAGGCGGCACCGGCACGTCCCACATTAATAGTCACTGGCTTTACGAGCGCGGAGCGAGCAAAGTTCTGAATCTTCTTCGGCATTGTGGCAGAGAACAGCAACGTCTGCCGTTGACCCTTAAAAAACGAGAATATAGTACGCACATCCTCCTCGAAGCCCATGTCAATCATGCGATCCGCCTCGTCCATGCACAGATACCGACACATGTCCAACGTTAGTATCTTCTTGTCCAACATATCCATGAGTCGTCCAGGAGTGGCCACCACAATATGCACTCCGCGAGATATCACGTCTAGCGCCTCGCTTACGGGCAGTCCACCCATAGCCAGACAGGAGCGAATCTCGGGCATGCCACACATCTGCAAATGCTTACTGTAGTGCTGAATGATTTCGTGCGTCTGTTTGGCCAATTCACGGGACGGACATATGATAAGGCCATACGGACCCTCGTTTCGCTCGAAGGGCAGACGGAATTCCTGCTCCAGGGCAAACATTACAATGGGTAACACAAATACCAATGTTTTGCCAGAGCCCGTGAAGGCAATGCCAATCAAATCTCGACCAGCAAGTACTGTTGGCAGACCCTGTATTTGTATGGGCGTCGGTTTTTTAATCCCCTTAGCGGCTAATCCATTGAGAATGGCTTTGTGAAACTTCATCTCGCGAAAACTGCGAATAGGCGGGCTAACATTCTCGCCTTCAACCAAGATCCTCAGCTGCTTGCGTATTGCCTGGCGCTCCGACTCCGACATGGCTTCTATATAGCGCGGTGGTCGCCATGAAGTCTTAATCGGCTCCTCATACTGTATGCCCTTAGCCAATTCCGCTACACCCATCAGTGCTTTTTGCTGCGCTATGCTCTCCATGATCTTTTCCTCCTCGCGAAGCTGTTTTTCTACGGCGCTCAACTTTTTGGCCTCGGCAATTTTCTTAAGCTCTGTATGCTGGTCCAGCAAACTGATGTTGTATTTACGACCCCAAGTCTCCGCATCCTGGGCACCTTGTGTATCATCTTCGTTTTCATTTTCACTAGAAGACTTCGGCTGCGTTGTCTCCGTTGCCAGTTGAACGATGCGACCCAACTTCATCAAATGTTGCTTTTTCCGCTCCTTTACTGGTATGTAGGGCACATAATTGTCTTCCTTCTCTTCCTCATCGGATGATTTGGAGTTACGTCTGTAACGCTTAATAGGTGGACTCATGTTTTTTTTAATTATAATAATCGAATTTTTAGTATTGTTTATGTTTTGTTTTGTAGCCAAACGTTTTCGCCAAAGTGGTGTTGCCACTTTGCTCATCGATAAGCTTTGGCTTGCCAGATTGATCGGCATGAAACACGACAATCACATTTGATATTTTGCACCAAAAGCATTTTTATTAGTTTTATTAATTCGATTAGCAGAATCATTTAAGAAGTACACAAAACGTACGAGTTCAATATTTATTAAAACTACTGTGCTCTAGAAATTGAAATCGAAGCCTAACGTGAGTGAGCGTTGCCACTTAGGCTAAGCCGATATATCATCAACTTAGCATTGCAAATATTTTTTAAATTATCGAACAAACAATGTTGCTTAGTCGTCCAATCGAACTTATTACGAACCAGCCGAAAACAGAGCGTTGTACTTTTTTTTTACCAAAACAGCAAAACTAACTTTTGTCGTTGCCATGTCTATGTCAAAGACAACAAATACATATAATCGGCAAAATTGGGAGGACGCCGAGTTTCCAATACTCTGCCAGACATGCTTGGGCGATAATCCGTACGTGCGCATGATCAAGGAGCGATTTGGTAAGGAATGTAAGATTTGCACGCGTCCCTTTACCATATTCCGTTGGTGCCCCGGTGCGCGAATGCGCTTTAAGAAGACTGAAGTCTGTCAGACGTGTGCCCGATTAAAGAACGTATGTCAGACATGCCTGCTTGATTTGGAGTATGGTCTGCCCATCCAGGTGCGCGACGCAGCGCTGAAAGTGGCAGACAATATGCCACAGAGTGATGTCAACAAGGAGTACTACATACAGAACATTGATGCCCAGCTCCAGGACGGTGATGGCACCGAAGCAGCTGGCACCGTAGGTCGCTCACTGGCTGCAAACGAAATGCTATCGAAATTAGCACGCACAGCGCCGTATTATAAAAGGAATAGGCCACATATCTGCTCTTTCTGGGTCAAGGGCGAATGCAAACGTGGCGAAGAGTGTCCCTATCGACATGACAAGCCCAATGAGCCTGATGATCCGCTGTGTGAGCAGAACATCAAAGATCGCTACTACGGACGCAACGATCCCGTTGCCGAGAAGATAATGAAGCGTGCCGCCTCATTGCCCACACTGGAGCCGCCAGAAGATCGAAATATAACAACGCTGTATGTCGGAAATTTACCTGAAGAAATCACCGAACCGGAAATACGCGATCAATTTTATCAGTACGGTGAGATACGTTCCATTGCGCTGGTCCCGCGCCAGCAGTGCTCTTTTGTCCAATACACTAAACGCAGCGCTGCCGAGTTAGCTGCTGAGCGCACCTTCAACAAATTAGTAATTCAGGGTCGCAAAGTTAGCATAAAGTGGGCTCACTCTCAGGCCAAACAGGGCACCGCCGCCAAGACAGATCGACGTTTCGATGTTGCTGGCATACCACCGCCGAGTGCCAAGCCCAACGACTACTTTAATCTGCGCCAAGAGCAAATCAATGTCATGCCCGCTGGTATGAAACTCCATCAGCTACCCTCTAATCTGGTGCCGGCCTCCGCCTACCAGATGTACGCCCAGCCGACTTTTGCGGCGCCCTACAGTGGACTCACAAACAGCAGTAGCAGTGTAGCTACCTCAGTCCCTAATACCACAAGTACCTCTGGTGTGACTCTCGATTCGATTCCTCCGCCGCCTGGACAAATGCCTTACCCCAGTCAGGATGCCAGTCGCATGGGCGCCATAAAAAAATAATATACTATTTTGATCAATGTAACATGTAGCTTATGCTATATATATATATATATATATATATATATATATATATATATATATATATATATATATATATATATGTATATATATATATATATATATATATATATATATATATATATAATAAAAAAAGTTAACATAATACACTGTAAAAGTTTGCTTTAAACTGGGTCTTGCATTCTAATCAACGCAACAAATATGTTTTTCCCTTATAGAAAAATATATCTGAGATTCAATTGCAGACATGATACATTTATATTTGTTTTAAAAATTACGCTTTATGCCTATTGTTAGTTTAATCACAGATAAAATACTTCTTTATATATCATATTAGTTACTATCCGGTGTAATTACAAAACGTTTCCGCTGTATTAGACGCTGGGCACGCTGCGACTTTTGCCGCTCGATGAAATGGGCGCGAAGTGCGAAAAAGTCGATGCCGCTCTTGTACTCCAAAGAGTTGCGCTCATCACTGCAAGGAAAATCAATATTTATATTTGTATAAGTTTAGAAAATAATTTTAGGGTATCTCACATGGGCTCTCGAGCCCAGTAAGTGGGCACACATTGCAGGCGGTTGCGAAGAGTTTCAAAGGCCACCGTTTGCGGCAGCAGCATAAGTATACCAAAGAGCGCGTGTGCCAGATATTGAGCATCAGCACAATTATTCGATTTGGACACAAGCGTTAGGCGCAGTGCAGCAAAAATTGGGGATTCAATAAGCTGTACTAGCTTGTCCAATTCGCAGAGCAGCTCCAGTGTTATCTCAACATCCGCGCTAAAGAAAAATACATTACTTATGGTATAGAGAGAAGTAGGCACTTGGCACTTACAAAAGAATAACCAGCTCGGAGACATGCTGATAGCATTGAGCGATTAAACAGAGCGACAGTGTGGACACGGGACAGCAGACCCAGCTTTTGTAGAGGCATTGAAACAGATCCGCTGATTTCTCATCTGATATGTCGCGCAAACTAGTGCGCAGCTCAAACAGTTCCGTCGAAGTCAATAATATATTGTTCAACAGTCGCACAAGCGTAGAAGCAAACTTCAGATTGGACACTTCCTCGGCTATGATCTCGGCCAAGGTGCGATAGACGTACTCAGCATTCAGTAGAACACAAAGATTTCTAAAAAAGATTTGTCTAAATATACACAATAGCATCGAAAGATTTTCCTTTGACTATGGCTACTGTCATACCCTAGCCTATACTACATTCAGTTAATATAATTTGTACTACCTTATAATAAGACTGGCTCGGTTTTCCAATATGAGTTTGTCCTCGGTGAACAGATTCAGCAAACTTAGTAAAAACTTGCGATAATGTGGCTTATTAAAATCATCTAGCTCTAAAGAATTGCACAAAGAAATTGATGATGAATTGCTAAATATCTGAAAGACCGCAGGACCCACCCTTTGTATCCTGCGAGTTGATGATTTCGGCCAGCACACATAAACTTTGTAGTACCACCTCATCCGAGTTGTCCGAGAGCGTGGCCAATAGATTGTTGTTCAAATTGCTGTCGTGCAACGCCATTTCATTGGGAAAGTTTATAAAGAGATGATGTATCCATTTGAGCACTGCAATCTTTGTGTGCATTGAATTGTGTGTGAGATATTGTGAAAGCACCTCCATGATCGAACGTAAGTCAATTTTGGCCACATTCTGAGTTTTCAACTCCTTTGAAGAGACCAGCTGCATCATAGAACTGTTCACGGAAACGGCACACTCCTTTATGTCTAAAATAAAATAGTTAATATATTGATAGGTAATATTTTCTTGATTGCACTCACTGCGCTTGGACTCCACATTGTACTCAAGGCATGGCAAGATGGCTGTGAATATGCCACTCGCGTAGGGCAACACATTGGGTCCAAATATTTGCACAAATTCTCTTATCCATGAAATAGCAATGGATTTGATTAGCTCGTTGAGTGATTGTGCGTGTGTAATCAACGTGTTGATAGTATCCTCCATGCGCACTGAGGAGGAATCATTGCGTATAGACTTTAAGAACTGACTAATCGTATTCTCGCACATGCGCTGTATCTCCGGAGTATTATCCTCTAGCATGACAAAAAGACCATCCAGTATTTCAGTCAAATAGTTAACCATATTAATATCGGGTACAGCATTCAAAATTGAGATCCACGATATGACATATTGACGTGCAAACGGATTATTCACATACATGCGCTCCCTAAGAAGCGGAATAAATGCTTCTAGATTGAAGGTCTCATACGACTCAGTGACAATGTCCTGCAGAAATGCATTAATAAATAACGCTATTCTCAATTTTATAACATAATAGTTGAAATAAAACCTTTAACAAGCGATCCAGGAGCTCGCTGCCATCCTTCACCATTTGATCGGAGTCAGTGACCAATCGCGATAGTGCTGCGAATAGCTCTGGGAAGTAGGGTATAATGGCTGCACGGGCAACTTTAACCACATTGTATAGGGACTCACAGGCAAAGTAACGTACGCGCAAATCCGGATCGGACAAACAGTTTATAATAGGCGTAACCAGCTCGTTCACGTATTTATCCGAATCCTTGGCAAAAGATAACGATAAAGATACAAAGACGATATCATATTTTCTTTAGAAGTGGCTGTTGTTATGGTAGCTAGCTAGATTTCTCCCGGTAACAATGTAATTGACAAATTCGTCATATCATCTCTTATGGTATATTCATGACTAATACTTATCAAATTTTTTACCTTGCCCAGCCCTAAGCCCGTGGCAGCCAACCCAATGAGCGCTCCTTTGCGCCGATTGGCATCGCGTGATGTAGCATAGTCGTTGGAGAGCACCTCGATCAGCTTTCGTATTTGTGTTGCATTATTCTTATTATTAAACTCAATGACCATTCTGTAGAATTAAAAATAATTAGTAAGCCTGTTGCAGTTGCAAACTGGGCGTATTCTTTGTATTATTTACTTCTCAATCTCCTGGGAGGCTACTTTTCGCTTGTCGTAGACTTTGTCGCCCAACGCTTTAGCACAGGACTCACTTAAAGGTGCATATGGTGGCTCCATTGTTGTATTTTGTTTTCTATATATTATTTATTTTTTTTTTTTTTTTTAAGAATTAGAGCTTGATTGCTTGTATCGTGGTGCTGCCACTATGCCGCACAGCTGCTTGGAGAGTGCTGCCACTATGTTTCGCACAACCGTTTAGCAAAGCTGCCAATAAGTAATACCACTACCACACAATATTATATGATTAGTGGTAATTCCACTATGGTTAGTGGTAATACAATTATGGATAATTCAGAAATATCAATTGATATAATATAATAATTTGCTTACAATATTAAATTATTTCGGGTCAAATAATTGTAGGCGACAAATTTATTAACTGGAAATCAATCAAATGTATATATTCCCATTTTACCATACATCCCATCCTATATGCATATATTTTATCTTAAATTTAGGTTACATTTCCAAGCTAACTGAAGCGAATTCAAAATACATAATTAGAGTTATGTTTTGTATCGAAAATTAACTTCGAGTTAATGTAGTAAAAAATATGGGAAAACAAATGAATTCAACGCCTGCGTTTTAATCCTATCTATTCGACGATCAGTGGAAATTTTTCCACCTCTGAGCACTCTTGATTGAAGGTAGTAATGAACTGCTGCAACTTAGCCTCATGTTCCGCATCCATGCGCGTTCTCTTCTGAGGTGGCAGAGCCTTTTTCGGCGATTCGTCACTGTTGTTCTTAGAGCCATGTTCGTTGTCCTCGTTCTCATGTTCGGACGAATCTGAGTCTATGAAGAGAACACGCACACGCTGCTTTCGCTTCCGCTTCGGTTTCTCTGGTACGTAGGTCCGACGTGGCTTCTGCCGAGATGCAAATGGATTTAATTAGGTTCTCTCTTATAATATACTTATTTAATTAAAATAAAGCTTAATATTGTGTGAGCTGCTTACTACCGCTTAAAGATGAGCTAAAATCTTAGCGGCCCTGTTGGCTCAATCAAAATAAATAACTTTTTCGATTTCGATTTAATATGGCGCAGTGACAAGATACAAAAATGCTTAAAACTGAAAAGCATCGTGTGATTGTTAAGCGCAGAATGAACTAAGGATTTTTTAAAGCTCACCTTTTCATCAAAAGTTGTCTCTGGCTCGAAATCCTTAAATAACGATAGCGATTCATTCGTCGCTGGCGTGTCTACCATTGTAGAGCAGAGCATTTCTTTAATGTTACGTTGCCGGGGCTCACGAGCATTAATATCATCATAGGCATGTCGCATAGGTACTTGCGAAACCTTTGGCAGCTCCTGCTGTGAAGGCCGCAGTTTCCTTAAGCGATGCAGCCTTTCGTGTAGCGTCACACTTGAGCTAGGCTCGCGGAAGCGGAGGTTTTCCTCATCCTCTTCGCTGAGAAAATCCTCAAAGCCAAACAGATTACAAGGTTTCTGCTGCTGCTGCTGCTGCTGTTTTTGCTGGTTGTCTCGTGAACTATGATATTTTGGACTGTTGGTGTTGAGTTCCTGCTGCTGATTCCGACTCAGGGACACCTTTGTGGGCGTCTTGTTTAGTTCTTGCACATTTTTCTTCCACGATGGCAGTACAACTACTTCCACTATATTGATGTCTTTCAAAGGACTTCGATATTGAAGCGTGCGTCGCGGATTTGGTAATTGCACAAGATTCTCCACATTTTCATTCTCTTGATCATCAATTGGTTTGATTGTCAACACCGACTGCGGCTCAGCGGATGTTTCAGCTACTGCTGCTGTTGGTGGAACATTTTCGCCATTTGAATCGTTGCCAGCGGAGCTAGTGTCCTGATCAATAGAAGTTGAGCAAACGGGCTCATTGGGTAAATAAACACGCCGCTTGCGTATAAAGTCACTCGAGTACGAGGGCAGTTGTGATGTGTTTAAACCGAACGTAAAGGTATTAGGTAAGGACGCCTCGTCAGGCACACGCCAAGGAGAGCTGACGACAATAGGGGATGTCGTAGTAGGTACCGGCGACATTTGCCTTCTTTCCGAATTCGCTAAAACAGGCGAGAATATCGTAGCGTTAGCATCCTGAGGTGTCTTACTCTCGCGATTCAGCGGTGTGCTAATAAATTTCTTAGCCATATGCAACAGCTCTAGACGCCTTTCCGTGAATTGATGCGCCTTGGTTTTATTGAGCATAAGTGAACGCGCTAGTGGACTGTAGGCGCCCTCTACAATTGTCTTATTTGTCATTGCCGCCATTTGTGGCACTTGGACGGGTGACTCAATATGCAGAGACGCCCTATCGTCATTATCTTCACTTAAATCGTTTTTTTGCTCGCAGATTGGTGAAAGCTGTCGTGGTTGCGCCTCCAGGACAATAATTGGCTCCTTTTCAGCTATATTACGTACGGAGCACTGCTTTCGTTTGCCTACTGGACGCACTTTTTTGCGTACAGCGCGTGCGCGCGTTTTGCCCGTCTTTAGACGAACCATCGCACAGGCTCGACCGTTTGCAATCATATTTTTTATTATATCCGCTGCCGGGTCGGGCTTTTCATGGTCGTCGATTTGAGATTGGGAGAGAAACTCATAGACTTGCCGTGTGAGTGAGGAACGCCTTCTAGTTGGCGGCTGATCTCGATGAAAGAAACGCTGCACACGCTGCGGCATAAAAAACTTCTCCTGCCCATCCTTGACATGGTCTTAAATTTTGTGAGTGGTTAGGTGATTATGATCTGTGTTCTTTGATTGCTTACCTTGGTGCTGAGTGGAATTTTTTGCAGGCTTGTTACCCACGTGCTTCTTGCCAACATCTGCAAGTTGAGAAGGTGATGGATTCACGTTCTCCGACTGCTTGTCGGTAAAGTCCTTGACAGTCGGACAGCGAAGTATGCGTACGCGACAACGCTTTATTGTAAAATCTAAAATGTTGTAATTGATTAGATACATATGGTAGTTTTACTTCATTATTTACCTGACTGCCGTGTAGACGGGCACTTGCTGGAACTCCTTGTCTGCTGATTGTCCATATTTTTCTTGTCCGTTGCTGTTAGTTGGACATTCGGCATGTCAACATTGTCATGATCCTTTCCAATATCAAGGATGCGTACGCGACAAGGTGTCATTGTAAAATCTAAAATTATTGAATGATTGGATAAATATTATAGTTTTACTTCATTATTTACCTGAGTGTCGTGTGTACTGGCACTTACTGGAAGTCCTTGCCTGCTGCCTGTTCATATTTTTCTTTTCCGTTGCTGATTGCAATTTACAATCCCTTGCCTGCGCATCGTCCCGGTTTTCTTTGCTCCCGTCTTCTAATTGCGCAGTTCTTAATGACTTATTTACATCGTGAGTCGTGGCATACTTTGTTTGTAGCTTAAGTCGTTTGACTCGCACAATGCAATTGCGTTTACGAACTAATTTATTTATGTTTAATAGTTTTTTGGGCGTAGTTGATGTTTCCAAAATAGTTTTATTGTTTAAGTATGTTAAAATACTCTGGGTATTTGTTGAAATATTTTTCTTATTTCCAGCACATACTTTGCGTGATTTCATTTTAACTGATTTCACCATTTTGACTGAAACAAGTATTAATTTATTTTATACATACACAATTTACATATTTACGCAGTATAAAACGCTTTCCCGCCATTTTTGTGAGTATGTTGATACACAGAGGTGCAGCTATTAGTTAATCGTTGGTACTGGTATCGATAAATATTGATAAGTTTCGCGTGCAGCAGCTGATAGATGATGTGACGATAAATACAAAAAGGAAAAAATTTCGACGTTTAATTAATATGTAATACAACAGCTACGCTACGACGTTTAATTAAAATTCCAAATTTCCAAGTTGTGCTGTGTTTGTGTGCTCGCAAATAAGCAGACTGTGCGTTCAGCCACAGTCCAGCAAGGGCAAGTGCAACCAAATTTGTTGTTTTGTTCGAATCAAAAAAAAAAAAAACTAAAAAAGCCCCAACGAGTGAAAGTTTTCTCGTCTTTGTTTTGTAATTGTAATTGTTTTTTTTTCTTGTCTGTCATTTTTTGAGCCAATATTCACACGGTATGCGCGCTACTCGTGGTTGACATCAATTTTGCACACTTATTGTCTCTTTGGTTATACATATATACATAAGTATATATAAATATATATACAAAAAAGCGTCGTACCCCCTGAATTGGCCTTGTATTATTTGCGCCAGGTACCATCAATAAGACAGAAGAAGAATATAGAACAGAGGAAAAACTCGCGCGAAACTATTTACATCGAACAACGTACACCTAACACCGCCCCTGCCCTTTCCTTCCTCCCCACACACGTTGCAAACAATTGCAGGCAGCCCAGCTAAATGAAGGCTGCCTGTGACGAGAGTGAAGAAAGAGAGAAAGGAAGAGTTCGAAGATTGAATACCCTTTTTCTCAACATAATATTACTTGAAAGCAGACGTATGCTTGCTTAATTTGAATAAAAAATATGTTACAAGTAAAAAAAACTTAATCTGTAGCTGTCATGTGAAAAAGTTCTCTGATTTGTACATTGTGTCAAACAAGGCCGACCCTAACGTAAAGTTGAGAGGAGAAAGGAGAAATATAAATGAATTTTTCTAAATTAAAATTTATATTTTGTTAAATTGGAAATAAAGATTCGAGATTCGAAAAATATAAATCAAAAATTCTTTCTATGTTTGTTTTCTTCGTATACACTCTCATGCAATACTGTCTGTTACAATATTTTACACAATTGAACAGAAAATATAATTAACCTGAAAAGAAGAAATCAAATCATCGAGCGAATTGTTAATATCTAGTCTTATATCTTGCTAGGTTAGGGGTTGGGGATTGTGTGCTCAAGGTCATTTTGTAAGCGCAATTAAAGTGTATTATATATTGACATTTTTTTGTTATATATAATTTTAATATTTAATTTACAAAACAGTTGGCCGTCCAAGTCGAACGTTTTGTCGGAAGTGAAGCCGGTGCGGTGGAAAAGTGGAAGTCCGTTAAACGTCGAGAACCAGAGCTTAAAGCCAATTTGTTTGTCTGTCGCCGCAAAAGATGTGCGATACTAGCGACAAGGCGCAGAAATGGAAATGTGAAATATGCACCTATGAGAATTATCCATCCTCACTAAAATGCACAATGTGCCAGGCATCCAAGCCGTTGCTGAACGAGGATATTTTTCGGTAAAGCCTATGCTATATAAGAAAGCTTGAGCAATTGGTAAATATACAATTTTTTCATCCGTTGAAACAGTCTCAGTCCAGCGCAGACAATACACGACAACTACAACAACGCAGAGGAGGCGGCAGCTGGTCTGCCTGTCGAGCCCACATCCACATGCTTTGCACGCCAATCACAGCAGCATCCACCGCCCCAGTCCCAGCCCCAGCCTCAGCCTCAGCAGACGCGTCACAGCAACGTAGCTGATAGCGAGAAATGGGCCTGTAAAGTGTGCACCTATCTAAATTGGCCGCGCAGCCTACGCTGCGTGCAATGCTGCACGAAACGTGGAGCCGCAGATAAGGATACCAATGAGGCCGGCGAAGCGCTGCAAGCTCTCCGCATTAGTGGCTCCGATACGGAGCTGAATGCTACAGAGCATGGCAACAGGCAGTTGGGTGCTGTTGCATCCAATTCGAATCGCCGTAATGCCAGTCCCAGCTTGGAGCAACAGCAAATCTGCAGCAATTCAACGCATCTCAATAACATAGCCAATACATCTCACAGCCAGCAACAGCAACAGCAGCAGTTAACAAACCAACAGCAACAGCAGCAAGTGCAGCAGCAGCAGCAAAACTCGTCAACGCAACAGAAGCTATGCCATGTAGCCAAATGGGCGTGCAATGTGAGCACCTTTAACTAAGTCTATATATCCATTTGTATAACGAATACATATATTTTTAACAACAGTCGTGCACATACGAGAATTGGCCCAAGAGTCTCAAGTGCTCCATGTGCGGCAAAACGCGCGAATTGAGCAACTCTGGCTCACAGTCTGATTTGCATGCGTGTGCCAGCAATTCCGGCAGCAACAAGCAACTAAATCAACAGGAAGAACAGCAACAGCAGCAGCAGATAAACACGGACACTGTCAGTGTTAACAATTCGTTCAATAAGAAGCATATTTACCAACTAGGTGAGTAGTAGCACAATTTCCAGTGTTCTATCTAATTATGTATGTTTACTTCCTTTAAAAAGGTTCATCGGAAACTATCAACAACTGTGATACGCTACAAGAGCGCCAGGAGCGTCGTCAGCGTCAGATCAGGCGTCAGGTCGACTGGCAGTGGCTTAATGCCTGCCTTGGCGTTGTCGAGAACAATTATAGTGCTGTGGAGGCGTATCTCTCGTGCGGCGGCAACCCGGCTCGTTCGTTGACCAGCAATGAAATTGCTGCCTTGAATCGTAATTCGGCTTTCGATGTGGGTCACACGCTCATCCATCTGGCCATACGTTTCCATCGCGAGGAAATGCTGCCGATGCTGTTGGCACAGATCTCTGGCTCTGGGCCGGGTATTAAGCGTGTGCCGTCGTATGTGGCACCCGATCTGGCAGCGGATATTCGTCGCCATTTCTCTAATACGCTACGTATACGCAAATCCGGCCTGCCCTGTCATTATGTTCAGAAACATGCTACATTCGCGCTGCCCTCAGAGATTGAAGAACTGCCCATACCTATACAGGAGCAGCTTTACGATGAGCTTCTTGATCGCGATGCACAGAAGCAGTTGGAGATGCCGCCGCCGGCACTCAACTGGTCGCTGGAGATAACCGCAAGGCTGAGCTCTCGTCTTTTGGTGCTTTGGAATCGTAGTGCTGGAGATTGTCTGCTCGACTCAGCCATGCAGGCCACCTGGGGGGTCTTCGATCGTGACAACATTCTTAGGCGCGCCCTGGCCGACACTTTGCATCAGTGTGGACATGTGTAAGTGGCTCTAATGTCATCTCCAAATATATTCCCTCACAGTTTGATTTTTTTTCCATAGCTTCTTCACCCGCTGGAAAGAATATGAAATGCTACAGGCATCAATACTGCACTTTACTTTGGAGGATTCACAGTGGGAGGACGATTGGAGCACTTTGCTGTCTTTGGCCAGCCAACCGGGTTCTTCATTGGAGCAGTTGCACATATTTGCCCTGGCCCACATATTAAGACGTCCAATCATTGTTTATGGCGTTAAATACGTGAAGAGCTTTCGCGGCGAGGATATCGGCTATGCTCGATTTGAAGGTGCGTTTTAGCATGAGATGTAATTAAACAAGACATTGCAGAAACAAATATATGATGCCATAAGTATATACTTGCTTGATAAGCGTACATACATCCGCATATTTAGGTACTTAAGTCGTATATTTGTAACTGCCGCAGATTGCTGTTATTTTGTATTATGCTGCATATATATATATATATATATATATATATATATATATATATATATATATATATATATATATATATATATATATATATATATATGCAGCATAATACAAAATAACAGCAATCTGCGGCAGTTACAAATATATAAATATAAATAAATATATATATATATATATATATATATATATATATATATATATATATATATATATATATATATATATATATATATATATATATATATATATATATATATAACTGCCGCAGATTGCTGTTATTTTGTATTATGCTGCATTCACATATATATATATATATTTGTTTATTTCTAGGCGTATATCTACCTTTATTCTGGGAACAAAACTTTTGTACAAAATCGCCCATTGCGCTGGGCTATACACGTGGTCACTTTAGCGCTCTGGTGCCCATGGAGCCGTTCTCTCGCATCGATGGACGTCGGGATGATGCCGAGGATGTCACTTATTTGCCCCTAATGGACTGCGAACTGAAGCTGTTGCCCATACACTTTCTTACACAATCGGAAGTGAGTGTTAATCAACAGAAAATAAAATCTATATTCAAGATTTCACTGTTGTTCGCTTACAGGTGGGTAATGAGGAAACGATGATGCGCCAATGGTTGGATGTGTGTGTCACAGATGGAGGCCTGCTGGTGGCACAGCAAAAGTTATCCAAGCGACCGCTGCTGGTAGCACAAATGCTGGAGGAATGGCTGAATCATTATAGACGCATTGCGTGAGTCCAACCAAATTCATGATATATAATTTATATATTTATATATAAATACATATTTAAAAAGTTTGATTTATTGATTTAACTTGTAGACAAGTGATAACTGCACCCTTTGTGCGTCGGCCGCAGATAAGCCACTATTCGAGCGATGGTGATTCGGATGAGGAATAGCGGCGACAAAGGTCAAAGGACTTCTTAAATTAAAATTTTTCGCTCGGTTATTGAATTGGAAATGGATTTGTTATGAAAACCTATACAGTGAAAAAAAAAAAAAAACAAAAGAAAAAGTAATTTCTATATATATTTTAATTTGGTAGCTGGCAACAGTTGTATTCGATTGACCCTATGCACATGCAATTAGCAAATGGAATCTAAATAGAGAGATATATACAATGTATGTGTGTATATCAATATAAATATATCCATAACAGCTATTAAGTTATAGTTGCAGGAAAACTAAGTGTTAAGCAGCAATGTAATAAAAATACATACATTCAATAATACAAATATATATATATATATATATATATATATATATATATATATATATATATATATATATATATATATATATATATATATATATATATATATATATTGTGTGTATATATTTATACCTGCACACATATTTCATATCCGTTTCCATATTAACTTTAGTGGATTTTAGTCAAATTTATTCGCGTGTCTGAGTGGGGAGCAGGCGAGCAGACATTGTCAACATTATAAAAACAAAAAAATATATTTCAATATTATAAAGTAGTTTCAATTACTTAAAAAAAAAGAACCTTTTAGAAATGCGAATGGAAATTGAGAAATGACAAGAAGTAAAGAATAACGAGTAAATTATATATGTATATGATTCTTATAATTAAATAAGTATGTATGTACTTTTAAACTATGAAAAATCTCGATGTACTATTAAATTTTAACTTGTGAAAGGATGCACCAACTTGGGTGAATATGAATTATGAATTTTATTCTAATTGTAATAGTTTTGTTAGTAATGTTATTATTATTATTATCATTATTATTATAATGTTTAAGAAAGCTTATTGTGCAAATGTACACGCAAAACGCATTAAAAAAAACAATACAACATCAAATCTTCCGCCTTTGCTATCGATAGGTAGTTGTCTTGGCTATCGATAGTCTGGTTAGCTCATCCCTACTTGTATCTGAGATATTCTCTCAATGCGGCTCATTAAAAAGATAGTCGTTTTGCTGCTGCCGTCGTCGTCGCTTGTCGGTGCCGTTTGTTGCTGCGCGGGGCTTTTTTTTGGAATAGCTTCAAATTGGAATTTATATTTGTTAAGCAACTGTAGTAAGAAGCATACAGTAAAAGACCAAAACTATTTAATTTCACTGTGATTCTCTTGGTTTTTGGACAAAAGTACCATTTTGTGGATGCAGAATAGCCGAATACGCATCGAGCTCGCGTCAAACACATACATACACACAAATACTCATAGCCCCAGCCACCTACAATTGATACATAAATACACGTGAATTGCGAATGCATACAAGAAAGATACAAATAGAAAAAATCTAATAGAGGAAAAAATTTGTTAGTGAAGTGAAGTGAAGGGGCTGGCTAAATCAGTAGTGGTGACCTGTGCGCCTATACCGTTTTTGTTGTTGCTTTCTATACGTACGTGTGTTTGTGTGTGTTACCCTCCCCCATATTACAGGCGCTAGAGTGAAGAGTATAGCAGTATCTCTCGCAATGGGTAAGTTTGTACTTGTAATGCCGACACTGAATACGATTGACTATGTATATATATATATATATATATATATATATATATATATATATATATATATATATATATATATATATATATATATATATATATATATATATATATATATATATATACGTATATATGTACGTCTGAATAAATGTGTGTATGTGTGTGTGAGCGAACAAAATTGCGCAAAGCCGAAGACCACGAACGTCTCTAAAAGAGGGTGGCCTGGTCTGCTCTCTTTCAGTATTGTATTTACTCATTGTGTGTGCTCTCGTATTTATGCATGTATGTGTACACATGTGTACATGTAGTTTAGTTAATGGTATTAACGCATTAGTGGCATATTATGGCACGGTATAAGGAAACCAGTAAAACTGCGCTGTGTATGTGCGTGTGTATGTGCATGTGCATGGAATTGTTAATCAATACTGGCCAGCTGGTTAGACCCATCGTCTGAGAGCGCAGCACTAAAAAACTACACTCCGATACTCACACACACACACTCACATGATTGGTTTTCGCCGTCCACTCCCTATTTTGGTTCTCAGCTGCGATGACGTCAGTATTGTTGTAAGAACAAGTTTTTTTTTGGTTGAAATACCTTCCTACTAAATTGGCGGCCATATCAGCGAATCAGATTCAAAATGCAACTACAATTACACACGTTACCGTTAGGGCGTCATCATCTTGAATACCTGTTAATTTACCGTTCGTCTCGCTCCCTGGGAACCAACTGCAGCTGGGAATCCAATGGAAACCTAAGTCGTTCGGCTAGTCTGTAATTGCATGCCTAGCTGCAGTGTCTTCTTTTTTTTTATTTTTCCTCTGCTTTTGCTGCTGCTTCTGCAGTTGTTTATGATTAATTACTTTGGCTGTTCCTCCGGTCCTCTGGCCCTAATTAAGTTCATGTGCTTAGCTCTCGGCTCTGTTTTTGGACTGCGCCAGCGAACACTTGTAGTTGTGTGCGTGCTTAAAGTGCCTAATTGACTTGGGCTGCCGTCCACCGCTCCACACCCTCCATGGCCTAATATGGAGACAAGTCCATAATGTGCTCGTGCAGTGCTCGTTGCTCGTTCAACGATCTCTACGCAAAAGGCTTAACAATAGCCAGAAAGACAACAACAGCACTACAGAAGGACTAGTAAGAGTGACCGACTGGCTGATACCCAGCTGTGTACAGCATAGATAGATAAGCTTCTTCTACATTCAATTATATTATAATACGTTATTAATTAACTTAATCATCACATTTAAGAAACGATTTTCAGTTGTTACTAGATTTTAAGCTGTAGCACAGCTGAAACACCTGCTTGCAATGTGTGCAGGGTACAAGGTATAACAACAACAGCAACTGCTCAACATGAATTCATGTGTAGAGCATTGACTTCGTATTGGGCCTCGCTTTTGGTTGTTTTCTTTTTTATGTTCGTTGTGGTTTTTTACTTGGTTTCCTTTTTGTATTTGTTTCATTTTTCCCCGTTGCGTGCATAGCACAAATGAAAATGAAAGGGGACGAAATGAGCTGCCCCCGCTGCAATACCCTGCCTACCCCAGCGAAGTCGCCTCTTTACTTTTGTGGCACTTTTCTCATTTATTTGGTCGTTGATTTGTTCACGTCGCGACGTGCACTCGCCTGCATCTCATTTGCTCGCCCCCTTTAGCTTCGGCTGGGACGGGTTATATAGGTCAGAGCACTTGCATGAGAAAGTGGAGACATCCTCCTCGTCGCGACGTCCGTTCGACTAATTGAATGCTATTTTTGTAGACGCAGCGTCATCATCAGCTCTCGCATTCACGTACTTCGCTGCGCTATGCTTTTTTCACTTTTCTTTTTCCGTCTAATAAGCATACAGGAAGCACTCTTAATGCAAACAACCCAAAAAATTAACCGTTAAAGTGGCATCTGCAAAGAGTGCACGACTAAAGATTACCCTGTTGTCAACCATAAACTTTCAAATGTTTGCGAAATGTAAAAAATGGTTTTAGATAAATGTTATGCGATCTCACATCTTCAAATTTTTTAAGAGAAACCTTACTTTTATTTAAAATTTTTTTGTTGAAGCATACCCTGTATTTTTACTGTACTGTGTTTATTTCTCGAGAGACTATGTATACGCCAGGTTGAGCTCATTAAAAAAAACACTTGCCAAGCAATTTAGATTTGATGAGTAATTCGTTGAATATACACACACACATCTATATACACACACACACACACATATATATTATATATATATATATATATATATATATATATATATATATATATATATATATATATATATATATATATATATATATATATATATATATATATATATATATATATATATATATATATATATATATATATATATATATATATATATATATATATATATATATATATATATATATATATATATATATATGTTTGTGTGTGTGTGTGTGTGGGCGTGTCGTTTCGATTGCTTCTCTTATGTGGTATATGTTTCTTGTTTTCTTGTTCTATTCAAGCAATTACATATACATATATTCGAAATGTTTGCTGTCATTCGACTGTTGCCTGATTTTCAGCTGAGCCTTGAAATGCATTGTCCTCGACATTATCTTGTCGAGGATTTGACGCACATTTCACTTGCGCTAAGTATGACAGGGGCAAGGACTGGGACAATGCGTGCTGTGCTTGACTGTGGCTTATGTTGGCATTGGCCTCTTCAGGGTCGTCGCACAGTATCTATACCCCGTAAGCTCACGCGAAAATGGTCTTTTAGTTTCCAGCATAAAACACCTAAAAATTGAAATATTGTATAAAAAGATGTTCACATGCCTCAAAGATCTAGAGCAGTCCAATTTAAAAAGCCACAATAATCAATATTTGCAGTTCTGCTGCCATTTAACTTACAGGAAAGCAGACTACGTCTCCCTCTCTTGCGCTGTCTCTCTCTCTCTCTCTCTCTCTCTCTCTCTCTCTCTTTCTCTTTCAGTTGCTCTCATACAGTGCAAACAGAGTATTGTCTAGTCGATGTCATTTCGTTCCACGTTTTTAACTAAGTTAGAGAGCTGGAATATTTCGCTAAAGTGGGGCGCGGCTTAAATTAATTAAATATTTGGCCTGCAGTTGACCTCTCGGCCAGCCCAACAATTTAACCTTGGAATTGCGTCCCTCTCTTACGTCTGGCAAAGAAACGAGCTCGTTGTTGTTTTTCTTCTTCATTATTTAAGTTACTCAAATTCAAATTCGATACCGAATGCTATTCTTTCCCATAACCAGTTTGTGAGGTTATGTGCGTGTTCTCTTTTTTTGTGGCACAACTCCAATTTGTGGTGGGTCGCTCTGACGACGAGGATGACATCATCCCAGAGCTGAGGCACTAAAATCGCTGCCGTAATTACAATAAACATTTTTTCCAACTATATAGTCGGGTACTCGCCGAGTCTGCTGAGTCGGAGACCCACAGCGAAGCTGATCTGCCATGAAAACAAACATTTTTGCCACATTTTCACAGCGAAAAACTCATTGAAAATAATTTTGAGTTGTGGTCATGTAATTATCGTGTATCTGTTAATAGAATAGACGGGGGAGGGCGGGTGTTGAAAGTCAATAAACAAAATGCCAAATTAAATATGCGAAACACTGAAAAAATCTGTGATTGCATAATAAATGAGCGGCAAAAAAAGTTTAATCGTGTGCGTGTGTGTGTGTGTGCGAGTGCGGGCCTGTGTACATATATTTTGTATGTTTTTGCGATAGTGTTTCTGTTTGTGCTAGCTGCGGGTCTCATTTAGGGGGACATACGTCACCGTTATAATGCGACGAGCTTACGGCGTTGTTGCTATTGCTGTTGCTTCAGTGCTTATCAAAAAATTCTATTTTGTCGGCAGAACGAAAAGGAAAAAGAGAAAACGATAACGAAAAAGCGCCACAAAAGCGAACTGCAAAGCGATAAAAAGACTTTAGCCGAAACGTAAAAAAAGATCATTCAAATAGTCAGCATCGAATATGAAAAAATAAACAAAATGTATAAAACAGTTACAAAAAATATACACCAGCCAGGTTTGGTCGATCAGCAGGTACCCTGTAGTTATCAATTCTCAATTATTGCCCAATCGTTACTTTTATTATGCCTTTAACATGATCTACTTCATCAGCGACGTCAACATAGTTTCAATATACCCTTCACAATATTTACAGCGTATACAAAATTCAACAACACACACATGCAAAAAAAAAACACCAATTGAAAAAATAATAAGCACATCTGAATGATATGTGAACATTGTATGCTTCCATGAAAATTGTAAATTGGATAATGTTTGAAATTTTCTCATATGTATATTATAGTTCCTTGTTGCTGTTATTATGTTGCCTTTTTTGTTTTATTTATTTATTTTCTTTTTTTTTTGGTTTTTTATCTCTTAAAACAATCGACGCGTTGTTTTGGGGCCCGGCTGAAGCCGCCTTTGAAAAGATCAACATATCCGTCATGCCCGGCAATTTGTCTCGTTTGGTTTCGTTTCGTACTGGCGACCTGTTTGTCCCGTCTTTCCCCTTACCCCACTGCCCCTAAAAACCCACCAGAGGTACCCTCCTTATTTAGTTATAGAAAAAGCTTTTAGCTCTCGAATAAACATATGTTGTATATTTTATTATTTTGGCATTAGAGTATATCTTTATTTACTTATTAGTCATAAACTCGATTATCTTTCTGCCTGAAAATTAGTAAGCGTAACAAAAGTAACAGGAAAGAAAAACAAGAAAACTTTATTAAATTTCGTTATTTAGTTATGCTTAATTATGTTTGTTCGTATTGCATTTCTTTCTATTTTTCTATAATTGTGAACAGTCTTTCTCTCTCTTCATTTTCTTTTCCTCTAGTTTTCCCTCCCTCTTTCCTTCTTTTTGTATTCTTTCTCTTACACAGGCTCTCTTTTCCACTCTTCCTCCCATTTTATCTCTGACCATATTTCTTAATATCTTTATATCTGTAATTTACTCATTGGGTGGGACTTTTTAATTGTTTTATCAGTTAAGCTCTCTCTCTCTCTCTCTCTCTCTCGCCGTTTGCTGTCACATTCCTTCATCACTTATCGATCATTTTGCTTGCTTTATCTATTTTCTTTTACCTCTTATCTTTACACCTTAGTGTCACTTTGTTGACATGTGTATATATATATATATATATATATATATATATATATATATATATATATATATATATATATATATATATATATATATATATATATATATATATATATATATATATATATATATATATATATATATATATATATATATATACATATGTATGTATATGTATGTATGTATATATACTGAGAAAGTCCAATAATAACAAAATATAATACCTGTTCTCTGTCTGCTTTTTCACCTGTTCTCCCCCACTTGTTCACACAAAGAACAGATAGGGCAAGTAGACACTTGAAATTTGAAGACTTTATAGGGTATATATGATATGTTAGTCATGTTGTTAGTAGTCATTATAAGTATTAGTAAATGCTTGACAACTTTTTCATATTACTTGCAAAATTAAATTTTTGAGTTTTATTTTTGTCTAGTGGTTATATACCCAATTGAAAGGTTTTGTGCAAAAAGTGGGATACTGATGATATTGGGAAATTCTAATGATTTTGCATTCCTTTGGTGCGAGTGGAAATTCATTTAATTTTACGAACTTTATTCAAAGACCAAAAAAATTAAAAGAAAAATGGTATTTATTCTTAAAGCTATTCGAAAAAGGAGCCGAAATAAATGTTGTGTTGGGAGTGTTTTTTACTGAATGTCTACTAAATATCTTTTGTAAAAGTGTATGCTGCCCTTGGCCTTATCAATGATAAGATTAATTGCGTGTGACTCAGGCGTGTGGGTAAATGTATGTGTGTGTGGACAAGTGTGCCTAGACTTATTCTATATACATATATATATATATACAGAAATATAAATATATACACATATGTACATATATACACAAAGACAAACTGTCAGTTAAGCTACATATGTATACACACAATACCTTAATATATACAGCTATATATTTGATATATCTTAATACGACAGATTGAACTGCGCTCAGACTAAAGTCGGGCAAAACGGCACAAGGTTGGGGCATTATCACATCACATGCATATGACATCAGCGTACAGTTTTGAGTATACGTAATCTGTGCCACATTACTTATACGTAAACGTTGAATGAATTCCAGCTCTAATCTTATTTCTCTCTCACTCTCTGTCTCTCTCCCTCTTTGCCAGGTAAACAAAAAATCTACTGTGCGAAATGCACAAAAAAGTGCTCAGGAGAGGTTCTGCGCGTGGCTGACAATCATTTCCACAAGGCGTGCTTCCAATGCTGCCAGTGCAAGAAATCCTTAGCCACCGGCGGTTTCTTTACCAAGGATGGCTCCTACTATTGTATACCGGACTATCAGCGGCTGTATGGCACCAAGTGTGCTACCTGTCAACTGTATGTGGAGGGCGAGGTGGTCAGCACCATGGGCAAGACGTATCACCAAAAGTGCTTCACTTGCTCCAAATGCAGTCAGCCATTCAAGTCCGGCAGCAAGGTGACCAACACCGGCAAGGAAGTGCTCTGTGAACAGTGCGTGACGGGTGGTGTGCCTGCCTCACCGGCACGCAACGCTGCCGTACAATCGCCTGCACCGCCGGCGGAGAGTCCAACACGTGCCACCGCGCAGCAGATGACAAGCGGCATTTTATCCCATAAAGCGCATCTGAAGGAGGACTATGACCCCAATGATTGTGCCGGCTGTGGGGAGCTGCTGAAGGAGGGCCAGGCGCTGGTCGCATTGGATAGGCAATGGCATGTGTGGTGTTTTTGTTGCAAATCGTGCAATGCAGTCCTCAATGGCGAGTATATGGGTAAGGATACGGTGCCCTATTGCGAGAAGTGCTACCAGAAGAGCTTTGGCGTCAAGTGCGCCTACTGCAATCGCTTCATCAGTGGCAAGGTGCTCCAAGCTGGCGACAACCATCACTTCCATCCAACCTGTGCCCGCTGCACCAAGTGCGGTGATCCATTTGGCGATGGCGAGGAAATGTACCTGCAGGGCAGCGCCATATGGCACCCACGCTGTGGTCCCGGACCCTCCGAGTCGGGCATCATTCTCAACGGTGCTGGTGGTGGCGTTGTTGGTGGCACTGGTAGGCCAGGCACCACCTCAGTCACGGGCGGCGCCTCCAACGGCAACTTTACAGATACCGAATGCGATCGTATGAGCTCCAGTGCGCTCAGCGACATGGTAGGTGGAGACAAAATAGGGTCGGACTCAATTACTGCACCAAGAAGCATTGCAGCTGCTATCCAGCTACTGCTCCTGCTACTGCTACTAATATGAATGTCTAGCTAACCCACACTCGTTCACACAGAGAAAAACCCAAAAATTTCCTATTGCAAACTATTAAATAGTATATTAATTAGGGAAATAATTTAAATTATATTTTCCATAATCAATTTTGTAGAGAGCATAGTTCGCATCGAAATTGTTGGGACGTTATTTTGTAATTTGTATGCCTTACTAAATATATTCTCAAGTATGTTTCGAAAGTGCGAATATATAAAAAAATGCATTTCAATATCTATTAAGATAATTTATGTTCTAGAATTGTTAATACTTAGAACTGGGTTCGTCACATATGATGTTTGCTTTATGAGTGGGGTTTTTCTCTGAGTGCAATTACACACACACACACATACACACGCACTCACAACCGACACAGAGAACACACCTTGACCTGCCTTTTGCACCTATTTTGCAATTTATTTTGAGTTTTTATTATGATTTGACTTTGGTTTTTATACTCGTCTTCATTTTATTTTTTTTCACCTGTTTTTGAGCTTGCCTTTTGATTTATTATCGTTCGTTTTGCAGTACATCCGTTCCAGAACACCGAGTTTTAATGGTTCACTTTATTCCTCTAGCCGCAAGGTTTGTTTTATAATTTTATTATAATTTCCTATCTTTCGCCATTTATTTATTTGCTTCTATAGCTACCTAAGCTTATCTAAAACCCCCATGCACCGCATGCTACTCTGGCGTATAGCCTATAGATCCTATATATATCCAAGTATACATATTCTATATTGCAGCACTATCGCACTGTCAGCCCGGGGCTGATTCTGCGCGAGTATGGACGCCCGATCGGAGAGGATATATCACGCATCTATACTTATAGCTATCTTACCGACGCGCCCCATTACCTGCGCAAGCCAATCGATCCGTATGACAAGACACCGCTGTCGCCTCATTTCCATAGGCCCGCCTCCTATGCGACGACCAGCAATGCGGGCTCCGTGGCCGGCAGTCGTCCACCGTCGCGACCACATTCGCGAACGCGCAGCGCTATGAAGGTCCTGGTGGATGCCATACGGTCCGAGACACCTCGCCCTAAAAGTCCTGGCATGAACAACGAGGAGCCCATTGAACTGTCGCATTACCCGGCAGCCAAGAAGCCACCACCGGGCGAGCAGCCCAAAATCGAAAGAGATGATTTCCCAGCACCTCCATATCCCTATACGGATCCGGAGCGTAGGCGACGCTACAGTGACACTTACAAAGGTGTACCCGTCTCCGATGACGACGATGAGGAGAACGAGAATGGCAAGCGGACCAATGGCAAGGTCAAGAATGGCGAGGAGCAGACGTAAGTTGAGCTACAGGGTGTATAGATATGTCTGAGTTCAAATAACAATGGAGGGCCATCATATCAAACGATATCCAAACGACCTATCCGATAAACATATTTTCGACTGAAGTCAAGTCTGTCTGTCGTCTGATTTGCTAATTAATATCGATATCAATGGTATCAACTGCACCGTATTGAGGGAAGCAAAATAATAACGAATCTATAGGATATTGGCTAGTCGAGCACCCTCGACTAGAGCATTCGCACTGGTTCTTAATGCAATACTCAACAGGCGCCTGCAACGGGAGGCTGAGCAGTTGGAGAAGCTCAAATCTGGCATTGGTTCGGTTATTGCGAAGGACCTCAAGGAGCATGCCAAGTACAGGAAATGGAAGCAAAACAACCTGGATCCGCGTAATGCGTCGCGGACTCCTTCAGCCTCGAAGGAGCCGCTGTACAAATTGAGGTATTAACCAAGGCATAAACTATAAAAAAAGCTAAAATTCTCAAACTCTTTGTTTATAGATATGAATCGCCTATTGGCGCCTCGCCGTCACGAAATCTGGATCATCAGAAGCCCTTCTGTGAGGACGAGATGTTCGATCGATCCACCAGCTATCGTGGCTCACTCGGCAAATCGCTGGGCAATGCGCCCAGCTACAATGGTAAACATAAAAATATGTGATAGTCACGACTTTAAACCCCCCAAAGTGTGGCTGTCGGACGCCACCGACTGCGATTCACGATTCATGAGTTATAAAATATATAGTTTTATCCGTTAAAAAATGCAGAGCTAACGCTTAGACGGACAAATGGAAAGACGTAAAGCCAGCCAGACTGAGTATTCAGAAAAAAGTACTCTCGTGAACAAGTAAAAAAAAAATGCAATTTGTCTTTCGCTCCTTAGTTTATATAAGGAGTAGAGATAGATAACAAGATATATGCTCGGTATAAACTCTGTAACGTTGATTGAATGAGTATATTTAGACAAAGGTGTTTTATATTTCGATTCATTCAGTCCGAAATGTTTAGAAAAATATATTTTCATAATCTTAGTAATATAAGTTTATTCTTCGTGTTAGTTCTTCAATTGGTTTGCAGCCCTAACTTTCTAGCGTTAGTTATGGTATCTTGGGATAGGCGCGTCTTCATTGAGTTTATCAATTTGTATTATATGTGGAACAATTACGTTTATAGCCATACATTCCTATCGCTCGCCGCCCAAGCCTGGATACGGATTTAAAACAACAACCTTGCCGCCCTATATACGCAACGGCTACAGCTCTGTAAGTGCTGAGACTTAGTTACCTGTTGTTGCTGTTCTTTGGTGATCGGTCAATTGTCTTGTTGCTAATATTAACTCTATATATAACCTATATATGTATCTGTAGTATCTTAAGTACCTAACGTCTGCTTGATCTTTTGCTTATTCACTAAAAAAAAACAAACATTTGTCTCTTTCGGCTGCTACTGCTGCTCCAACCACATCATTCGGCTCGGTTAATTGGGTCTAACTAATTCTAAAAATCAACTGGTTGGTCTACTGTTTCCTTGTGCTGTGCCTCTAACATTTTCTTTCCAACTATTTATGTGTGTTTGCCTATGCTATATGTCTGCCATACCTTCTATATACTCTATATTCACACTATCTGCAATCAATCAATTAATCAATATGATGACACACATCACGTCTACATACTGCAATGAAATCAACGAAATCTTTTTATACATAAATACATCTTACACTAATATTCTCTATCGACAACACTAACAATCAATAAATCACACGTACATACATCACATACAACTCGGCTCAGTGGTAAGCGCGCTGCGTCATGTACCGAAACCCGGATACGGTTTGGCTCCACGCTCTCATACATTTAGCTCAACAACATCTGCCGCAGCCACGATGCATGGTGCCACTGTAAGAATGCTTGAGTTGACTTTCTGTTTTGATTTCCGCTCCCTTAGAGTTTTTCATTTTCAGTTTCTTGGAATGCCTAAGCTTCTTCCTAGTTTTTAGTTGGTTAACCCATACACACACACACACACACAAACACTGACATCTTTTGTAGACCTATTGCACTGTTGATTTTGTTATTATTTTGGCTTTGGTATGCTTTCAACTATGTGATGTGCAGTATACTGATCAATAGTATGTTATCATATCACATGCAGGACTTTTCCTATGGAGGTCTAGGAGACAAAACGCACAGCACGGACCTGAGTTGCGGCAAATCAGAGGGTAAGTTTCGTTTACAGCTATTGATGGATTGACTGACTGTTGATAGCAGCACAGATACTAAATTTTTCAGAGAAGTTAGATTATGGGATTGTGAATGCCTGGAGATATTAAAGATCTGACTGACTGTGACTGATGTTGATTAACTACTTATGAAGCTACTAGCTAGATTGTTGGAGATATTTATAAAAACTAAACTTTCTCTTTGTAGCTTCGGTTGACTCGATTACTGAGGGCGACAGGCGTGCTCTGATGGGCGGCGATTTGCCAGCTTCGAGCACCTACTCGGGCGCCTTGTCCTATCACTACCCGCAGGCAGGACTCATAAGACGCAGCTTGCCCAATATGGCGCACTCGATGCTAGTGCATGAGCCAGCTAAGATCTATCCGTATCACATATTGCTTATAACGAATTATCGTCTGCCATCGGATGTAGATCGCTGCAACCTGGAGGTGAGCCATGTCAGATAAATGCACTTAATAAAGAAAAATTTGCTAATAACCTAATTTTTAATTCTGTTGCAGCGTCATTTGTCAGACATCGAATTCGAGCACATCTTGCAGTGTGCCCGATCAGAGTTCTATAGGCTGCCACAGTGGAGGCGCAACGAGCTGAAACGACGAGTGAAGCTCTTCTAAATGGCTGGCTGCATCCTCGAGAGCGGCTGCTTTGACGAAACCAAAACAATTACCTAAACATTTTGAGTGGTTCTTAACTACATATTAAAAGAGGCCCCCAAACCATAAACAACAGAAAAACTATGCTAATTTCACAGCCAGTTTTCGAAACACGCTTTAAACAAATAGTTGAAAAAATTAAGAAAAAAAAAGATGAAACGTATATAGAAGAGATAAAAAATAGTTACATTTCAAGTATGGACTGTCCAGCTGGCAGCTCCAATTTATTTTTTTAAGCATTAGTTGCGCTGATAACTATTTAGATTTTATAAGAAAACAAACTAGAAACGTCGGCTAGCCGACCCGCGAACACCCTAGCAGAGTATAACCTAAGCATTTAACAATTAAGTCTGCCATCAGATTTCGATATTGCAGAAGACTTTAATGCATCCTCCCTCCATCTAGGCGATATTATGGGCAATCTGCGGGGGTTTACAAATTTCAATTAGTTAATTGGCCAGTCAAAGCTTTTTTATATAAACAAAATAATCCAAAAGAGTGGAGAATTTCATCAAAGAAAGAAATAAATGTACCTACTTACAAAAAAAAAGAACCACAAATTGAAGAAAACTTAATTCAGAATTAGATGCGATATGCAAAAGCAGCTAAACACACTTGCAACTTTTATTTATTAATATATATTTTATTTATTTAAATAGAATTTCAAAAAATAAATAAGATATATATATATATATATATATATATATATATATATATATATATATATATATATATAAACAGGACAAAACGAAAGCAGTGTTTTCTTCTTATACAAACTAAATAAATTCGTGTGAGTGGAATGTTTATACAATATAAAAATAAACATAAATAATTGTGCTAAGTGTCACAGTTTTTTTTTCCCGAGAGATTCTCTATACGGATATTTGTTCTTTATATTTCCCTTTTAGTTTTGCTTTTGCAGCGCGTCGTCTGTCTTTAAATTAAATGTTAACTGGGTCTTCATCACTGTCAGTGTGCTACCAATGATTTGCTTGTGATAGATTTGTCGAGTCACAAAGCCCAGATCGTCATAAAAGTCACGTTCGCTCTCTTGCCACTCGGAAATTGTACATTCCAGCGAAGCGTAGCCGCCGTTGATGCAGTTCTTCGAGACCAGATTTATCATAGGCTCCATGATCTTTTGATGCGGATAGTGTTTGGCAATCGCAAAACGATATATCCAGGCTGCATTGTATACAGCATGATGATTCTTAACGCTTATGGTGGCTACAATGCGGCGACGAAACTTGTTCAAATAGCTTTCATCATACGGCGGTCTATCCATAAAAATCTGATAGCTAGCCTCGTTTGGAGCACAACGAAAGATGAACGGCTCGTAACACTCGGCCACCAGCGATTGTGAGGGCTTTACCTGTGTCATGTAATGTAATGTAAGAAAATATAAGTATTGGAACTACTAATCCACCATAGTTACCCTCATAAGCTCCACTGCCTTGGCATAAAAGGAAAAGTAGGTGCTGGTGAACAGAAAAAATACACATCCGGGTATGGTCAACACGCAGAAGAGCAGCGGCACACCCAGAAATATGAAGAATACGGCCCATGTGATGACTATAAACTGCAGTGTAATCTGAAATATTAATGACCCTCATATATCATACACATCATTTGGGCTGAGGGCGAAGCACTTTACAGATGCAGCCACGCTTTGGCATTGATAAGTCACGTATTTGTCGGCGGCTTACCTCACGAAAGCAGAGCGTAAAGAATGATTTTGATGAGAATGACATGATGTAATCCCGCACCAGCTCCTGGCACTTGAGTTCGTCATCTTCCCGATAGCTTCTAATAACAATAAATGGTTGCATTTGTTGTCACTTTTATTTTTATAAAGTTCAATATTTTAATCTAAAACGAAAACAAAATAAAAACACTAGCAAGCAGTGCGACCGTGAGCTAAATGCCATAAAATACTAGTTGAAGAATAAGGAAATACTGCAGCAATTTGATAATTGTTACATTCCGTTAATTATCGAAGAATAGTCGATACTTTACTATTTAAAATCAGCATAAAGAATAAATAAAACAACATTAATAATAAAAAAATTATTTAATCTTGTATTCCTTAAGAAAAAAAATTAACATTAAAACACACTTTTTCTGGAATATTATTACCATAAAATACTAACAGCTATCCTCAAATACCGTTGTCATTCGATGTTAGCATAGGCAACAAACTATCGACAGATATAGGCGGTAATTAAAAATTTGAAAGTCGAAAAAATAAATTTGTAGAAAATAAAAGCCATATTCATATATTCTTGCGCTTATTGTAAGTTCATAGCATCGCAAGAAGTTTCTTCAATTAATTTACATTATTTGTGTTCTCGTCTCAGCTGAGCGTTCCCTTTATAGCGTTCTCGAACCACTTTCGGATATTAAAAAGTGGAAATTATGTCCAAAATATCAGACGTACAGATGTAGTAATTATTTATGTCATTTCTTAAGTTTATGGTAATATTACAGGCCTGTTTAAATTAATAAACGTTATGTTAATTTTTCGATTTCTTACTCATCGACGAAAATGATTAATCGATACTCTTCGATGCTATGTTTTTTTGCTATAATATTTGCATATGCGAAATTCGGTCACACTGATTGAAGGCTACCAATACGTTTGCCGCATTCGCGTTTTTGTTCTGAAATTAATAATCATTTAGCTCGCATCTATCCTGATTCTGTGAAAATGGAAGACGGTCACATGAGGGAAAAATGTGAAACTTTAGAGCATGCCACTGAAGGTCACCAACGTCAATTCATTTGCGGTGTAATCGAAGGTTTTTACGGCCGACCATGGACGACCGAACAGCGGAAAGACTTGTTTCGCAAATTAAAAAAACTGGGAATGGATTCGTATATGTACGCACCGAAAGATGATTACAAGCATCGTGCCTATTGGCGTGAGCTCTACACTGTCGAGGAGGCGGATCACTTATCAAGTATTTGTTTACGATCTTTTCAACAATTGCGGCAAAAGCGAATTGCGGCCTCAAAGGGAAATTTCTTATTTCTTTTTTATTACAGGTCTGATTACAGCCGCTAAAGAAGCGGGTATTGTGTTCTACTATGCTTTGTCGCCAGGTTTGGATATGACGTATAGCAGCCAGAAAGAAATTGCGACTTTGAAGCGCAAGCTAGATCAGGTATCACAGTTTGGCTGTGAGGGCTATGCCTTGCTCTTCGATGACATTGAATCGGAGCTGTCCAAGGCTGACAAGGAGGTGTTCCAGACGTTTGCCAACGCTCAGGTCTCGGTGACCAATGACATATTCGCGCATTTAGGCAGTCCCAAATTTCTTTTCTGCCCTACTCAGTATTGTGCCTCGCGTGCCGTGCCCACTGTTGTCGATTCGGAATACCTGAATACGCTCGGCTCTAAGCTGAACAATGATATTGATATACTCTGGACGGGCGACAAGGTGATATCGAAGATTATCACGATTGAATCGATACGGGAGATAACCGAGATATTGCGTCGTCCGCCTGTCATTTGGGATAATCTGCATGCGAATGATTATGACCAAAAACGTGTCTTCCTTGGTCCGTACACAGGTCGTTCGCCGGAGCTAATCCCCTATTTACGAGGTGTTATGACTAATCCCAATTGCGAGTTTTATGGTAATTTCATAGCAGTGCATACGTTGGCCTTCTGGTCGCGCTGTAGCATGGACTCGAAGATGAATAGCTCGTTGAGCGCTGATATTAAGCTGGAGACTGAAAACGAGGACGATTTGCCAGTAGAGTGTCTATCCAAGAACGTATACCACCCGCGCTTAGCTCTTAAGTAATGCACATTTTTTAACTACATAGAGATTGTTTTCGCTTTGCTCATGATTATGTTTAATCCTATAGAAATGCCATCAACGATTGGCTTCCGGAGTTCTTTGTGGAGAAGGAAGCCTGGGGACCGATTACCAAGCCGCAGCCGCAAGTTGAGATGGTTATGCCCATAATACCTATAATACCCTCTATCAATACCTGCATGACCCTTACGACGACAACAACAACGTCTACCAATTCGCGCACAGTGCCAGAGGTGAATACCACACAGCTTCAGGCATTGGCGGATGTGTGTAGCACTGTTAGCTCCACGCTCACACCCATTTCGAATCCGGTGATGAACTCTTTGGTGTCGCCCACAAAAGTTGTGACCAATGATGAGATTATAAATCCCATACCCACAACCGTGGCGTCCAACATTGAGCTGCCAAAGAAGATACCCATATCTATTGTGCCAGCGCCCATAATGGAAACTAAGAGCGTTGAGGAGACTATCAAGTTGACCTGTGAGATTTTCGAGCCTCTAGTAGATATCAATAAGGATGAAATAGTTGAAAAGCGAGAGCAGGTTGCCAATTTGAATGTGGACACAATGCTTGACGAGCACAGCTTAAGCCCGGGAATCAATGAACCGATGGAGTGCAGCAGCAGCATCAACTCGCAAATTTCGCCAAAGGAGGCCAACAAATTGGTTGCCGATGACATAATCATGGAGGAATCTGCCAATGATATGAATGTAAGTGAACTATTATAAATCCAGTATCTTGTAAATTAAACAATATTTAACTGGTTTTTTTTATAGAGCATGAACGTAGAAAGTACTTCATCTTCGCCACAATCCAGTGCTGAAATGCACGAGCCGGGAGAACTGGAGTAAGCTTTTCATCTTATCTTAACTACTATATTTTAACATATATTCCTTTGTAGAACTATTGCGGATCGAAAAAAGATAACTTTAGATGATTTAAGCTTTCTCTGTGATCTATTCTTTTTACCCTTTGAGCATGGCAGTCGCGGCCTGAAGTTGCTCACCGAATTCCAATGGCTTAAAGTCAACGCGAATGTGCTACTCCAGGATCGTATCGTTGGTACAGATGTGACAAAGGCCATTAAGCCAGAGGTTAGTGAATGGTTACAACGTGCTGAACTATTCGGAAAGATATGTGGCGGCGTCCAGGAGCTGCTGATCAAGATTGCCTACTGTGAGAATAAGGAAATCTGTCATGATTTGTATTCGTATGTATGGGATATATCTGGTGCGGTCTCGCTGCTCAATTGCTATGTCAAGTGGCTGGCTTTGGGTCAATTTCCACAGAACATGGCCACCTACACGGAGGGCAGCTACACATGTAAGTCTATAACACAATAAGTATATGTAGATTGTAGGGGCTCTCTATACATATATAAACATTCCTTGTTCGATTGCAGGGTTCAGCAAAGGATGGAAGGAGGCATTTATGTCTGGTGATCAGGAGCCTTGGGTATTCCGCGGTGGCCTTACAGCCGACTTGCAGCGATTGATGCCCGTCGATTCCGGCAATGATTTGTTTGTTTATAAGCTGCCAGAACAGCCGACGGCTAATTATTATCTGTTAAGGCCATATCAAAACTCGGATGAGTCAGTCGTCAATAAGATCTGTACACGTACTTATTTGCAATGGCGAAGCGAGCCGGATGGCGATGAGATCTTGATGCCCGCTCAGTTGGTGAACATTGTGGCAGATGTATTGGTGGGTGCACATTTAGCTCTGCATCCGGAATTGTGTTTGGTGGCCTACGACAAGAGTGACTCCATTGTTGGCTATGCCTGCGCCGCCTTGGATATTAATGTATTTCTACGGAACACAGAGATTTGCTGGTTTACAGAGCTGCGGGAGAAGTATCCCAAAGATTTGCTGGATATTGTAGCTAATGGCAGCAGCAGTAAGTCTCAAAAGCTGATTGCACGCTTTGTTGAAAGCGTGCACAGCAAGGCGGATGAGGCTTGTCCAACTGAAGTGTGTGGCTCCTTTCCGGCTGTGATTAGCACCGCCACATTGCGGGAGGCGGAGCAGCATGACAATGGAATTACTAAGCGTATGCTGACCGTGCTGCTAGCCGCGCTCCGTGCCAACGGCTGCTTTGGTGTACACGTCCAAGTGTCGGAGCAGGACAGAGAGCAGTTGAACTTCTACACAAAAATTGGATTCATTGAGATCTACCGCGATGATGGCAAGAACATTTATTTAGGGCGACGCTTCTAGCAGGCAAGACTAACCACTCATGGCTACTTGAACACTGCCTTCACCGCTGCTATTGCTTGTTCTACATCTGGTCCATGTGGTTTCCTAATTATTTGTTTAAGATTGAGTTTAATTATGTCTGTTTGTATGTGCATTAATCGTTCTTAATCTATTTTACTTTTTATACTCTCGTAAAACTTTTTATACAATCCTAGTATTTGACCAATTGGACAGATCGACTGATGCGTATGCCGACTGCTCCATGCTCTAGCATTTAATTTAATTATACGCAATAAAAATTGACTAAACACTTGAATAAAATCAACTTAGTTTATTTTGCTTGCTGAGATCGTAGAACCAAACGGTGTTGACTCCCTCCTCGATGACACGTTCCGGCTGCAGCTGTGGCAGTGGGAAACGACACGCTATGATCTTTGCATTCTGTGAACATTCTGCAATGAGCTTATGCTCTAGATCCTGCATCATTTGCTCTACTCCAAAGATTATCACATAATTATAATCCTTGATGTTGAACTTCCACAGATCGCGTCGAAAGAAGCTGGTTTGCTGGCCAACACCATGGCGAAGTGCAGCCAAGCGGGAGTAGTAAATTAACCAAGGATTTAACTCCACACCATCTGCTTTCAATCCTTGGGCATGTTGAGCCGCCGCTGGAGAAGATTACAGAATTGCTTTAATTGAAACGCAAGTGAATATCAAAGTGCAGCTCACCCACAACGATGCGTCCGTCTCCTGAGCCAATGTCCAACAGTTTGCCACTGGCACTTCTAGACAGGAATTGTAATACATTATGTATCTGTTCTGTTGTAGCTGGCACAAAGGGCAAACAGAACTTGCGAAAAGCGGGCGCCACAAATGAGGCGCATACAATGGACAGCCCGATCCCGATTCCACCAGTTAGGCCTATCAAGAGTTTACCACCCGTGGCTATACTCTGTTTTTTAACTGATTTTTGTGAGCTTTCATTTAAAATTTCCATTATTTATGAGCCTTTATATCATAGTTCTTACAAAACAGGCAACAATAACAAAACAGCTGATTATCATCACTCAGGGCTAAAACACACAAATCGAAATAAATTAAGCCAATTGGATTTTAAAAAACTTTTTCACAATTTGTTATCGATCTGCCAGGGCTGCCAAGCATATCGCATTATGCATATCGACCAGTGCTGCATTTATGTGTAACGCATCATGAGTACACACTTATCTCTGATTTGTGGTGACACTTTTTTCAGTCGTAGCTTCCTATTACAATTTTCCACGGGCATTTCGTGTGTGTTTTTTCGTTAAAAACTAAAATATAAAACGAATATTCATTGAAAATTGCGCTGCAATAAAGTGATCAACCGTCGGACGTGCTAAGTTTTATGTGCGCCGTGTGTGTTTACGCGTAAACGTAAAAATGGCGAACGTAAGGGACAGCGACACATCACTGTGGCTGCATAATAAACTGGGCACATCAAACGATTCGTGGATAAATGGTTCAATATGCTCGCAATTAAACAAAGAGGTTTTGCGCAACATCAAAGAGTGTTTTCCCGATTTGCAAACGCAGGTTAAATTAAAACTGCTGCTCAGCTTTCTGCATATACCGCGTCGTCTGGTTGAAGAGGTAAATCTCGTTGGTGTAATACAAAGTGGAAAAAAGTACACCAGCATGGACACGCATACATACTTACACATGCATACACACACACGCGCGTACGCATACATGCTGTGTTGATGCAGAGTTTATGGTGCTGAGAACCATTAAATGCAAACAAATCTGTTAATAAATACTAACGTTATGTATTCGAATGTATTTTTTTTAGCTTGAGTAACTAATTCATATGCGTAATTGCATGTATGCGAGTGTTACCTTTTTGGTATGTTGGCCATAAGCGAAAAGAAATATTTCCCGCCACTTCTGCGCGATCGATGTGTACACATGTGTGTGTGTGTATGTGTGCTTATATGTGTATGATATGTTTAACAGTGTTTAGTGTTTGTATTTGTGTGTGTGTGTGTGTGTATGGGTGGGCGTTAAGCGGGTGGTCAACACAAATCGAATATGTGTCGCCATTTACTGTTATTTGTTGCCTATGTTTGAAAACTGAAATTTAATAGCAACTCCAATAAATCTAGGATAAATTGTTAATATAAATTTTATGAATATGAGTGAGAAACTCAATATTTTGTCTTGGACGACTTTCAATAGTTGTTATTGCTAAATATCAGGAATATACATCAAAATATACTTGTATATATGTATGTATGTATTTCATCTAAAAAAGCAATTACACACAATTGAATAAATCTTAATATTAGTAATTTCAAAAAGAATGCTGCTAACAAGATATTGATTAGTTAGCAAGTTGTTGCTCTAATACAATTCAGAAATATTGTTAGTTTTCAAAATGCAATGAAACCTTTGTCGGATAACCTCTCGTTGATAGCTGTGGGAGTGTAATTAACTTGTCAAATATTAAATTCACAGTGGAAAAGCGAATTAGAGGAGGTCATCGAAGTTGCCGGCCTGGATTCTGAGTTATGGGTGTCCATGCTGGCAGAGACAATGAAAACATTTCCGGCGACTAGTTCGCTAAATACAGAAATCTCGGACTACGAGGATACGCGACCCATATTCACCGACATGGTCAATGATCTTCGCAAATTGGTTACCAAGCATTCGGATTTGGGAATGTTGCCGCTCGAGTGTCAATACCTAAACAAAAATGCACTGGTCTCTGTCGTAAGTACCCAGAGTATATGGAGTATATATACGAGTATATAGCCAGAGTATGAGAGTACATATATAATATATATATATTTGATGTTATATTATCAGGTTGGCCAACAGCCGGTGCCCGTTAAGCATTTCACGCTGAAGCGCAAACCTAAAAGCGCTCAGCTGCGCACAGAGCTGTTGCACAAGTCGGCCGATGCGCAATCCTCGCTGAAGAAGTCGTCGGCACCTACAATCCCACTACGGTCGCGTGGTATGCCGCGGAAAATGACGGACACAACGCCGCTGAAAGGTATACCATCGCGTATGCCCACCACAGGCTTTCGTTCGCCCAGTGTGCCGGGCAATGCGCAACGGCCTAATCTTAGTCGCACGCCTGCTGGCCGCAAAGATGGAGGCATTAAAATACTCGAATTCACGGAACAGCCACTGGGCTATGCTGCCGCCAAGAAGCGCAAGCGTGAACAGCAGTTGGAGGAACAGCTCAAAAAGCAGGAACAGAAGCAACAGGCCGCAGCAGCGGCTGCTGCTCAAGCAGCTGCAAATACCAGCAACAACAGCGACAGTTCACCTGTAGAGGCTGCAACAAATAATGCCAGTGGTGGAGAGACGCCAACTACGCCAACCACATCAGCAAATAACACCTTTGAAATCAAATTGGAGCCACAGCTGAACCAAAGCAGCGGCAGCATAGATGAGCAGCAGGATGAGCAGGAGCTCAAGACGCCAGAGCTGGCAATAAAGACGTTGCAACCGGAAACGCCGGGCACACCGGAATATGCGGCTGCTACGCTGCAATTTGCTCAAACCAATACAGCGGCGGCGGTAACCACGCCCACGCGTAAGGCGGAGAGTAAAGCGAAAGTTACTAAATCGGCGGCTAAGGCGAATAACAACAATAATAATAACAGCTACCATCAGACGCCGAAACGCATCAAGCAGGAGATCGAGATCAAGAGCGAGGAGATCATTGTGCCGGCCAACATTAAGCTGGAGAAGATTGAGCCCATTATCGCGACTACCCCTACACAAACAACGCCTAAGCCGCAGCTGACAGCGACGCCCACGCAGCGAATTATTATACAGCAGCAGCAGCCAGTGCAACGTGCACCGCATTTACTCATACGCAACACGCCGCAGCAGCAGAAGCGCCTCAACAACAACAGCAATAACGTAGCAACCACAACAGTAGCTACAACAACAACAGCAACCGTAGGCAATACCACCATTAAAATGGAAAAACTGGACATAAAGCCCATATCGCGTGCAGCTGTTGCACCCAGCGGAAGCGGCAGCAGTGCCAGCAGCAGCACCACCACAACCACCATATTGACGCCGCAGCAATTGAGACAGGCGACCAGTCCGCTGGCCAATCTGCCAAACAACATTTCGGTAAAGATAACATCGGCCAAGGCCAAGGTTGCAGCCGGCAGTGCTGCAGGCAGCAGTGGCAGTCAGGCAGCAACTTCAGCAGCTACCGCAGCACAGCAGCAGCCCATACTAATTAACAGCTCCACGCCCGTCATATTGGCCTCTACGCCCAGTGCGCAGCGAGCGGTAGGTGGATTTTATACAAAATCTTTCGATTTACCGAATTATATATTTGATTTACTTTTTAGAAGCCGCAGTTAGCAGCCAGCAGCAGCGGCATTGGCACCACCACCACCACAATTCCGTCGCAAGCTATTAAGACCATGCCGTTGAGTCAGTTAAAGACGGCAGCAAATAGTGGACCGGTAATTATCTCACAAACCATCATTCAGCCAGCTAAGCGTGCCCAGCAGCAGCAGCAACAGCTGCATCAACAACAGCAGCAACAAGGTGCCACATCCAGCACAGCGGCAGCTGCTGCTCAGCAGCATCAACAACAACTGCAGCAACAGCAATTGTTAGCTAATCCGTCACAGCCACAAACCACGCAGTACATTTTAGCTGCACCACAGCCACAACAACAGCAACAGCCCGCATTACCGACGCTGACTTCTTTCACACAGACGCGTCCGCAGACAGCGACATTGTACCAAACAGCAGCGGGGGGCAGTGGACAGACGCCCACAAAGATACTGCTAAAGACCACAGGTACATCTGGGGTAGTAATGACACCGTTGCGACAGCATCAACAAGCTACAACATTAGTGTCCACTAATCCGCCGCCGTTGGTTGCTACAACGGCAGCCGTGGCTGCCGGGCAGCAAACGCTTAATATACAAAATGTGCAGTTGCCGAATCGTCCTGTTACCATACAGCCCGCCTCGCAGGCAGCTCAGCAGCAGCATTTGCAGGCACAGCTTCAGCAACAGCAGCCACTACCGCATCCGCAGCACACGATTGTGTCCAATACGACTGCCACACAACAGCCAAAGCTATCCCAGGTGCTAATGCAGCCTGGTGGTGCCATAACGGGCGGCACATTGAACGTTTCACCGACGGCGGCCAAAAACAAGACGATCATACTCACCCAGAAGGGCGTTATATTGCGCAACATTGGTGGCGACATGTACCAGATACCTATTAGCAATGTTGGCGGCTTATCCGGACTCAGTGCTGGTGCCACCCTCATGACAAGCACGGCGGCCGGTCCGCCCAGCCTGGTAAAGACGACGACATCCACGAGCATACAGCCACATACGATACAGCTGCAACAACAGCCACAGCAGCAGAGCGTGCAGTCCGGCAAGCAGTTGATGCCCACGCTAATACCAACCAACCCCATTGGAGGTCAGCATGTCATCGTCCAGCAACAGACGCCGACGAGTGTAATTGGCAATGTAAGTGAAATTGTCGGTTACCTTTCGACTTTATCAATGGGGGTGTTTGTGAAAGAAGGTAGAAAGATAGAGAACGCTTTTAATTCGATCAAAGACCTAATACGTTGGCGTGCATTCTGTACAATTTTTCAATCTTTACCAGAGTTTGCGTTTTATTTGTCTACAGTACCCGATCGTCTGTCCATCTGTTTTGATGTAAGCTACTGCAATAGACAGTTTCCATAGCTATCAGGATGAACAGTATTCAATTTCTTATTCTTAAGTAAAGTCAAAAATATAAAATCAACTAGGCCGAGCAAAATGATTAGAACGTAAAAGATGGATTGAAAATATAACTTCACTCTGTAATTCTCTGATTGAGACAAGTACGAATTAATATTTCCGACCGAAAATTTACCAAAAAGTAAAGTAAAAAAAACTTTAGGGTAAGTTTAACGCCTGGTGTTGTGCTAATTTTAAATGGCGTTTTAGTCCACACAGCAGACGATAATCCGGCCTGTCATGACCAATGTGGGCGGAGGGTTGACCACGCTGCCGCAGGGCCTGACGCTGATCCAGCGTCCTGGCCAACAGCCGCAGCTGGTGCAGGTGCAGGCAGCGCCGAGCAGCACACAGCGTACGATTATAACGCAATCACCGGCTGCATCGGCGCCGCAACAGCAGCCGCGCCAGCAGCAGCAGCAACAGCCACAACAGCAGCAACAGATATTGCTGCAGCATAAGCCAGCCCTGCAGCAGTGTTTGGTCACCTCGACGAGCACACCAGGGAACAATGCGACCATACCGCGCACCGTCCAGGTGCAGGTCACTCAGCAGCAGCAGCCACCGCAACAGCAGCAGACGACAGCACCCGCAGCACAGCAGGCACCACAGAGACGCGGGCTCTCGTTATCAGTAAGCACCAAAAACTACTGGCTAGATAAGTCATATAAATCTCATTCAATATTGTTTTTGTTCAGAATGAGCATGTTCACAAGGCTCATGAAATGTTTCGCAAAGCAAATCGCGTGTCTCGTCCTGATAAGGCGCTCATCTTGGGCTTTATGGCTGGACTGCGCGAGAATCCTCGACCAAATTCCGAAAATGTGTTGGTCATAAAGCTGGGCGAAACCGAGGTGTGTTTTCCTTTAACTATCAATTTGTATACATGCTAAGTACTATTTATTTGTGCAGGAAAAAGTGCAACAGGAGGATGGTAATACGGCTCTGTGCCAGGTCGAATCGCACATTCGCTTGGACTACAATACGGGCGAGTGGAAAACATTCCAGAACTACAGGCTGGTGGATCAGAGTGGTGCCTCATAGTCCACAAGGGTCATACGCATAGTGCGCAAGTAGCCTATGCGTATACCCTAGACTATACTTGTTTGCTACTGGGCTTGTTCTGTGCGTCTATTTCGTTCCGCATGGCCGGCAGCTTAGCTTATCCGCTAATTAGGCTACTAACCAGTTCTCCCCTCCCCTTTACATTATTAAACTTCGCTTTCCACAATGGGAATAAATGAACTATAAAAAAATTTACCTAAATTAGTAGTTGTACAGTTTTTAGTATATATGTATGTAGTATATATGCTAGCGCTTAAAACGTTTAGTAATCATGCCACAAACACACACACACGCATACCCCCACACACACTCACATACAACATACACGAATATATATGAATATGCATGACTAGCACGCTTGAATAGAGTGCTGAGAAATGAATTGAATGGCAGATGCAAATAATCATATATTTACACACACCCACACATATATTAATGTATGTGTTCATTTATATGAAAATATAAAAAAATATTTACACAAATATACATATATTTAAATATATATGCATAACTATCATTATGTAATTAGTTCTCGAGTAAAGACAACTGTATAATTAATTTAGCAAAAAGCCTAATAATACTTATTTGGAGCTACGCGAAAAAATACAACGCTCACCTTAAACATTACAAAATTATAAACAAAAATTTACATAAAATATGAATATTATGAATGTATGTAAAATTATAAAAAAAAGAAAATGAAGACGTAGCAACCGCAGCAAAAATTACACATTAATCTTGAGAAATGTGTAATAGTCTAAAATAAACCAAGCATATTTATGGCTTTAATGTTTAAAATGAATCTTTTTTAAATGATAGGCAGCAAGAATAGCTATATAATACTAGGAACTAATATTCTTGTTGCTCAGTTAAAATTGTCATACAAAACAACTGCATTTGTTTATGTGAGATATGAGCGCAGGCTCAGGTTTGGATAAAGCGTTAATTGAAAGACCCTTGATTCTGTGTTCTAAAATCTTTGATTTGCACAGTTCTTTGACGCTCAGTCGTTTTTTACGCAAATTACCGAATATAGCTTCTACAAGATTTTATTACTTGGGCTGTGCGGAAAGCTTCATTCAGTCAATCGTCATAAAATTCTCAAAACTATACAGTTTGCTCTTACGATTTGTGTTGTGCATTGAACATCATTTGATTGATCAATCAGTATTAAAAAACGTGAATTAGTTTACTTTTTTGATTGCTTTTGTTTAATTGCGTTGAAAGCTTACAACTAGTCAACATAGATTGATCAATTTTGATTGGACAATGCCTTGGGCTAATACTAGAAGGTAGATAGATCTATATGCAATATACTATAGACTATACTAATATATAATATATATAATATATATATATATATATATATATATATATATATATATACTACATGCTACGAGTTACATACAACTTAGGTGCGTCTTAAATTCGATCGTACTGATGGATCCTACTGGATACATCCTACTTGCTGGCGACCTCCTTCCAGTGGACGATGGCACGCTGATCGTCCGGTGCATCTCGGAAAGGTCGACTGCCATTGGGGCTAAGATACTCGTTGACCTGGTAATTGAGCAACGTCTTATAATGATAGACATCGGCCAGCTGTTGCGTCAGAGGGCTGGTGTTGGTGGTAAAGATGCCGGCGAATTTTTTATTGCGCGCCACGTGTAGCACTTCGTACTCCATGAAGTGCATGCAAGCAATATTCTCGCGAGGATTCAGATGCTCGGCGGTGCCCATCATGAATGAGTGTAATATCTGATTCAAGCCCTTTGGCAAATAGTTGTCTCTAAAAACATAATGCAAGATGTTAGTATGGAGTTTTATGTAATTCAAAAGAGGTCCTGTGCCGTACCGTATGGGTCCTTCACAGAATTCTAGAAACTCGAAAATTGTGATTAGCTCGGACTTGATGTCCACCTCGGGCTCGGCGCGGGCATCAAAGTTGAGAGCGGTGCCGATTATGCGATCCGTATTCCGATCGTATACTACAAAGCTCAGTTCACGTTCCACCAGAACGCTCCAAATTTCCTGCAAAGGAATTCATGGATAAGTTATTGGAGCTATTGGGTATTCCAATTAACTTACATTGAGTAAATCACTGTAATCTGTGCGCAAAACGCCCGGCTTTAGCCACTGCTCCAGATCAGCCTTGTTGTAGAAACTGGATACGATTATGCTGCAGAGGCAATAATCAGCAATGACTGTCATACTCAATGAATTTAATCTAACTACTTACTCAATCACTGGTTGACGATGCTCTAATTTAAGAGGTACCGCCTCCATTTTAAGATGTGGGCACGCATTGAGCGTTTCGTCCTCTAACTGCACTGCATCATGATTGCCAGCCATCTTTTCGATAATCTCGCCCAAATTCTTCGCCGCTATGAACTCGGAAATACCAATATTGTAGCCTTTCTCTCTTAGCAGTGTGACCGTAAAGATAGAGTTGAGAGAATTGCCACCTAACTCGTAGAAATTGCTGTGAGGCGACAGACTTGCTCGTGTAGAGCGTCCAATAACCCCGCCCACGGTCTCGAAGAGATCGCGTGCCGTCAGCTTTAACTCCTCAGGCACCTGACTATAGTCAAAGTCGAGCACGATGCTCGAATCGCCCTCGTTGTTGTTGGCCGTCTCGTAAGTCTTTAGCAGCGCCTGGCGATCCACCTTGCCATTAACTAAGAGCGGCACATGTTCCAATATGATCACCTGTGGTGTCATATAGTCAGCCAGCTTATCCTTGAGCCTACCTTCCAGATGCATCTCAGTAACCACAGGCGAATCGTCGCGTAGCTTGACAAAAGCAAGGATGGCCTGATCTACATGTCCGGCCCGATAACAAAGCACAATGGCCTTCTCCACCAGCGGCAGCTCGGCCACGTTCTTTTCCACCTCGGACAAATCGACCCGATGCCCACGTATCTTTATCTGTGAATCGGTGCGACCTTCATACATAATATTCCCATTCTTTAGCGATCCATAATCACCGGTACGATAAAGACGTGCGTATTCTGTGAATCAGACAAGAGGTGAGCAGATCAATGGGAAATTCGATAAGCAGGACTACTTACTCTTCTCCACAGCTAGCGGATTTTCCAGGAATCGTTCTGGATCACGACCATTCACATAGCCTGCAGCCAGGTTCAAGCCTGATGCAAAGATCTCGCCTATTTCTCCATTCTTAACGGGACGATAGTCCGCATCCAGCAGATAGATGACAGTGTTTGACACAGGTATGCCTGCAAATAGATATATTATGTATATATGGAAAAGAGAGAAATAAGGAGGTCTCACCTATGGGCACATTGTCGTACATGCTAAGCTGCTTCTTGCTCTCGCAGGTGAAGTAGGTAACATCACCCATCACCTCGGTAGAGCCATAGAAGTTGTAAAGTCTATGCACGCCTTCATCAAAGTAGTCGAAGAAACTGCTGGCTAGCGGCACGGCCAACGGCTCACCTGAACAGACCCAGATCTGCAGATTGTAAAGTAACTTCTGAGCCGCACCACCACCCTCCATCTTTAGATACATAAGTAGGGAGCGTAACAAAGTGGGCACCAGAACCAGACGACGAATTTTGTATTTCTCAAGAAGCGCGACAAGACGTTGCGGATCTTTGGTCACCGCCTTTGGCACTACCAAGATGGCCAGACCGCACATAAGCGGACCCCACAGCTCCGCAATGGAGTCGACAAAGGTAAGTGCTGTCTTAAACACACCCACTTGCTCACTGGCCGTATAAGGAAAGCAGGCCCACTGCCATTGCAAGCGATTCAATATATTCTCATGGGGCAAACGCACACCCTTGGGCACACCTGTGCTGCCCGAGGTATATAGAACGATGGCAATGTGCTCGTTCCCACCGCGCAGCATCTCCTCTGAGAGTAGATTGCCGCCGCTAAGCTGCAACGACTTCGCATACAGTTCAGTCAACGATAGCGTGGGTGTACCCTGGAAACGCTGAGCATCAATGTCATCATCACGCAGCACTAGAATCGGTCTAGCCTCTAGCAATATGTGATGGACACGATTCGCCGGAAAACTCGGATCGATGGGCAGATAGGCACCGCCCGCCTTCCAAATGGCCAGCAATGTGGTGACCAGCGCCTCCGATGGTTGCATGCAAACGGCCACAATAAAGTCACCATCGCTGTTTGGCTGGAGGAAACGTCCATGGGCCTCCTCCACGAGTAGACGGGCGGCTCTATTCGAACGTTCGTTCATCTGGCGATAGCTACTCTGGCTGGGTGCCGGAGTCTGTCCCTGCCCCTGGTGATAGATGAGTGCCACTTTATCGGCATGGCGCAGCTGCTGCTCTTCGAAGATGCGATGCAGCGCCCGGGGTACATAGTCCTGCTGCTGGCCCTTAACAATCGACAGCTGTGGCAGCGAACCCATATCGATAACTGCTTAGAAAAAAGGAGTAGAAATAAGGTGAAATTTATTGAAGTCATTAAGCTAGATGATGTATGGAACAGGTTTATGCTCTATGAGGTTTAGCTTTTTGAGTTTTCTATATACTCGCTTACCATATCTTAACTGTATCGGGGTTACAAATATTTTATTTATCTTTTAACCATTTTTATGGAGTGCTGGACATAAAAACTAATGAAATACAAATCAAGTCAATTAAGAACTAATAAACATTAAAACATATAGATTTAGATAAGTTTCTAATCTCCGCTTATACAAGTTAGCGCTGTTGACTAATAATCGTATGCTTACTGTGCATGCTAACTGGGTCTACAACTTTAATTAAAAAAAAAAAATGACCAACTGCTAAACGATAACCATAACCATAATATATAAAAAATTATATATATATAATCTGATCTCTGTTCATCTCAGAGTTAGTACGAACTCGATTTGAAACTCAACTTATCAACTTGGTTTTATACTTCCAGAAATCCGCAGTTCAACCATTAGCATTAGAATTAATTAGCATTTAAATTATTTATAAGTATTAGATAGTAAGTAATTTATTTACCTCTTTTATATATATTAATTTTGGGAAAAGTTTTTTCAAAAACAATTTTAGCATTCTGTTATTTATTACGTGCAGCAATAGCGTCATGAGCAAACAGTATTCTTAAGTGCTTGTATAAGCTTAATAATTGCAGTTGCATTCGATTGAAATCTATTAGTGTCATTTGCATATCGATAAAATATAGATTTAATAGATACAGCTTCTTATAAGATACATATTCATATAAGACATATTTTTTAATTTACGCTACTGGGCTTAATAGCATTTTGATATTCTGAAACTTATTGGAAGTGAGTGCCGCAATATATTGAGTGTTGATCTGAAATATGAGATATTTATAGTCGCCTTCAGGAAATCTACTGGTCACTTACTCTCCGGAGCTAAAACACTCTTGACAATTTTAGTACTTGTCCAAGGAAACTCGTTATGCACGGAAAGAAAAATAAAGTAAATTAAATAAACAGTTCCAATTCCATGCGGAATTCATGTCTCATTTAGCTGTCGGACTTGGTTATCGCTGAAGGTCTTTAATCTGCGCTTTTTTATGTCAAATAATCCAACTGAATGTCATTGAACAGACAACTTCTGGTTATGTCCAACTATCCGATTCGCCGATTCTCCGATTCTGCGGCTCCAATGTCAAGCATAAAGTGTAAATAGTTTGAGCTATAAAGGCAATTACCCGTCAACTTGTCCTTAGTCTGGCCACATTTCAATTTTAAACGAAGTATTAAACAAACTAACAAAAAAACTCATTAAAGCAGGTTAACTGCCAAGTCTTGTCTTGTTTTTATGAAATATGTCGCTCAATTACATTGGCATTGCCACAGTCCCTGGCTAGAATCCAATTCCGATTACGATCTAAGTCCAGGAAACAAAAGTCTTTAGGCTGGGTGGCGTCTGCCTTTGGCATGAGTGCCTTATGCATTATGTATTCCGTTAATAGGTTTGCGATTTGTAGTCGGGCCCGGCTGGCAGGTGCGAAGAAAACGCGGCCAATTGCTTCGTTCTAAACAAGTTCTACACGCGATTGTGAAACATTTCTGTATTTATATTTATTTTTTTAGTCAAATGTTTGGCATAGCTTTATTAGAGGCGTTTGACCGAGTCGTTTGGCTAGGCGGCTTGGCACACATTTTTCGACGGCTTTAAGCGCTGTCCACAGCCGTAGTATGGGACGTATAAGTAATATGGCATGAGGCAAAATTCATTTCCCAAGCGCGCATTACGTATGCCGTGTGCGCCCAATTAGCTGGGCATGTTGCGCACACACATTCGCAAATAAACTGAAAACTTTAAGCACATGCACACACACTTATATTATATGTAAGTATGTATATTCATGTGTATGTATATCTACATACAATGCCGTGCTGGTATCTCTCTAACCGCATCTTTGTCCATTGTTGTGACCGGAGTAGAACGCTTGCATTCTTGAGGCCAAGTTCTTTGGAAATACCCTATATCTATTCAAAGTATGTAGATTGCATCTAGACACAACTGTCTGTTAGAGGTATACACGATATAGTGACAGCGCTTATCAGTTTGTCGTATATCGGGAAAGAACGAAGACGAAACTTTCAAAAGCATCTCACGGACTAAATTTAAATATGTTCGTCCGATTACCACATTCAGCTCAATTATTTATTTATTGTAAACTATATCAGTTTCACATATTTAAATGCAAGTTGCAAGATTACAGGGCATCAGGTTGTCTGTCATTCGTAGCCTGACATGATATGTGATTAGTTAGTAGCTGCTGGTGGCTTTTCACATCATCGATTTAATGTACCGCATCGCATCGTTGCTTCTGTTGATGAGGTGAAATCCAAGCGATTGCCATAAAGCTATTAATGCTCTATTCTGTGCAGCTTTGTTCTGTTCTGATCCAACGATCAAGCAGCATTTAGACAGACATCGCCTATCGTATATTTCATATCGTATAATGTATGTATGTGTATACAAGTGAAGCTTTATAATTTTCCGCTCAAGGTTGAATTTAACTTTGATTGTTTTCGTTATTTCTGTCTAATTTTTTCGTTCTTCTGTGATTTCTTTGTGGCTTTCGGAAAATCGTTCCATAATTATCAGCGTGCCATGTAATTTGTAATTTACATAATTGCCAGCAGAGTTGAGCATTGATACTTGGTTAAGGCGCTAGGTGACTGGGCAACTTTTTTCTGTGGATCAACAACATTGGCTAAGGTCACAAAGTTCTGGTCTGAATTTAGTTTCCGTTGTATAGTTAATTCGAGTCAAACTAATTAGGTTGCCCGATTTGCAGTCATATCTCGTAATCGCAATCGTAATCGTAATCATAACCAACAAAATCATATCATTGTTTGTATCGGCTCTTGTTGCAGCTGCGACTGTTGATTTGCTTAATTGAGTAAAAAGTGTCCAATTTGTGGCCTGGCAGGGTGCACTGCCTCGCCTGACCTAGGTCTGCTTAACCACCATCACGAGAAGCGACCCTCTCACATTGTAGGTTTTTTTTTTAGAATTTCCGATTGTGAGTCAATTGAATGAAAACCAACAATTGGGTGTGCGTGTGTGAGTGACTGTGTGACAAATACGTGCTGAGATTTTCTGCATACAAATGTGACTTAACAAATAAGAACAACTGCTCAATACTTGTTCACGGTCAAATAACATTTATGAGGAGTTATCAGCTTAATACTCTTAGAAACATATTTAAGAAGGTCGCACAGATATTCATCTTAAACAACATAAAATTTTGTACGAAATGTGAAATATTTGGTGTCAGTCTAACTTTCAAAAGTGTATATGTCTTGATTTCCCCATCTTTAAGATAATGCTTAAAAAATGCATTCTAAATTTGGGAAAAAAACTTATTAACGGTCAGACAGACAGACAGACAGACACACAGACAGACAGACAGATAGAGAGATGGATAGATGTATAGATAGATAGATAGATAGATAGAGAGATAGACAATCATCATTATAAAAACTGACGTCGATGTTAGCAGCCGGCAAATCGTTTAGCAAGTTCATTAAAGTCCGTCTTAAGACACATGTCCAACTGACTAGATCTTATTTAAGACTAATATTAGTGCAAGACTTGAGCATATATTAATTTTCCATAATTAATGGTCGCCTGCAAATGACTCAATTTTAATTTGCAGTTCGTACAGCTCAAATGCAATTAAAAAAACCATCAAAATGTTCGAGCAAAATACGCTGAATTTGTATACGCGACTTCGGACGAGCGTAAGCCAAGCGATCGCTTGACACAAATTAAATGTCAATTGCGCGGCTAACATAAATCATAATACTGATTGCTGTTTAATACGATTTAGTTGTTTTCCTAATTGTTTGCATGCTGATCATGCAAGCCAGTCGCAGAAGTGCTGCCAAAAGTTGTTGCAACTCGTTTGGCCATTCCACTTGAGTTACTAATATTTTGCTGCTTGAATTTGTTATAAGTGCGCAGTTAATACCCTTTTACAGGGTATTATAATTTTGTCAAAATATTTGTGTTAATAACAATTAAATTCTAATAATCAATTTAATCGAACTAAATTTCACATTATTCAGGAAAACTATCTGGGCTTTTGAATGTATAATGTATCTGAAAGGTATTTAATCTTCGTATAGTTAGGTTTTGGCTTAGTTATCTTTTAACTATTAACGTTTTTATGACATGTTGGCATTGCATTCAATTGCAACGGTTGCCAGCAAATTGCTAATTGAAGTTTATTTTCCGTAGGCCTCGCCTTGAGTTTTGTTTGCCTTTGAATTTGACATAAGCATTTTGAAAAGAATGCACTTATGTACCCTGCATTGTCGTCAATCGACTTTCATTTTATACTTAGCTAATTACGAAACATTTTCTGGCGTGCAGTTCCCTTATATTGCATCCAGAAACAAATCAATAAAGTCAGCTACGTTTAGTCAAGATTTCGTATGCCCCTACTTCAATTTGTTCATAACTTTTACATAAAAATAAATCACCTTAACTCACGAACATTCAATTGCGAATTTATATAACGGTTTTTTAGCTAGTGCAATGAACCAAATATATTTAATGGCATTTCTGGACCCGTTATCCAAGAAATGTTGACCGGAATGAGATTTGGAAACTGCATGTGGGTCAGTTTAATTTAAAAAAAACACTGCGCTTCTAAAACATTTAAGTAAATTTCTGTATAAAATTCTTTATTAATTCTTTCCGTTAAGTAAATATGCTTTGCGTAATTCATTTAATTAAATTTTCATGGCTTATGAATATTGTTTTTTTTAGACATTTTAATGAGTGTCTCGTAATATTGTGTAATTTGAATTTGACTTATGGATAGCTTAATTATTATTTTGCAAATGGATAGACCAGATAGGCAACGGGTATGAAGGGCTTGGCTAATTTGATGAGCAGTTGCACATCATGTTGAGCATATATTAAATATTACGTATACGTACTTTTAGTTACTCAGATTTATTGTTGTTGCTTGTAAGTTTTTTAATATTAATTTCCTTTTTTTATAGATCCGTTATTCTTTCAAATTTCAGCGCGCTTTAATTTTCCAAGTAAGTTTGTTCTTCAATTTTAAATACGTTTGTTTGTATTTCAAAATGTTGATCTTTGATAATTTGTGGGTTTTTTTTGGGGTTTCCAGCACTCGGCTCACACTTCACATGCGATTCACTATGCTTTCAAAGGCAGCCCAAAAAAATGAACTGGGTTTTTTCTTGTTCGATTTCAACGTACTACGGAACTCGAAAGCGGCGCTTGCAGACTAATCAGAACAACAGCGCACAGCTAACTTTTATATGCCGCAGAATCGAGTGTGCAATCGGCAGCGCAGCCAGCGGCGCAGTATGCGTCAGCGTCAGCGTCAACGCCTGCGTCGTCGTTGACGTTGATGTTGGCTTTGCTCTTGTTCGTTGGCTCGGCTGAAACTAAAACCAGTTCCTGCTCTTAAAGCACCTGCAGTAGCCTTTCGCAGATCATATACTAAATATAAACGTATATGTATTCGCATATATATAAATGATGGTGATTATGTATGTGTATGCTATGTTTGTTTGTTTGTTTTCATTTTCGTAGCAGCTGAAACGCCTATTTACGTTAGTTTCGCTTAATTTGAGTCGAGTTCAGTGACGTAGGAAATGAAATGAATGAATTCCTGTCAATGAGAAGCGCTAATTTCATACTCACACATACACACACTTATACTTGGTGTGACTAGCTTGGTTTATTAGACAGTTTGGAAATCCCTTAGAGGTAGAGCCATGCAATATGACGCATAGCTACAGGCGGTTTGTAAAAGTACAAGTAATACAAAATCAAACTGTATCCACTTCAAAGGAACTGTTTACTGGTTCAGGCATTTGTGAAATTGCTGATAAGCAATTAAAAATAAGTGACTATGTTCTAGATGGCTAGGAATAGCTAGCAATACCCTAGAGTCGGTACAAGCAATTGATTAAGTCAAAAAGCTATTTGAGTATTAGTTAGAACTATCAATCAATCAATTTGTATCCTGTGATGAAATGAAATGAAATGATGAAAAATAAGATAATTGTTACAGATTTATAATAGCTTCATAAATACTAGCTTGGCATAAGGCTAGTTGCACCCGATCATCATTCCCTAACTATTTTTAATTGCTTCTAGGGTATTGACATCTTGAATTCCACTCGAATACTGAATGAAATTTAAATTCTGAACTGGAATTGTCGGCGCGCGCCTTTCTGGGGGTATTTTCATTTACGCTGCTCGCAATTTGTAGTTCGTATTTGTAAGTAACTGCCGTTCAGTTAATAGACTATAGTATCTTAGTATGTATTAACATGGATTAGGTGAATGTGTGAAACATATTTCTACACCAGTTGACCTTATGTTCAGATCTCTTATTATTCGGTCCATTATTATATGTGAGAATAGTGTGAAAAATTAGTTGCCGCATCAAATGAGCTGACTTCAGATTGATCATAAATTATGGCATATCCATATGTATGGCACATTATAAATCTATAAATAATGCAAATATGAAAAGATACATCCATATTCAAGAAAAGCCATTTGAAGATCAGCAAATATCTATATTTAGTCCACATTTGCATAGACTCCTGTTTCATTAATTATCCGAGTGTGATTTGATTTGCTTTGATTTTGTGCGATTGGATGCGTATACCTATATTTAATCGGTAAAGAGGGTCTGTTGGTTGCAATCATATATATATATACATACATACATACATATATATATATATATATATATATATATATATATATATATATATATATATATATATATATATATATATATATATATATATATATATATATATATATATATATATATATATATATATATATATATATATATATATATATATATATCATTTTTATGGATATTTAGAGTCTTCTTTAGTCTATAAAATCTATTATTATACAGTCTGGCAGTTTTAATGCCTGAAATTGCTACATGATATCTACAAGTCGGTCAGTCTCGCTTGTAGCATTGTTAAATATGATTTGAATAACTCAAATTATTATTGATTGATGCCGTTAACTAATTGCCATGCTACACTGCAAAGACCATTTGCATAATATTTCCTTACATTATTTTGCTTAGCTTATTTCTTGTGAGTTAAGATAGATCAAATAAAATTATATAAAATAATCGCATACGTAACAATTGTAAAGACAATTAAAAAGATGTAATTGCCCGCAATTATAAAATTTCCAGTTCAGTTTATTGACCATAAAATTCTGTGCATTTTTTTAACACTTTTGCGCTAACAAATATGCGCTTCCTTTAATTGTTCGCATAAATTGCATTTGAAATGCAATCACGATTTATGGCTGAATATAGTTTACGAGAATAGGATATAGTTGTTAAATAGCAGTCAAGCTTATAAATGGCACTGGCCTTCGGCCCAGTTCTCACTGGATATGTGGTGGGGAGTTTGAGTACGGATCTTCCTCTTTAGCTGGCACATTTCGATAGGCTTCAGTGATTTTAGACCATTAAAAACGTTTCTATATAATAAACTTCGACAAAATCGATTAAGTAATGAATATATATTATACTTGTTCTAACTTCTTGTTTATTACAAATTGGTTCGAGTTTTCAATATCTTTTCTAACTTCCTGAACTATTATTTTGTTTCATGGTAATATTGATATTTTTAGCTTTTCCCCTTTGTCAATCTAAAACCTTTATATTTTATGCCAGTTTATTCATGTAATATCTACATATAATATCTACATATAATTTTATATTCATTTTAAAGATGTTGGTGTACTTTCGAATACAGAATAGCTAATATTCCAATTTGTTGCTTTTACATATAATATCTACATATAATTTTATATTCATTTTAAAGATGTTGGTGTACTTTCGAATACAGAATAGCTAATATTCCAATTTGTTGCTTTTATTGTGGAAAAGCTATTTTTGCTACTCAATTGCCAAGCAATCATCAATTTTTCAATAAATTTATTGATAATACAACTTCTTAGCTCAACACAAATTAAAACTGGTCAACAGCGAAAAAAAATCGTGTGCGTTCAGAATCGAGTTCAAAGTATCGCATAGTCCATAAACTACATCTAATTTCAATATAATAGTGATCTGTTTTTTATACTCATTTATTCTTCGCTCGTGGCCTAATCACGTTTCCCGAGTCTCGAGCTAGCTCTGGAGTTCCCCAAAGAAAGTGACGCATTTGTTTTTTTTTTTTGCGATAGTTCCACGAAATTGCTTGTTCCTCTTCTTCGTCTTTGATATTATGTGTATTTTTTTTTAGTGGGCAGTTTGGTGACGTATTGACCGATAAAGCTGAGCAACTTGTTTCGAATGTCGCTGGCAAGTGTTTCCCTGAGCAAACGGAATTCCAATTATAGCAACAACTACAACAATGACAGCTATAATGAAACTTGACGATTTACAGTTTACAATCAAATACGGTTAGGCAGCTGTTTTAATACTCTTACGAAGACTATGCTGATTTCATTATGATCTTTGCAACACATTTGATAAAACATTATTGACGACAGCACTAGGTACATCTTATCAGTTTAGGGTATCGCAACTTCGTCAGTCCCAGTGATAACTGTTCTTTCAAATTTTTATTTACACAAACATTTTGACGATGTCAAATGTTAACCAGCTGAGCTTGTTTTGTGTTTGGCTATTGTCTTTGTTGTTGCGTAGCTGTGCGAGCTTAGACCGCGCCAAATTTGAATTGTTTTTATTAGTTGCACATATCACACATACGTCATGTTGAACAACAAAATTGACAATGACAATGACAGTTTCTTTTGGGAGATCTAGATATCAAAACACATGAGAATTATCTATTGTATATATAACAATATATATATGTATTTATATATATTCGTGAATTTGGGCGCCATGACCGTCAACATTGGCTACGATTACTTGCAAGAATGCTCATTTATACATTATTGATTCTTATACCCTAAACTGGAGTAAAATACTTTGCAGCTAATGCTTGTGACAGACGCGATGGCAAAAAAAAAATAGTTTATAGATATCTTGAGTGTGAATAGAAGGAGAATTTAGACTAGAGTCAATTCAATTCCAGGAATTAGTTTAATTGTTAATTTTGTAGTTTCGGTAGATCATAATCGTTTCGTATTAGTTATTCATTATCACGTTCACTATATCATGATCATTCAATAGAATGTACCGCTCATGGCAAGACGAACAATTTAGTAAAACGAATCGGTTGATCAAAGTTTATCATTTACAGTGAAGTATTTCCTTCGAAACAGTCGTTCAATTGAGCTTCATGCGTCACAATTGTGTTTCAGAGTATCTGGTAGTTGTTCACTCCCACCTTGCGCACACTGATTTGTCGCTTTTGGGTGGCTTGCGGAAGTGTTGTAGTTTTCGACTTGCTGTTGCGCCATCGAAATGGTAAATTGATCGAATCGATCGATCGACTTGAGCGACATGTAGGTACGTGTACATGTAGATGCAATTAAATTATCATTAAATTCGTTCTAGGGTTTTAGTCAGGTTGTAATTAATGTGGGGCGAGCAGAATCGCATAATTCAATTGCATTTTAGTTTAGTCGAGCGTTAAGCAGCTGCAGCAGCTGTTGTTGCTCAACTACTAAATAGCTGCTCCCCACAACAACTTTCAATGCGATCTGTGCAAAACTGTCACTAAATGTTAATGAAGTAATTAAAATACCCCAATCCGAAGTCTATCTATATCTTATCTTATATAGTTCATAACTTCACACAGAGTAATGCCTTGTATATCACATGCTTATGTAGAACAGGTTCGTTAACATTTGCAAATCGCCTTAATAGAGCTCCAACAGCAGTCGCTATCGTTTAATCACTTTCTCAACTTTGCACACCATCTTTTAGATACGTGAGGTCTAGTGGGATTTAAATGACTTAATACAGTATTTGTGCTGGTCTATCTCAATAATTTATAGTTTTACCCGATTTGTCACGCCTCTTGATTTACTTAATATATTTACTTCTAAGTGGATCTAAATGTGATTAATTGCATTTTGCATATATATATATATATATATATATATATATATATATATATATATATATATATATATATATATATATATATATATATATATATATATATATATATATATATATATATATATATATATATATATATATATATATATATATATATATATATATATATATATATATATATATATATATATATATATATATATATATATATATATATATATATATATATATATATATATATATATATATATATATATATATATATATATATATATATATATATATATATATATATATATATATATATATATATATATATATATATATATATATATATATATATATATATATATATATATGTATATATATATATATATATATATATATATATATATATATATATATATATATATATATATATATATATATATATATATATATATATATATATATATATATATATATATATATATATATATAAATATATATATATAGGCTTTAGATATTCGATTATGTAAGCTTGTCAATTGAAATTCGATCATGATTGATCGCCCGTTAGCAGCCGTATATAAAAAACGTTCAATAGCTTCTTAATAATCGTCATGAGAAACACCTTGTACTTTAATAGAGCCGATTCAGTTTTCACGCACATTTTGTTAAAGCGGTTTGCTTACCGCTTGAACCCTTCCCCACGGTGCCCTTCCATTATATTGCTTGTCACGCTCAATTAGCGTAACGTTTTGTTGTACGCCATTCAAAAAAGCTCAGACCTTTTGTTTCGCGTCAAAATGGAAGAAGACACTTTTGGCACAGTTTGGGCTGGAAGCCCGAAAATGTTCGCATTGGACTGATTGTGTCCAGGTTGTTATTCAATTAACGGTAAATATATCCCAAATAAATACTTGTAAATAGCCAAAAAATAAAAAATTGTATTTAAAGTATAGTTTTGTACTTGTTAAATAAGTGATCAAGAATCAAAATAATTCTTGAAGAGGTAGTTATAGCTTTGTCGACTACTGTCAATCGAACTTATGGATCTTACTTGCTGGCCACCTCCTTCCACTGGACGATGGCACGCTGCTCGTCCGGTGCATCCTGAAAAGGTCGACTACCATCGGAGCTAACAAACTCGTTGACCTGGTAATTGAGCAACGTCTTATACTGATTTACAGTGGCTAGCTGTTGCGTCAGAGGGCTGGTGTTGGTGGTAAAAATGCCAGCGAAATTTTTATTGCGCGCCACGTTCAGAACCTCATTCTCCATGAAATGCATACAAGCAACATTCTCGCGGGGATTAAGAAACTCAGCGGTACCCATCATGCCCGAGCGTAGTATTTGATTCACACCCTTGGGCAAATAGTTGTCTCTTAAAATACAGTGCAAGAGGTTAATTTAGACCTTCGGCTAACAGCAGGTCTTGTATCGTACCGTATGGGTCCTTCACAGAATTCTATAAGCTCGAAGACTGTTACCAGGTCTGACTTGATTTCGACCACTGGCCCGGCGCGCGCATCATAGTTGAGAGCGGTGCCGATGATGCGATCCGTATTCCGATCGTAGACCACAAAACTCAACTCACATTCCACCAGAAAGTTCCACATTTCCTGCAAAGGATGAATGGATAAGTTATTGAAGCTATTGGGTATTCCAATTAACTTACATTGAGTAAATCACTGTAATCTGTAGGTAAAGCGGCTGGCTTTAGCCATTGCTCCAGATCGCCTTTGTTGTGGAAACTGGATACGATTATGCTACAGAGGTAAGGATTAGTATTGATTTTCATAATCAATTCACTCAATCAACCACTCACTCACTCACAGGCTGATGATGCTCTTCCTGCAGAAGCACCACCTCCATTTTAAGATGCGGGCACGCATTAAGCGTCTCCTCCTCCAGCTGTACTGTATCATGATTGCCAGCCATCTTTTCTATAATCTCGCCCAAATTTTTCGCCGCTATGAAATCGGAGATGCCAATTTTGTAGCCTTTCTCTCTTAGCAGTGTGACCGTGAAGATAGAGTTGAGTGAATTACCACCTAACTCGTAGAAATTGCTGTGAGGTGACAGAGTTGCCCGTCTAGAACGCCCAATGACAGTGCTCACGGTCTCGAAAAGATCGCGTGCCGTCAGCTTTAGCTCCTCGGGCACCTGACTGTAGTCAAAGTCGGGACCAATACCCGGACCTCCCTCGTTGTTGTTGCTCACCTCGTAAGTCTTTAGCAGCGCCTGGCGATCCACCTTGCCATTAACCAAGAGCGGTACATTTTCCAATATGATCACCTGTGGTGTCATATAGTCAGCCAGCTTATCCTTGAGCCTACCTTCTAGCTGCATCTCAGTAACCACAGGCGAATCGTCGCGTAGCTTGACAAAGGCAAGGATGGCCTGATCCACATGTCCGGCCCGATAACAAAGTACAATGGCCCTCTCGACCAGCGGCAGCTCGGCCACGTTCTGCTCCACCTCGGACAAATCGACCCGATACCCGCGTATCTTTACCTGTGAATCGGTGCGACCTTCATACATGACATTTCCATTCTTCAACGAGCCATAATCACCGGTACGATAAAGACGTGCGTATTCTGTGAACCAGACAGGAGTTGAGCAGATCAATTAGAAATTCGATAAGCATGATGTTTCAATCGTCCCGCTTACTCTTCTCCACAGCTAAGGGATTCTCGAGGAAGCTATCCGGATCACGTCCATTCACATAGCCCGCAGCCAGATTCAACCCTGAAACAAACACCTCGCCTATTTCTCCATTCTTAACGGGACGATAGTCCGCATCTAGCAGATAGATGACAGTGTTTGACACAGGTATGCCTGCCAATAGATATATTATGTATATATGGAAAAGAGAGAAATAAGGAGGTCTCACCTATGGGCACATTGTCGTACATGCTAAGCTGCTTCTTGCTCTCGCAGGTGAAGTAGGTAACATCGCCCATCACTTCGGTAGAGCCATAGAAGTTGTAAAGTCTATGCACGCCTTCATCAAAGTAGTCGAAGAAGCTACTGGCTAGTGGTACGACCAGCGGCTCACCTGAACAAACCCAGATCTGCAGATTGTAAAGTAACTTCTGAGCCGCACCACCACCCTCCATCTTTAGATACATAAGTAGGGAGCGTAACAAAGTGGGCACCAGAACCAGACGACGAATTTTGTATTTCTCAAGAAGCGCGACAAGACGTTGCGGATCTTTGGTCACCGCCTTTGGCACTACCAAGATGGCCAGGCCGCACATAAGCGGACCCCATAGCTCCGCAATGGAGTCGACAAAGGTAAGTGCTGTCTTAAACACACCCACTTGCTCACTGGGCGTATAAGGAAAGCAGGCCCACTGCCATTGCAAGCGATTCAATATATTCTCATGGGGCAAACGCACACCCTTGGGCACACCTGTGCTGCCCGAGGTATATAGAACGATGGCAATGTGCTCGTTCCCACCGCGCAGCATCTCCTCTGAGAGTAGATTGCCGCCGCTTAGCTGCAACGACTTCGCATACAGTTCAGTCAGCGATAACGTGGGTGTACCCTGGAAGCCCTCAGCATTGATGTCATCATCTCGCAGCACTAGAATCGGTCTAGCCTCTAGCAATATGTGATGGACACGATTCGCCGGAAAACTCGGATCGATGGGCAGATAGGCACCGCCCGCCTTCCAAATGGCCAGCAATGTGGTGACCAGCGCCTCCGATGGTTGCATGCAAACGGCCACAATGAAGTCACCATCGCTGTTTGGCTGGAGGAAACGTCCATTGGCCTCCTCCACGAGTAGACGGGCGGCTCTATTCGAACGTTCGTTCATCTGGCGATAGCTACTCTGGCTGGCTGTCAAGCTCTCTTCCTGTTCCTGGTAGTAGATGAGAGCCACACTGTCGGCATGGCGCAGCTGCTGTTCTTCGATGATACGATGTAGGGCCCGGGGTACGTAATTCTGCTGCTGGCCCTTCACAATCGACAGCTGTGGCAGCGCACGCATATCGATAGCTGCTTAGGTGGAAGACAGGAATTTGGTGACATGTGTGGAATTCATTAAGCTAGAAGGAGAAGAGCAGCGGAGTACCAAGGCGTTCACTATCACAGAAAATAACAAACAAATCACATACTAAAAATTTTGGGAAATACTTTAAAATATGAGAGCTTAGTACTTAAATTTAAATGTTTTTAGCTATTAGAGCTTTCGACATGTGTCACATCGATTTTTACATCGATATTAGGAAAATAAAAAATTTAAAAATAAAAATAATAATAAAGTACAACCCTTTCATGAAGAAAAAACTTGAAAAAACTTCTCTTTATGAAATATGTGGCTCAATTACATTGGCCCTCGTAGGACAATTACCTGGGCATGTTGGGAAAGTCAAATAAAAGCAGTTATTGATAAATATCGACTTACAGCCTAAATGAGACGTTTAGAACGATCTCTCAAGCTTCGAGTAGTTCTTTCCACTTAACAAACTCAACTCGAATCCACTGCAAATTATCCATTGAAAACAAGAATTCAGGGTACAATATTTTTGTAAAAATGTATTTAACTAGCATAAGGAGGCTCGGCATAGCCTATCAAAATTCATAAATTCATAATCAGGAAGACGAAACGGCCGTCTCACGGAATGAGAAGAGTTTTTACTTGTCAGACCCACCCGACAAGAGATATCTTTCTTGCCTTATAATATCTTCATAATTCAAGTCAACTAATTGCTTGAAAATAATAAAGTAATATCTGTAAATTTATTATATGGCAAAAGGGGTGGCAGACGAACAGCCAAACAGACGCACACCCAATAGACAGAAGCAGAAGCAAAAGACCACTTGAAAACTAATGTCTAACTAACTAGATCTTATTTAAGACTAATAATTATGCATGACTTCAGCATATATTAATTTTACAAAATGTATGGTCAACTGCAAATGACTCAATTTTAATTTGCAGTTTGTACAACTCAAATGCAATTAAAAAGCCATCAAAATGGTCGAACAAAATATGCTGATTATGTATACGCGACGTCGGACGAGCGTAAGTTAAGCGATCGCTTGACGCAAATTAAATGTCATTTGTGCGGATAACATAAATCATAATACTGATGGCTGTTAAATTATTTTAGTTGTTTATCTTAAATAATTTAATTAGCAAATAAAGTTATATTAATGCTAGCTCTAAAGGTTTCTATTTTAAAATAAATTGATAAAGGGGTATAAAGAGCTTGGATAATTTGATGAACAGTAGTAAATCATGTTAAGAATTTATATATATATATATATATATATATATATATATATATGTATATATATATATATATATATATATATATATATATATATATATATATATATATATATATATATATATATATATATATATATATATATATATATATATATATATATATATATATATATATATATATATATATAAATATATATATATACATATATATATATATATATAGTTTGAAAAATATGAAGTGACTTAAGATTGATTATAAATTATGGCATATGCATGTATGTATGGCATGTTATAGCCTTATAAATAATGCATGAATACATAAATAAATTTATCTATTCAAGATGAAGATCAACAAATGTCTATCAACGCGTGCACTGCATTTGCATAGGCTCTAGTTTCATTAGTGCTTCGAGTTTGATTTGATTTTCTTTGATGTGGTTCGTTGCTGATACCCTTTGCAGGTTAGTAAATTGGGTTTTTTTTATAAATATTAATAATAACAATAAATAATAAAAATACGGAAATGTCGTATTCTAAAACATAGATTTTTGAAGTTTGCATTGAATACTAATGGCTAAGCTATGGCGAAATAGTGCAAAGACCATTTTTAATATGATTCTTTTGTTAAGTTCATATTGTAAAATTTTCATAAAGCATATCATAAAACTACCGATAAACGCCGCGTTATCGTAATTGTACCTACATTCACTAAAAAAAACAATAAGCGAAAATTGTTTATAAAATTTTATTTGAAATGCAATCACTATTTATCTTACTATATTTTACGAGAGTTGGATAATATTGTTAGCAATCAATCAAGTTTTGGATGGAACTGGCCCTGGCTCTTATTGAATACGTGGAGGGGTGTTTCAGCCCGGTCTCCCTAATTATTTTGTTAGTTTGTTAAGTTAATATATATATTTAAACCTAGTATGTATAGAAGAAGGTTATTGATTCTAATAGCAGTTCTTCACTGTATTCAGGGTATCTGCTATTCAGGCACTCCCGACTAGAGAAATCCTACTTGTTGCCAATCAATTGCTTGACAGTTATCAATTTGACAATCAATTAATTGTTAATGAATAAGATTAGCTCAACACTTATTAAAACGGCTCCAGCGAACGTGTTAAAAGCCTGGCCTTAAAAAGAAAATAATATAAAAAAAATAATCTGCAATAACGCACATAACCTTGTCTATTCTTCACTCGTGACAAAGTCACGTTTCGAGCTAATTCTGGAGTTCCCCGTCGAAAGTGACTCATTTAATTATTCTCAATTAATGAATTAATTTGTTTTACAATAGCTTTACGGATAGCTTTTACAGAGCTTCTTCTTCATCTTTGTTTTTATGTCATTGTTTTAGTGGGCAATTTAGTGACGTATTAAAAGATGAAGCAAAGCAACTTGTTTTGATTGTTGGCAATTATTACCCTGATCAAAGTCTAGTTACAACAAAATCATCTTTGAAGAAACATAACAATGTGAAACATATAGTTCACAATCACATTTTGAACTTAGCAACACATTAAAGAACCCATAAGCCAATCAATTAGAATATTTTTTTATTATACATAATGTTTAATAGTTTATCTTTTCAATTTAATAAATATATATTATATCTCATCAAGGTAAGGTATCACAACTTCATTTAGCTTGATTTTTATTTGGTTGCCCGCATTGAACAAGACAATTTGCAAGAACTTTTATTAATTTACTATTAACTATTATAAACAGAACAAGTTTAAATGTTTGCAAGCTAATGTGTAATACACGCGAATAAATAAATGGAATATCTAGTTTTTTTTATCACTAAAATGAGTTTTGGATAGATTTCAGGCTGGTTTGAATTTAATTCCCTGGATAAAATTAGCTCAGAAGTTCATGATCGATACATTTTACTCAGTCGTTTGTAAACATTTCGGTTTGGTCAGTTCCATTTAGGAAGTTCATTTATGGGGGTCGTTTAATTGAACATAATTCATTGAACTGCAACTCAGGGTATCTGCTAGTCATTCACTTCCCCCTAAAGCACAATGAACTGATTCTTTTAGACGCCTTGCGGAAGTATTGCAGCTTTTTAGATGGCCTTTTCAAACAGCTCTAAAATCAGCAGTTATCGTTGAAAAACTTTCTCTACGCTATGTGGATAATTATGGTTGATAATTCCGTTAGATCTGGTTTTTTTGTAAATGATTTGATACAGCATTACTGTTATTTTATCCTAATAATATATACATGCACTTAAACTCCAATAGTAATTTTCTAAATCTTAAATTTCCTTGTACATAAATAATATAATTATAGTTTAAAGATACAATCAAAATATTTTTATTTAAAAAGTTTCAACACTCCCAATGACAAAAATGACAAGTTGCAGCATATATTTATTATACAAATCCAACAAATTGAACTGATAGATTGTGGAAACCTGTCAACCAAAAACTTGATAATGATTGAATGCATGTCAACAGCCACATACAATGGAGCATTCAGCAGTTTTTTAAGAGCCAGTCACTCGTAACACCCTGTGTTCTAATCAGGTATATTTAGTTTTCACGCACGCTTTGTTCAAGCAGCTCATTTACCTCTCGAGCCCCTCTCACCCTCTCGCTTGGCACGCTCAATTAGTGAAACGTTTTGTTGTTCGCCATTCATAAAAGCTCGGGCTGCGCTTTCCGCGCCAAAACGAATAAAATAGCCGAATGCACAGCTGAATAAACTTTTCGTTTAAAGCTCTCTAGCCGCTAAGCTTTTGGTTTTTGGCCGAACGCACAGTTGGGTCAACCGGCGAAATGCGTTCATGAAAAATTGTGTGGCGACTAGAAAAATTGTGTTTTCAGTCTTATGGAAAACTTGCCGGTGAGCGGTTGACTGGATCGCGAGCAAAGGCGAAGCAAATTGAGGAAAATATTGCATTTTGTCGACAGCCGCGCGCGCGTTTTAGAGGAGCCGGCATTGTTAACGGCACATCTGCGCTTTTGATTGACAAGTGCAACAGACAGCTGCAGCACACTTGTCATTTGCCAGTTTGTATGTGTATGTGTATGTGTATGTGTATGTGTATGTGAGTGTGTATGTGTGTGTGGGTGTATGGTGTATGGTGTGCATATCTGTGCGTGTCTGTGCGTCTCTGTTTATCTGTTTTATTGTATTATGGAACGCCCTGCACTTTGTGGCTGGCATTAATGTCAACGCGCTTGTTGTTGCCTCTGTTGCAGTTGTTGTTGTTGTTGCTGTTGTCGTGTTAATGTTTTTTAATTACATGAGATACATAAAAAATGAACTCGACGTTTCGTTAAGTGTTGCCCTGAAGTTTGACAACAAAAATTAATGCACATGCCACACGACAGCTGCATGAGACATAAGTGATAAAAGTAAAGCCAAAAAGTCAATATTACCTAAATAATTTTCCAGATACAAAAAATTTTACAAAAAGAAAAAAAATAATATTTTCAGGCAAGTCTTGCATTTTATCTTGTTTTTTTTTTTTCTGTGTGTTTGCATTGAGCTGATATAAAAAACGTCCAACTGACAAGCCATCGAGTTCAAAAAATCATACTTGATCAAAATCAGATAAAAATTTGTATTGGTTTCACTTATTAATTAATTAATTATTATATAGCTTGCTTCTTAGCAAGTCAAAAACAAAACAAAAACAAAAAATGCAAAAACAACTAAGCAAATTTTTCTTTTAAAATTATTAATTTAAAACATAAATTTATATTCAAGTTTAGTTTGTTCATTTGTTGTTCATTCTAAAATTGTATTGATTAAACTTAAATTGCTTTTAAATATGGTAATAAGACTTCCCTCGCAGTTATTATTAATTATTTGTGGTAGGTGATAGAATATTAATATACATGTTAATGTTTTTATTAATATTAAAGGATGTATTAAAATACACAACATTTATTTTGAAAGAACTTATCATAAATTATATTTCTTGAAAATTAAAGATCAGCTTCACAAAAGTAAATTTATTTAATCTCGATTAATTTAAAAACTATTCAAAGACACCTCTCTCTCACAGAAGCAGGCGCTGTCACATTCGTTGATACAAAATCTCATTAACTTCACGGCTCAACGGCATTTGCATATATATATATATAATGTATATTTATATATATATGTATATATATATATATATATATATATATATATATATATATATATATATATATATATATATATATATATATATATATATATATATATATATATATGTATATTTATACGTGTTTTAATCGCTTTCCCCTTCCCGAGCTTCTCGATCTCGAACTCGTGGCCAACGCGTTTTTGTTTTAATTTAGCTTAGACTATAGTGCTTAAGTATCATTATTAATGCATAATGTTGTCGCTGTTCATTATATTGATTTCGAGACATAAACATAAACATTGACAAATTAATGCCAATGCGAATCCGACTGCGAATCTCCCATTCCAAATCGTCAAGTCATCATCCGCTCTCGACTTGAATAGCTCAAGTGTTGCTGTTATTGCTTTTGTTGTACTTGAAAACTGTGGCAGCCCATTTTTCAAAATGTGCCTCTCCTCGACTACCTTATCAGACCTTGTGAGAAACACTCGAGTCGATTTGTGCCACATATTAGATACTCTCTACACTGTAACAAGCTTAGAAGGTAAGCTTAGCATTATATATCATTCTGGCCAATATAAAAAATTAAATCGAAAATCAACCTTCTTGTCTTCATTCTCTTATTACTTTCTAATTCAAGTTTGCCTTATCAACTTTCATCGTTAAATTAAATTATATTTCATGCTTCAAGCTTAGCTCTCATTTTGATAGACAACTTGATTGCCCTTTTTTCTTTTTGAAAAACTTGTTCCGCTCAGTTAATAATAATTTTATCAATCTGTCATATGGACCGTGTGTATCCTTGGCATTGACTTAGTGACAGATATGAGTAATTGACTAAATAGTAAGTACGTATATTTATAAACAAGCCATAGTATTTACTAACGAGCAGATTGTCAGCGTCATCCAACTTAACAAAATTATATAGCCGTGGTTAAATGTAACAGCTGTTAACGCTTTTGCAGCCTTTTGTTTACAACAAGCATATTTTATTGTTTATAGGTGTTTTTGCTCTTTTGTGACGTCACACGCCTTTGAATATGTAAAGAGTGTAGAGTGAAGGAGAGGAGAGGCGTGTGGCATGTGGCGTATGAAATATGAAAATTTATTGCGTATACGCCGCGCTGGCCGGCGCTTTGTAACGTTTGCTGTTCTTTTTGGGCATTTGAGCACATTTGATTGGGCTTCATACTGAAACGTACCATATATATGTATAATGCATATCTATATAGACAGACGTAGTCCCCGTTTCAAATCATGATGTCTTTATTTATATAAATGCTGATTTATGCGCCTCGCTTTCATGTTGCAAATTTATCTTTGTGTTTTGCTTTTATTTCTCCGCTTTTTGGCAAAGTCTCATTTTTTATGCCTAACGATTTGGCTAATTACGCTGGAATAGCTAAAAGAAATAGAAACAACTTATATTGCTTTAGTCAGTAGTGACCGGCTATCAGATACGCTGTTGTCAGGGCTGAGCGGCATTTTCATACTCAATATTGAGGCGAATAATGTGAGGTATTCATGAATCATTGGAAATAAACTGAGTATGAAGTAACCGCAGACTTTAGATTCCCTTTACTTTTTTGTAGATGTTATTCAAAAACAAATTCTGTAAATCTGATTTGTACATAGAGTCAGTCTCTCGTTTTTGACAGAGTGCCACAATTATAACAACAAAGACTTGTACTGACCAGGGATATATAAATAACTGTCGGTTATATACATTTACTGCTAATTCATATACCCTATTTACGCTTTTGGATTTTTAAAACAAAAGCAAAAGTTATTCAAGAAAAAACGGGAGTGGGGCTGATCATATAGTCCGACTGTCCCGTTTGATTTGCCAGACATGTGTGAGACCTTTCGAATATGTGCGTGAATATTTGGTTTTTGTTTTCGGGGACGATCGCCGGCACGCCGTTTGAATAAGCAATTTTTTTGCATTTATTATTGTTGTTGGTGCTCTTCTTCATCTTGCTTAATGTGAGTCACGAATTCCAAAAAAACTCAAAACAATAAGTCACAAAATTTGTTGGCTGCATTTCATTTCCACAAAAAAAACAACTCGACTGTCAACTGTGGCTATGCAAATAAAAGGCGTGTTGTGTTTTTTTTATGATATGGAATGAGTCGGCCCATTACGCTGGGGGGTGGGTCTCGATTATATAGGTCCATTATTTGGGTCCAGCACATGAACAATGTTTGCTTAGCCCAAAAATTGTCCCATCCCTAGCGATTTACGATGGCAAAAGGTTACTTAAGTTATATCGTCAAATGAAAATGGAATTGTATATATAGAGGACTAATATATATTCTTCATTAAAAAAGTCGATATAAGCAAGATGAATCTAACATTTTTTTTAATAATAGTATTTAAATCTAAAGTTTCTTCAGCATATTTTTTTGTCTGTAATATAAAAGTTTCGGCTTTCTTTTTCACATTCATGTTTTTTTCTATAATATTTTTTATTTATTTACCTTTGCATTTAGTTGAATTTTTTTGCGATGTGCCAAATATTTTTATGGCTCAGTTTTTCGATAGAACTTTTGGCGCTTGCGTTCATAATAGCTGTTGCTAAATAAACAATAACAAAATGATCGACTTTCGTCTTTTATGACTGCCTCGATGACGAGTCGTGCAACTTTGGAAAGTACTAAAATAAAAACAAAAAAATTGCCGCATGGAGAACTTTAGAATTTTCCCAGCCAACGCATGCCTAATTTACTGTCAGCGCAATTATTGATATTTAAGGAGTGCGGAGCGAGCAGTGTGGGAGGGGACGGATAATGGAGGGGTAGGGGTGTTAATTATCCAGCATTGAGGGTCGTTGCTAATTCGATTGAACGCAATCCGCAGGCAATAATAAATTATTATATATTCAACTCGGTACCATTTGGCACTTGTCTTTTTGTTTACACTCGAATCGGCAGAGACGCCAGCGAAGAATTTCTCCAGAGACCCCTGTCCTCCCTCTACATAAGTCCCTTTCTTTCTGTGAGTAATTCATTAGACGTATATTGTGCTCCAAGGGGGAGCATTTGCATAATTATGCAATCACTTTTGGCACACTTACACATTAGGCGCAGACGGCTGATAAACAAGACCCGCCCGACCTCTCTCACAACCCCAACCCCTCTCGGGGGCTGTTGGCGTAGACAAAGGCGCAGACACGGACTAGACCCAATTTGATTAGCACGCGCATACCGAATGAAGGCCAACTCGTAGGGAGGTCTTCCCAGCAATCCACTACCACCAACTCCCCTACGCACACCTAACACACCTACATAAATCTGAGTGAGAGATGAGCTCGTGTGCAAGTAGTTTCACAAGACGTGACACGAACATGAATATGAGTTACAGAGCTAAACAACATATACTCTGTTGACAAAGTAGATAAAGAGCTCAAATCTCAGTGCCAGATTGAGTGTTTTTCTTCAGCGATCTTCAAAACTTTTATTTTATTATATTGATTTAATAGCTAATATCTATTTTACTTTGATTTGAATACTATTTTTGCCTTACTCAAGACAAGTACGAACACGAATTCGATAAAACAAAACAAGAAATATTCTCATCTCTAATTCACATTTGATCTCCCTCGCTCTGCTCTGCTTGAGTTCTTTCCATGCTCCGTGCTTCGTGCTCCGCGCTCCATGCGAGGTGGAGCACTTTATCATCGCCGTGCTGCTCGTTTTTGGGCGTGTGTGTAAAGGTATTTGTGTGTTTGCCAGCTCTGTCTCTTGCTCTTCTTCTCTTCTAATGATTCTTTAACTTCTGCTGGCATTGCTGCTGCCTCTTGCTATATTTGGTGTTGCTTTTGTTGGCCTTTTGGCTCTTAATTAGAAGTCAAATGTTTGCTCCAACAGTTTTTAGTGCGCACTGCGGCATATGTGTGTGGGTGGGAGGGAATGTGTGCTTGGCCATGTGTGTGTGAGCCAGTATAATAGGTCTTATTGGCCGTTTGAATGCAGCTAGTTGAGTGCCAACAAATGACTTATTAAGTTTGTGACGGGACTCACGATGCACATACGAATAACAGCTGCCGGAGTTCGTTCGCAAGGATCTAGCTCCTAAAAAATGACTTGCGATTTATTAACTGAATTCTGCTTGAGCAAAGCGAAAAAGCTATTACATTTGTTAGCCCAACTGTTGCCAGCAAAAACTCATCTACAAAAGATTTCATTGAAATTAATCAACTCAGCTAATTATACTCTATATATGTATGTATATTCATATATATCTACACATTCAGGCAATCATTATGTATGAAAATAGCTAGCAGAGAAAATTTACGCAATTAGATACTATTGTACCCGCTGGATATAATCAGACATCTACTATTTAAAACAGAATACTCCATGTTTATTGATTCAGGCCTTCACGTTTTTGGCCATCAAAAATCAATCGGAAACTTTTCAGGCAGCGGGGGCATTACATAGAGTACATAGCCGCAAAGCTAGAATAAACACTAAATTATGAAACATTTTCATAAAGGACATCAAACGATGGAAAATTCCTTTAGTCAACGCCATATTAAGGCGCTCTACATTAAATTTGTAGGTCTACGGCAAACTTAAAGCAAAATTATTTTAAGGGCAATATGTTTTTATTGATATCTGATAGATTATTCTTTAGCCTGTGCAAATGGACTACAGCAATCTTTCGATTTCCGATAGCTAAAGTCCATGAAGTAGATACAACTCGTTTCGGAAAAGGAGAAAGGCAGCAGCTGGATAAAAACCGAAGACTATAAGATATAGAAAATTTAATATACATAAATTTGATTAAATTATTCATTTTTTTGTGGCTAAGCCGTGAAGTTCCTTTAGATATACAATTGTCTGCCTTTGCCGTAGAACAATTACATAAATTTTCCCTATTCTCTACTAAATATTGATCGGTTCTTGAATAATCCATTTCTTATTTGTTTAGGCAGTCTTTCCATATACAGTTTACTTCAACTAACACACAGCTAAGCCTTCTCTATCAACCCTGTGAAAATATGGGTAGATGCAACAGCAAACAAATCCATAAACAAATATTTAAAAGTAAACACTCGAAACTTTTTTTTTCACGCCATGCTTATAAAATGTATGCATGGCTATTTGTTAGAGCCACTTGGGATATAATCCCCAGTTCCCACAGCTCAACTCGTCGTAGCTTGTCTCCCATCATCGTTTTGTCTTCTTCTCATCTCAGCCCTGAGCAATCGCTGACAAATGAGGCGCAAGCTAAGTAACAACTTTCTTCCTCATTACCTTCAAATTGTTTCTGGGCGCATTTAAATTGCAAAATTTCTAAGAGTTCGACTAAGGAATACCCTTAGGCAGTTTCATGAATTTCACGGTTATACAGAAAATTCAATAAAACTCCTATGTCGTTGGAAGTAATACACAGATCTCATAATCTTTGCTCTTATAATCTCCGGGAATAGATAATAGGACAGCAACACTAACATGACTTCAGCTATGCAAACTCATCAAGAACAAATTGTATTTTCTTTACTTCACATGTGCATTATACCCCTTGTCCACATGTACAGGGCATTTGAAAGTAAAAAATGTGCAGCCTACGCAATATTTGAGATCTTCCTCTCAGCCACTTGTGCGGCACTTTGGCGCCAGCTTCCGTTTCCATCCTTGACTGTGTTTCGATGGGCTCCACTGGGGTGTCCCTACCTGCTGGCTACCCCTACTACCAGTTTTAACTGTGGTTATTTCTAACATACGCCCCACTTAATTTCCTCTTTCTACTCAGCAGCTGCGACCAAGCTGGCAATCATTTGCAATTCTAATTGCAAACAGATGCCGGTTTAATTTATAAAGAGGAGGCCCCTTCACTCCCACCTGCCAGCTCCGCGACAGCTCGTAATAATTTTGTTATTGTTTTTGTTAAAAATACCATTTCCTTTTTTGGCAGAATATTAACGCGTTTTTCTGGTTTTTATTTTTGCATTGACAACAAAAATAAAAATAAAATAAAATAAAAAGCAGGAAGAACAGGCAAGAAACAAAGTTTTTTAATATATTTTTGTTATAAGCCGAAGCCGGCATACCCTTATCCTGAATATTATTGTATTTGGAATTCAATAAACATTATTGAATAAATTCGGGCATTGAGAGATGTTCTTATTAAATACAATGGCCAGCTTCACTTTAGTTATTATTGAATAGAATACTTTTAATAACTTTGATGGAATACATTCTATAAGTCTTTACATATTTATAAATGGAAATGGAATATCCTTAGGTAAATCTCATTCAATCTATTTAGATTCGTAAACATAGATATTGATACATAATATTGAAGATATCTATTTAAATATTGATGTTTTGCTGTTCTTCACATTTTTTATGAGCAAACTAAAATATTTTGCGAAAAACGTACTTATTGCATTAAAGTGTATTCCAGTCCGAATCAACTCAACTCCATGTGTCCATCTTTATGAGTCTGACGTTGCGATTGTGGCTTAAATATAGCCTGTGGGATTAGTGAACGCATCTTAAGGTTTTATGAAGCAGTCTGAACACTCACGCTTCAGCCTGTTTCGAAGTTTGTCAAATATTTTGCACTGGATGGGCAAAGTGTTTAATTTACTGATAAATATTTTTATGCCACAATAAATAATACAATTTTCATGGGCGCCATAAAAAATGGTGGTGGCCAAAAACGAAATACACTTTTATTTACACTCGTGTCCTGCGGACAATTACAATGTTCTTTCGTGATACCTCTTGATACGTTCAAAAGTGTAACTAATGGTATACTAGCTTTTTGTTATGTCTGAATATTGAAGAATTAAAATGAAAAGCATGCATCTATGGGAAAAGTCAAATTAGACCATACCTTCTACAGTTAATAAATGTGCTTTTTTTTAAAAATTTGATAAAAGTTTTTTATATGAAGTGTTCATATCTTTATATAAATTAAAATATGAAATCAGGTATGACTATATCTGGCATACTAACAAATTTTCTATTCAGCAAAAGCCTTGATCTCTATATACTTTACCAACTTGAGCGGGTATTGCGCAGTTGAGTGCATTCGTCAACATTCTAGCATGTTATTTTTTGCATATACCAAAGTAGGAGAGGGGGATGCGGCGGGTGTTTATGAGGGCTACGGGGTGTTGCTCTGGTTGGTTCACTGAACTCGTAAAACGATTTTCTTTCCTCTTTTTTTTGGCAATGTCCAAAAGTGAAAGTGGCTACGAACTATGCAGCCGGGCAACTCATTAAATTTCAGCCAATAAAAGGCAACAATTACGAGCCAACAACTTGTCTGTGTCTTTAGCTCTTCTGTGTGTGTATGCGTGTCTGTGTGTGCGTGACAGTGGCTCAATATAATTTGCAGCTTTCAATCTCGCACTGCACTCAAATTCACACTTTGTCAATTTTGGTGTCAAGTGGGGCTAAGTAAGTCATAAGTGCCACGCCCCCTAGTGAAGCCACTTTAGTGGTTGTTGATATCGTTGTGAATTATCAACGGCAGCTGCTGCTGCTGCCGCTGACCACGCCTCCCTTCGAAGACTTTATGGACGTGTACTTGTCGTCCTTTGTGGTGACAAATTAAATGGAATGTCAAGCAAGTGCAGACCCTTTTCCATACCCACTTCTCGAATGTCCCCCATCCCCACTAACGCGCAATGTTAACTGCTGCTACTTGCGGTTGCGGCTGCGGAAAATAGGTGGGAGGGAAGATGTGGGAGGGGTTGGGGGTTGCAGCCTTAAGTTAACAACGCGCTACTCAATAATGTGAACGGAAGTGTGGCCAGCGCCATTTTTCAATTTTTACGCGCCGGAAATGACAAAGAAGTCGAGGAGCGACTTTTGACGCTTAAGAACCCAACTGCATTCCGACTGTCAAAGACGCCAACAGTAAAGAAAGCATTGTGGATATGTTTTGAAGAAGTTAACAGAGTTTGACTACCAGAAACATTGGAAATAGCAAAGAGTATACAATGCGCTAATCTGAGATTTATATATATGTGTGTGTAAAAAAAACCTTATTGTTAAAATAACTGTATTAATATCTGAGTTTTATTGAATTTTTGAAGACTATATATTGTATATAGTTTGAGGTATGCGTAAAAAGTAAGTGAGAAAGTTAAAGACAACAAATTGGTCGGTCAGCTTATATATTAATAATGGTCGAAAGAAACTTCGCTCAATTCAAGCGAACATGACTTTGTTGTTGCTGGACATTCAATTCAATGTTCCCCGTTAATAAGCCATAATCCTTACAGGGTATTAACATGGATGCGAGTAAGAAGACAGCTTATTGCATTTCCCACATGTCTGCGGATCAGGCGCAGATTGTGACCTGCTTAGCATTTTCTGCTTTTGCTGTTGGCGTGAAATTCGATAACTTTGAAGGTCAGCCGAATGTGAAAGCCACATTAGTTATGCACATACATATTACAGTAGACAAGCTGATACACATGCACACACATATATACATATATTTATATACAAATCGAAGCAATTAAAGTGTCTTTAGCGTCGAGTGTTACGAGCCCATAACTGATGTTGACTTTTTTCTCCCGTTTTTTTTTTTTTGCTTTTATTTTTGGTGCTGTTTTCAATTTCCACGCAATCGTAAAACAATAGCGAGTGCTATCTATGCTATATGGTCTTATATCTGTGTGTGGGTATGTGTGTGTGTGAGTGTATGAATTCTCATAGCAAACAAATAAACAAACAGTTCGCAGACAGCGACACAGCTGCTGAGTTTCCCGGCCCGCAGCAATGGTCGCATCTTTCAACACCCCCATCACCTCGACCCCCTTACTCGACTATCCCCTTTGTTGCGATAAAATGGCTGCCTGCGGGGGTAAGCGTGGGGCCAATGCCTTATCAATGCCAAGCCACGTTAAATACTTACAATGCGACATGGCCACAAGCAAAAGGATATCATTTCGTGCAGCTTCACATGGAGCGGCAGACGCGGCGTATGCGCAACTTTAAGCGAACTTTCGCGTTAAAAACGCAGCCAAACGAATTGTCGCTCACTGATAAAGAAGGACGAAGACCGAAGCGAGTACCACAGAGCGAAAGAGAGACAGAGAGAGAGAGCAAGCCTAAGCACATTAGTTGTACGACCAAATGCAATCACATATGTACGTACACATATGGAGTTCTATGGAATGTATGTATGCATGTGTGTTGTTGTTAAGGTGTGGTGTGTGTGAGGTGTGCTCAAAGAACTATTAAAGTTTCAGAAGAACTTAAATTATAATAATCATCTAATCATTAAAGTTTCTGGCTCCGTTTAAATTTGTCTGGTTTTCAATCAAACTGCCTATCTATTTGTCCAAATTTATATATACCAAATTATCGTTAGCTAATCAAAACAGAATAACTTAACTAACTTAACTTAACTAACTTAACAATTACAGATCCAGTTTCAGGAAGATTTTAGATTGCAGCTAATGCATAATAATAATAATAATTAAATAACTTTACTAAGAATCTATATTTTTCGCTATATCTCGAGCTTACCTCGCTTAGGTATACTATATAATAATGACATTGTTTGAGAGTTGAACAAACAGCCAAACATTTGCTGTAATTGTTGCTTTGACGTGGAAATAGAGACGAGTTAGATGGGTTAGATGGTTTAGATAATGTTGGCCTGGATGCAGGCAGCCTCTTAGTTTGGACAGAGAATTCACATAAATAAGCGCAAGTGGCAGCAGTTGATAGCAAACATTCTTAGCCAGTTGCAAGGAGTTCAGCTGTAATTTAAGGTATGAAAATAAATTTGAAATAGAGCAGAAACAAGTAAAGAAAGAAATGTATATATAAATTTATAGCTCACTTAGAAATACTTGGCCCTCACTATAAATAATTAAAAAAGCTCAATCAAAAGACTAGTAATGAGGTGTGGGACCAAGGGGAACAAAACCCGGGAAACGCGCACCACAACAAATATCGAAAATAGTTTCAACTAATTGCTATTCAACGGGCAATTACCAGGATCGGTTTGTGGGATATGTCAATTCAAGGGGTTTTTTTCCAAAAGCAATTTTCTAGCCCATCAGCCACTGGCCACACTTGGAGCCACCGCAGCCACTGGGTGGCTACAATTGGAAAACAAGCTTTTGGTTTAACGGCGCTTTGTTCAGGGAGTGCTTTGGTTATCCTTTGTTGGTTCCACACGAGCGCTGTCCCGGCATTCCAACTAGCTAGATTAATTTAGCTCGAGTCACAAATACAATTACGAAGTCATTTCAATTTATTTAGCGTATGGCACCCCACAACATCAAGAACAACAAAAAAAGCCGCAAAATCGAGGGTGCTAGAATCAAATAAGAGATAAGCGAATGATGGCAGCAGTAGATGGAACTATAGGAACAGTTGGAGTTGTAAGCGACTCATTAAAGTCACGGCTTTAACCAGTGCTTAAAGCTATTAAACTTATTCTAGCTTTAACATTATTGTTTTTATTCATTTTGCTACTACTACAGCTGGTATTATCAATTTACTTAAATGTGCTAAAAAAAAATTTTATTTTAATATTAACTATTAATTTTTATTCTCGTATAAATATTTATCAATTTCTTATTATGTTCCGAGATTTGCGCAATTTTAACCGATTGGAAACAACTAACTGAACATTAATATTTACCAAACCGATTGATACAAATTTTTGAGTTTTTTTTATAAGACAGAACTGCAAAAATTGGTTTGATTCTAAGACTGATTTTTATGGTTGTCGGTTTAAAAACCTAAAATTTATTTTTGATTTGAATATTCATCTCTAGCTTTAGAAATTTCCTGGAGTTGTCAACAACAGTTCGACTTATTTTTTCAGGTTTGCTCTCTGAACAACAGCTTTAGCTGCCAGACACAGCATATTGCTTTCTATTAAAGCGTTCTATTACATAATATACTTGTAGCTACATTATGATAAATAGCTTGTTTCGTTATTTTTTAACTCAACAGTTAAATATGTGGCAGGGTATTCAATCTTCATCAGGCTTCGGAGACCTTTATTTTTTAAGCCAACTCTGCGATTTGTCAAAGTGCCTGCCAAGTGACCCACTAACTCGAACCATTATTGAGCGATAAATTGATTAGATGTGCGAATATTTATATAGTATATATCTTAATGTGTGTGTGAATGTTAGCACACTTGCTGCTGCTGTTGCTGCTGCTGTTGCTTATTGCTGCCTCAAATTGTCATTTCAATGTTAATTTTATGAGGGTGTCAGCTATAAATTGCCTTCAATCTTAAATCCCATAAAAAGCGTAACATTTTCTAAACACTCAATACACATACACACACACACTCGCTGCGACATATTCGTGGTGTGGCATATACTACATGCTATAGACTATCTACTAAAGGGCCAAAAGCGTTCAATTTCCATTATCATCAACAGCTTTGAACCTTATTCAAATCTCTGCTAAATTATACCAAATTCTAGGGGTGTGTATGTGTGTGCGTGTGTACTTGGAGCCACCCCTAACCTGTTTTTGGGCAGTAGGCCACAAGTTATCCATCAAAGTGCCGCTGTTTTCGCACTCGCACTTGACTCGACATCAACACGCTGCGCATGTAAGCAGTTGGGATTTGGTCGTAACCATAAACCGTTTGAGATTTACATGCACGCCGCCCGATCCATGTATTTGCGGTCGAAGTTTTTGGCACTACAGATGGGAGTGTATCGCACGACACGAGCAATCGACAGCACGAACGAAAATGTGAAAAGCGTTCAGAGTGTTTAGGTGAATAAGAACCAAAACCAAACCTATTAAAGCTAAGAAATAATTTTCTTTTGTAAAAATTCTTTCTATTACTTTCTGCTCTAAACACTTATAAAATTGGTAAAAGGCATATCTTAGTTTGTTATTCAATATATTCTTGAACAAGACATCGAGGTGATTCAATGTTGGGAATTAAATTTTAAAATAATAACAAAAAAATTCAAATAAAATAAGATAAAAAATAATTCACTTAGTCAATACCTTTTATATTGAAATGTGCTTATGTGTGTTATATAATGGGTCACGCTCCCATCTCTCATTTTAGCTTTTCGGAATGGAGCAAAGCCATTCATCTGTTCCGTCTGTTAGTCGTAGCTCTGTGGCAGCTGTTTTGTCCATGAAACTTAAACTGTAATTGAGTCCAAGCAGAGTACCATGTTTGTTTTGCAGTATTTATGATTTTCAATATTGATAGTCTCATTGATAGTCTCACACACACACACACACACACACACACACACACACACACACACACACACACACACACACACACACACACACACACACACACACACACACACACACACACACACACACACACACACACACACACACACACACACACACACACACACACACACACACATATATATATATATATATATATATATATAATCACCCACACATACACACACACAGACCCTAACTTCTATTAATTTGGAGAACTAAGCGAACGTTTGGGCGCTTCATTTGTCTTTCTATTCGAGAAAGTTTTAAAGAGAGCTATGCGAGCATAAAATGTCCACTAGCCACGAGTATTCTTTGTCCTTTGGCCAATTTGACTTTATTGTCCTGCACCAACTCATTCTTGGATCGGCTCCTGTGCCTGTGTCTGGCCTCGGTCCGCCTGATGGCCATTGTCAACATCGTTAAAGTCGCATTTTTAAGCCAAATGTGGCACAAACTGCCTTGTTATGTCATTTGGGTACATTGAACCCAGACTCCGGACAACGCATGACAGAACAACCCAGCTTGGGCGACAGGACATGCGAACAGCATCCGTATCAGAGTCTCCTTCCAAAAGAGTCAAACGAGCGCGGGGGGGCCGGAACATAACCAATATGGTGTGCTCATAATGAATTTATCAAATTAATCAAAATAGCGCTGCCGCTGCAAAGAGCAGACACAAACAAAACGGAAGACCCTGCTGCTGTCCTGTCCACTGTGTTTGTGTCTGTGTGTATCGTTGTGTGCTTGTTTATGTGTGTGTGTAATACAATTAAGCATCATAGGGACTGGCGCAAAAATGGAGATTTAATAAAGCCATTTCGAGTGATGTGGCAAAGTCTAGTGATAATCGTCAGTTAGCCAAGAATAGAGATTGCGGCCAGGGTTGCCATCTGCCTGAGAAGTAGTTAAAATATAATAGTTGCAAATGTACATTGTTGAGTGGTTCTCAAGACTAAACCAGATAAATCAGTATTAAATAGTTATATCTGAAAGTTGAAATATAACTAAATGAAATGCCACTAAATACTTAACTTCATAATATAATATCAATAATTGGAGAAATTGGAATCATTGGCAATCTTTACAAACAGCCTGGCAACCCTGCAGGCAATTAAAACCCAGTCAAAGACAAACATCGAGTATACGTAAGGAGGAAAGAGGATGAGACAGAGAGGTGGTGTTATCGCATTCGTCGGATGTTTTAATGTTATGTAAATGGCAGGGCCTAATGAACTTTCCACTCATTATCGTTAGTTAGTTAGCCGGGTCCGGGTCCGTGTCCGGTTAGTTGTAAGAGGCCGCCATAGGCTACTTAAATGCTAATCCCAGACACTTTTGCTACCACAGGACATAATCCAATTGGCTGCTGCTGCTGTTGATGTTGTTGTTGGCGACAAGGACAACCACAAAGCCCCACTGATTGATTTGTTTAATGTCGCCGCGGGGCAGCGATGCAGGAGAACAGGCGGAAAGAGTCTAGAGTAGCTGCAACTGGAGCGGACATCGTAAACGAACTCTTAATTTCATTTGCGCATATTTAAGGGGCACAATTCGAAGGATACGTCTGTGCGTCTCCTGACCCCAAACCGGATGAAACAACGGGGCGCTGCGTAAACGGTAAAATACACTGATGTTAAATTTTGCTTTTATATTTTTACACGGTAAACTTCTTGAAGAACAATTTTGAAAATTTAGTTTTCTTTCTTGAACTTTTCAAATAGTCAACTATACAACAAAAACTAAACAAAAGTCGAAATTTTCAGCATATATTGAACACTCTTGACGCAGGACGACGACATTGTTAAGCGGCTGCCTCGGCGCTGCTGCCACACAAGCTGTGGCCAGGCGCAGGCAGCAGCCGCGGCTGATACTGCTGCTACTTCTGCTACCAATAACAATAATAGTAGCAGCAACAACAACAATAACTACAACAACAGGAGCAAGAGCAATAACACCTCAAAATGCTGTTGCAACAAGGACGACGACGCAGCACGCTGGGCTATCCCGTAGCGCTGCTCGTAGCGACCATGGCGCGTACAACACAACTAATAGTATTTCAGCCTACAACAACAACATCAATATCAACAGCAACAACGACAACAATTACAACATTAACAATAACTCCAGCTACAAGGGCAATGCTAGCGCCAGCGATGCGCTCGCCGAAGGGGATGCTGAGCAGATGCTGCCACAGATTCCGTCGTATATACGCACAACCGCCATGTTCTTCTGCATAATCATAATGCTGCTGGGCGTCATCGGCAATGTGATGGTAAGTTGATTGATTGATTGATTGACTCACTTACTGGCTGGTAACTAACTCTATTGACTGGTTAACTAACTCTATTACTGATTGCCATACTGATTGACTGACTGATCAAGAGACTAATCGACAGGCTGATTACTAACTGGTTGGCTGATTAACTAATGCTGACTAACTGGCTGATTGACTGATTAACTGATGAACTAACTATGTGATGACAGATTGAGTGACTGACTGTCTGACTTACAGATGACATATTCACAATAAACTGATAGATTTACTGACTGATCAACTAATTTAATTACTGACTGACTGGCTGACTTGAACTCTGACAATTGTCCCATCAGCTAAAGTCCTCTTCTTCCATTTTCAGGTGCCCATTGTTATAGTGAAGACAAAAGATATGCGCAATTCCACAAACATTTTCCTAACCAATTTGAGTATTGCCGATTTGTTGGTGCTGCTTGTCTGTACGCCCACCGTCCTCGTCGAGGTGAACACACGTCCCGAGACCTGGGTGCTGGGCCACGAGATGTGTAGGGCTCAATCAAATTTACTACTTTTTTCGGATATTACTTAAATTTCTTTGGTCTGCAGGCAAAGCTGTGCCTTTTGTGGAGCTGACTGTGGCACATGCCAGCGTGTTAACGATTCTGGCCATATCCTTCGAGAGATACTATGCCATCTGTGAGCCATTGAAAGCAGGATATGTGTGCACTAAAGCCCGTGCGATTCTCATCTGTGTCCTAGCATGGGGCATAGCTGCGCTCTTTACGAGGTAAGGCTACACACTTTCTACCTTTCTCTATCTTGCTTTACAAACAACTCGCTTATAAGATTTCATATTTTGTCATTATTATTATGAATATTTTGAATTTCGTATACGTAACATTTTCTCTTGCATGCTCTGCTTATGGTAATTCTATCTCTATCTTGCTTCTCCTTAGCCTATTTATATAGTATACTTGTATTATAAGCAATACTGAAGCTAATTCCATTTCCCATTCCATTTCCATTTTCGTTTCCCATTTCTATGCGCTGTATCTACGTAGTCAGGCATTAAGTTCCATTTACTCATTAATTATAAGTGTCAATCGAGACCATTTTTAATGTTTTGTGTTTTGTTTTCCATTTGCCCGTTTGCTCTGCCCTCTTTATAGCATTGCGCTGGGTATTCTACAATTTTGTCACAAAATGTGTAGCTATATCAACTATGTGTGTAATATGTATATATAATCACTGTTCCTGTTTTTAAAAATATCCGATATGCATATAAAATCCTTGTAAATAGTTTCAATAAAAGTTCTACTTTACATAATAGACTTATAATATCGAAGTCAAATGTGGTAAAAAAAATGTATATTCATTAAATTTTATTAATTTTTAGTTGTCCAGCTTTCATTCTGTCAGAAGGTTGGACACTTTTCAAACTAACTATAGTCAGACCAAAGTCTGCAAAGGTATTAATTATTCGGTATGCCGAATTCAAAAATTTTCCACTGTTGGTATTTGCTTCTGGTCTTTGTTTAACATCGAATTCTCCATTTACATGCTAAACATTGGCAGTTAGTGTTACGTCTTACCCCATATTTCCGACTTTTCCTTTTGCTTTATTCTCATTCATTACACATCCTCTGAGCTCGGTTTTGGGGTCTTCATGATATTTTTTGTTCGGCCTCCTTCAGCATCTAACTGCCCATTGTGCTCTGTCCGGCTGTCATTATCTGCCCGCTGTCATCTTTAATAAGCATCCGGAGATGTGGGCTATCATTGAAGAATTTACATTTCATTGACACTTTCTGTTATTGCGACCGCACAAAAGGACGGTCAACGACCCATTTTAATTTCACAAATCCAGCACAGCAGCCCAGCGTGTGCCTGTGTAGCCGATAGGTGGCAGGCGTGGCTGTTGGCGGCGCCTAGTGCCCATTAATTAGGCAAAGCAAGAATCTGTCCGAATACGCCCATAGTGCACACGCTATATACACAGGCAACAGAGAGCCACTTGATTCAGGCACATTCAATTTGTCCTCGCATGTTGCCTTGGTCTAGTGATACATTAATGACACTCTGTTTCTAACTCTGTCAGTGTGTCTCTAGCACTGTCTCTTACTCTCTCTCTCTCTCTCTCTCTCTCTCTCTCTTTGTTTGTCTATCTTTCGCTGTGTGTATACGTCTTGTTCTATCTCTTTTTAGACTTATACTCGGTCGCCGTGATCTGGCTAAGCCAGATTTTCCCTCTCTCCGTGATTTCTTTCTTCTTTGTATTTCCATATGGCTCTTTCTACGAATATTGCACATATCGTAAGAATTTACATTATTCCACTCCACCTCTCTCTTTCTCTCTCTTTATCTCTCTCTCTCTCTCTTTCTATCTATCTTTCTCTGAATCTCTCGTTCTTTCTCTGAATTTCTCGGTCGTATTCATTGTCTGTCTCTCTCTCTTTCTCGCTCTCGCTTTTCATATATCTCCTTAGATCTCCTAAACTAATCTTCCATCACTCTTCTTTACTCTTACTCTCTACTCTTCTTTATCACTCTCTTATAGAGAGGAACATCTCCACTTCCATTTTAATTTCTCTCTGTTGCCATGTCTCTAGAATACATTTAGTTAGACTTCTTCACACCCTTCAGCGTGATTTTTTTTTCTCTCTCTCTCTCTCTCTCCAAATATCTTTCTCTTTCTTTTATAGCCCCATACTTTGGGTGGCTGAGTACAAACTGGTTGAGTATATTGATGGATCGTCCGTGCCCGTTTGCCTAACCCAAGCGATTGGCGTATCGACCGTCGGTTTCTTTCTGATGACCATATCCGTGTTCTTCGTGCTGCCGTTCCTTATGCTGATTGTACTATATAGCATCATTGCACGGAACCTTATCTCCAACCAGGGCGCCATGCTGCGTGCTCGACCCACCAAGCCGGAGCTGAGTTTGAAGGCACGTAAGCAAGTGGTGCTCATGCTGGGCGCTGTGGTACTCTCCTTTTTTATCTGCCTGCTGCCCTTTCGCCTGCTCACGCTGTGGATCATACTGAGTACGGATCAAACGTTGCACGAGATGGGCTTGGTTCGTTATTACAGCTTACTCTACTTTTGCCGCATCATGCTCTACCTTAACTCGGCCATGAATCCCATACTTTACAATCTGATGTCCACGAAGTTTCGTAAGGGCTTCGCTCGTCTTTGCCACGTTGTGGGCCAAACGCTTTGGCAGCTGCTCACTCTGGGAAGCAGAGGACGCAACGCAAGTGAATCACGTGGCCAACAATCCACGGGCTCGGGCACCAATACGAACTCCTCGAATGCAACGGCTGCCACAAACTCGAGCATCTTGTCTCGAAGTTCGAATCGACGCAGCAGTGAGGAGATTAGTCGCACGCGCTTAAAAATCGAGTTGCACTTGCCCTGTGGCAGTGAGCTGGAAGCCACGGCTATGCTTCAGCATTCGACGTTGCGTAGCAAGCGACGCCCAAAGCCGCAAATCAGTTTCGATGAGAATGCAGGCAAAGTAGGAGCAACAGCGGCAGCAGCATTAGTTGAAGTAAACAAAGGAGCAAGGGCTCGAGCAGCTGTGTAGGCATGAAAAATATTGTGTAACCCGTTTACACTTACGCTTCACTTAGCTAGCACGACACGCGCATAATCTATGCCATTGAATCCGTTGACAGGACCCAAGCACAAATCCTGCCAGCTTCTTTCATTTCACATATTTCCGCACACACACAAAAAACAATCAATTTTTCGGGCTATTAAACTCGAATGAAAGTGCCAAAGATAAATAACAGCAGCGACAGCCAAAGCGGGACAGCAACTATTGAAATAAGGGCGGAGGGCGTGGCAGAGCCATTAACTGGCATTTGAAAAGCACAGCAAATAGAAATGGCTTTATATACGATTTGCGTGCCCATCAGAACGCCGGATAAACCTGATTTAGTTGTATTGAAATACATAGTTTCACTTCTACTTTGCCGCTTTTCCCTGAAGTTCGTTTTTTGGGTCTACCTAGTTGCCTACTTTGCGGCACAAATAAAATTCAGCAATGCACAGCTCGCATGTGAACACACACATACAAACACATACGCATAACTATTTATATATAATATATATACTCCCACATGTACTTACCTTGTATAGTAGAGGCGCCCAATTTGTAAGTAAATAAAAAATTTTTGTATTACAACGAGAGACATTTGTTTAATCATATGCAAAACGTTGTCCAATTTGTATTTTTTCTGATTAGAATCTGGTCAATAATTGTAAATAGTATGTTTGTATGCAAGTACAGTGAAAGCGATATTACCGAACAAGCTAATCTTATTATGGCTTTTTAACAACTTATTCTATGAGAAAATAATTATAATATTACTAAAATTTTAATAAAAGCTGAAAAGCTGTAAGTTTATTAAAACCGGTCGGAAAGAAATATCTTTTTCAACTCGTAAAATTTTAAACTTAAAAAATATAAAAGAAAAGAAATATTTAAAACTTCATTAAATAGTCAAGTTTATATAACATTCTGTTGCTTTAAAATAATTTTAAAAATTGGAATACGATTTTGAGATCGTGAAAGTCCTTCGAAGGGCATTCGATTGTACTAAGAGTACTTTAAAAATATTTGTTGTGTACTGTCGAATATCATTTTGGCTAATTTCAACTTCAACTCATATAATTTCCGATTCGGGGTTCTTATTACCTGAAAATTATATCAATTGAAAACATTACTTTATTGCCAATGGTTAAATGAAAAACTTTCAATAGATGTTCATAATCAGCACTCACTGTGATTTTCAATAATTTTGTTTTCGTAGGGCTTTATTTTGCAAATTTTGAAAGTTTTAAGTATGACGTAGCTTTCACATAACTTCTTATATAAATGAAAGTTATATATACGTATGTATAAAGTATTGAGCAGACGTTTCCGTTTCCGTTTCTGTTCTGGTACTTTAATTGAATTGATTTGGATTCAGTGCCGAAAACTTGTTCAAATAATACATAGTTGTAGATATGGATTTTCTTTTTTGAATGCTTGAAGTTTGCAGACATCTTTATGTGCACATAGATACATAAATACATGATTATAATTTTTGCAGTCCCATCATCGCTATCTCCAGCTACAGCGTGGAGCCGTATGGCGATGGCACCGATGCCCCCGTTTGCACCACTGCCGCTGATGGCTTTTGGCCCATCGTCTACTTTGTGGGCACCATTACACTCTTCTTCTTTCTTCCCTTTGGCATACTAGTAGTGCTCTATGCAGCCATCGCGTACAAGTTGTTGCGTCCAAATAGCGCATTCCACAGACCCACCTCACCGCAACAGCAGCCAAGCCAACATCAGCAGCAGATGTCCAGCTCAAAGGGTAGCAGCCATCAGCAGAGCAATGGAATGAGGAAACATCGTAAGCAGGTGATCTTTATGCTGGTGGCCGTTGTGTCTAGCTTTTTTGTCTGCCTTCTGCCCTTTCGTGCCTTTACGCTGTGGGTGATCACGGCCAGCGCGGATGATGTGCAGCAGCTGGGCATTGCGGGCTATTACAATCTATTGTACTTCTCACGCTTTATGCTCTACCTTAACTCGGCCATGAATCCCATACTCTACAATTTGATGTCGTCCAAGTTTCGCAGCGGCTTCTGGCGTCTGCTGTTGAGTTGCGTTGGCCAGCGACCGCGTCATCACCATCATCATCATGGCTATTATCCTTATCCTACCTTGGCCGATCGCATTCAAAGGCAGACAATGCATCGCCAGGACCCAGAGGTTAATGGGGAAGAAGGCGTTACTGTGCTGAATGCGGGACAGTCTCAAAGGGTACGTCGCACGCTACGCCGCGAGGCCACCTTTCTGATCAATTCCATATCCACGTCGTCGGGCACTGAACGCAATACTTCCTCCACCTGGCGCAGCAACAGCCTCTCCACCTCCATAGGACTAGGTGAACGAGAGCAGGAGAGGGACCGAGACCGAGGACTCCTCGGAGCTGCCATAATTGGCACCACAGCTGCCACAGTTACGACTGCCTGTCTGCATGAGGAAAGCGCTAACAAATCTGAGCTCACAAATTGTATTTAATTGAATTCAAGCACATTTAGTCCATAGTCATAGATTATAAAAGAAATATTATTTGTAAAGACTGAAGTACCTCAGAAGAAGTCAATAAACGCCAAGAAAAGATTCGTTTTGAAAACCAAAATAATCTCTAATTCTTCAAACTTAATTCAGGAAACGGTTGAGTGCTGAGCGATAGCAATCGATAGTGGTGCTTTATAAGACTCGAAACTGATTTATAACTCTGAAATCTGGGAATACTCGAATTAGAGTCATGCAAATTTCGAGAGGTATTTTCTCGGATTCGAGAAAATGTTTTGAAAAGTTCTTAGACTGTGGGATATTGGTAAGTAGTAGTCAATAATCCAAATCAAAGTTACACCATCCAACAATCGGATGAAAAATACTCCAATGGTAGTCAGTCGAAGTTCAAAAATAGTCAATATTTGGCAATCGAATCAATAAAGAATTAAGAGAACTTGGACTGAATTGACAGTGAGTCACTTAGAAAATTATCACTCAGAAAGGCAACTGAAATATGTTTCTTAAACTCCACATAATCATAAATCCCGACCATAAATGTGCTACGGATTATGTTCATGAAATTTTTATTAAACGTCTCTCATTATCAATGTCATCATCATCAAATATTAAACTATATATATATGCATCCACATATACATATATATGTATATCTATTTATATATTTTTTATTTTTATTTTATCTGCCTAAACAAATCCTACGCGATTCTCTTTCACACAAATTTGTTGTTATTAATTCTAGTAAATTGTATTTCATTGTTTGATTTACATAATAATTACAATATGACAGACAGGCGACTGAATAATTAAGATGATGTGAGAATGGTAACTACATATAGTTGGTAACTACATATAACTACATATAGGGTCTCGGCTATAAGAAACGCAGTTTTTATTTGCTTTATTTTTTTTGTTTGGTTTCATTAATTTATTTATGGATATAAGTATTAATAGTAATCGGTATCGCCATCGTTATCGTTTTCGTTTCGCGCTGCTGTGGTAACTCTTAAGTTTAGTTTAAATTTAGATTAAGTTAATTAATACACCAGTTTTTAAGTTGTTTGTATTTTTGCACTACTTATGAACAGAACTATAGAAACAAAAGCATAATAGTCAGAGGGATAAGGGTAGTACATAGCAATATATATCCTGTGTGTGTGTGTGTGATTTAATTGCGAAAATTGTGAACTGTCGTATCATAGAAAGGTCCGCTTTTTCTCATACTCTTCAATAAGCATCATTATTATTATTATATAATTCCATTCCTTCTTTTGTTATAATTATGATTTGCATGTTTATTATTTTTGCCGTGTTTTGTTTTGTTTTAATTTATTATATTTAAATTTTGTTTAATTGTATAATAAAATAATGATTCACAATCAGAGTTATTCAGCAGCAACCAGATCTGGTGTTCTCCACTGGACGCCCCTGATCGATTTTCACTTTGCTTGCATTGTCGGTGGCGCTGGACGGCGGACCGACACGATTCTTAATCTCGGCAGCCATCGTCATGAATGCCTGCTCCACATTGGTGGCGCTCTTGGCCGAAGTTTCAAGGAATGGAATGCCTAACTGATGTGCGTACTCCTGCAAATGTAACAAATTATAGAATAATCAATTGAGTTTACAAAGTTGCAGGAGGAGATATTCAATCGTACCGCAGCTGTTGTATGATCAACAACTTTCTTAGTGGTTAAATCACTTTTGTTGCCCACCAGCAACTTGTTAACATTTTCGCATGCATATCGCTCGATCTCCTCCAGCCATTGCTTTACATTATTGAAAGACTCCTGGTCCGTACAATCGTAAACAACAATGATGCCGTGCGCGCCACGATAATATGATGATGTGATAGTACGGAAGCGCTCCTGTCCAGCAGTGTCCCACTACAAACAATATATTTAGTTTTGATTTATTCTCTGCATATGCTGGCTTACTTACAATTTGCAATTTAATCGTTTTGCCATCCAACTCTATGGTTCTAATTTTCTGTAAGAAATAACAGGTTGAGTCACATAAATATTTGAGTAATTACGAATGTGGATAGACTTACAAAGTCCACGCCAATCGTGCTGATATAGCTCTCTGTATATGTGTCGTCGGCGAATCGGAGCAGCAGACAGGACTTTCCAACACCGGAGTCGCCGATCAACAGCAGTTTGAATAGATAATCGCTACAAAAGCAACAAAAAAAAACGTGCGTTTTACTCAAGGCATATACGAGTATATATATTTAAACATCATATCACATAACGCAACGGCTCTATTATAATTGCTTATCTTATCGCGTATACACAGTTGAAACAACCTGCTAATATTCATTGTTTGACAACTAATCTCAATAAATGTTCCTTTCATGCTCCACCGCGAATGCAGCTGCATCTACAGTGAAAGCTCTATTAAGCGAAAGTCAATTTTTTTATTGTAAACATATAGATAAATATTCATAATGAATAAATAATAAAATAAAGCTTTCTATTCAATTTTTATTAGTTTTGTTGCTAGAATTGTATTTAGATACTGTTTTTTCCATTCAATTTAAGTGTTTCTTCAAATTTGAGAGCTTGTTTGTCAGGTTTAAAATAAGATTTTGTGCTAAAATAAAAAGAGAAATCCATTTAACCATTGCTTAAGTCTCCATTTGAATTTGTAAGAAAACACTTTGTAATATGAATATTAAAATAAATAAAGGAAGCTTTCACTGCTTTCTCAATTACGTTTGAACGCATTAGAAAATTTCAAGTTCAATTTTAATGAAAGAAAACATAAAACACTCAACATAGATGGGAAATTGATTACGTAGCAGCAGCAGCGACAGAGAAATAAAAACAACAACGCGACAACGGCGCAGTGTTAAGCAGTCAAATAACAACAATGTGTGCACTAGGGAGGGGGTTGGAAACGCTAGGCAGGTGACTCATCCGCCCCACAAATCAACAGCGCAGCCATAGCTGGCATAGAGGCAGCGGGAGCGGGAAACAGAGGTGAAGGCAAGGGCTGACTGGCTGGCTAGCTCGCTGTCAGCAACATTCGCAGCCACTCGAAACAACAACTAAAATCACAATCAGAGAACTTGGTTTTCTCCACTTGTATCAGAATTATTAAACACACTAATATCTACATATATGTATGTATGTTATATATTCTTGTACCATATATGTATATATAGTTTGTATGCCAATTCAAAATCGTATGTTGTTTTTAGTCAATGCCATTAATATTCAGTGAAATTACTCGTTTAAAGGGTGTGGGGCTGAGGCGACTACCAAAGAGTCGTCGTGGACGTCGCAAAAATGACGTCGCAGAAACGACAAAAAGAATGAAAAAAAAGGTGACCAGTGCTGGTTATGGAACGCGGATGAGTACAAGGTTTTTCATTGTACATATCAATACATCTCAATTACGCGCAATTAACTTACTATTCTGGATTCATAGATGACATTTTTTTAGTTTCGGGTGGTGTTTTTTTGTTAAAGTTTGTATTATTTTTTTGCCACGAACGAAATTATCAATTTCGTTTGAGCTGCTCGGTTAACTTGCGAGTCTGACGGGTGTATCTTATTTCGATTGGCGGCCTTCTGTTGCGATATAACGCGCACTATGCACTGTGTATTCCAAAATTGTTTATTTTTCTAACTTCTATTTATATTTATTGCAACGAATTTTAAGGAAATTCGATAATTTCCAACAAATTCGACAGCCGAGAACGAGAACAATGGCGACTGAAAAAATGACGAAGTGGCATTAGTGTAGTAGAATGTCGTCAGTTGTACCAGAAAAGTGTTGAGTAACGTAATAACCAGGGATGCATATGCCAATGATATCTGCATCCTCCGCTTGTGGGCGGTAACCACCAAGAAATCTACATACGTCCGTTCGTATGTATGTATATGTATACACTTATCAGTAAAGCTGATTGGAATATTCTTTAATATTTGCGTCTGCATATCTCTTAATATAAATTATTAGACTTTAAACAAAAATTATTTAACATTTGAGAGTTGTTTTGTTTGCATATATAGAACACATGTAGATAAATAGTACAATATTATATTATATTATATGAAGATTCGATAAGCGGGCAATGGGGAATGCATCTTTTTAATGGGTGGAAAACTGTCTATTCCAATGAGTTTAATGTTAGCAGCTGTTTGAGCACTTTCGTCTGTGAGGTCTCACGTATCTCGCCAGCCAGAAACATCTCATCAACGACACTGTACACCTTGTAGAAATTGAATACGAGATCCAGCTCGCACACATTATGGAAATACTCATTCAGCACCTCTACAAAGTTATGTATGGCCTCCAGATAGCACAGATTATTGTCGTTGACGTCCACGCAAATGCAAAAGTAGAGACCCGCATAGCGTCTGTACACAATTTTGAAATTACGAAACTGTAAAGGGATAAAAATACACAATTAGTTAGTTAGTAGAATTGCAGAATTAGTATTTAAATGCTATTCCTAATACCTCAACAAAGTTAGTGTGCTTAGCATCCCGGACTGTGACCACAGCGTGCACCTCTTCGATCAATTTCTGTTTTTCGTCGTCATCAAAGTTCATATACCACTTGGCCAGGCGAGTTTTGCCTGCACGATTTTGTATGAGTATAAATCGGATCTGTTCAGGTGTTAAACGATTGAATTTCCATTCCCAGATTTATTATAAATACTATGCTTACCATTTTGGAGTATGTGTATAGGTAATTACTTAAGTAACTACTCTGCTATTTACAATTTTCAGCTATGGACGCAGCGAAAAACTGATTATGAGCAAATATGTATCACTATTGCCAGGGCTGAAGCAGCTGACGAACAGCTGTTGAGCGTGACCAGTGTTGCCTAACACTAGCAAATTCATGTCAGTTGGCAACACCGAATATTGAATACGATTACGACGTTTTCACTTTTTATACATATTTGTTTAAGGTCCAATTTGAAGCTAGTCATTAACACCTCAATTACCAAAAAATGTTGACGTCGCGCTTAAATCTTTGGTCGCGTATTCAGTTGTTGCGTAAATGCAGCACCATATCATTGGGCCAACAGAAGCATGCGAATATCGAACTACATGATCCTCTCCAAGCGCACGCTTTAAAGGAGCAGTGTATCTTAGTAGACGACCATGACAATGCTATCGGAGCAGCTACTAAGGCTGATTGCCATCGTGTGCAGCCAGAAACGGGCGATGTTAAGCTGCATCGCGCTTTCAGTGTGTTTCTATTCAACTCCAAGGGCGAAATGCTCATACAAAGGCGCTCCGTGCACAAGGTCAGAATCCCGAAATCCAAATTAAATATGAGTAATACTCATGCACTTCCCATTTCAGATAACTTTCCCAGACACATATACGAATGCTTGTTGTAGCCATCCGTTGCATGACATTGATCAGGAGCGACAGGAATCAAATGCTCTGGGTATACGATTGGCGGCCCAACGACGTTTGAATTACGAACTGGGCATACCCACGAATGAGATTGAACCCGAGAACTTTAACTATTTAACGCGCATTCATTATGCAAATACGGGTGACGGCGTCTGGGGCGAGCATGAAATTGATTATATACTTTTCCTTCAAAAGGATGTCACTTTGAAGCCCAATGCCAACGAAGTCAGCGAGGTACGCTACCTAAAACGAGAAGAGATCGACGAGGCGATAGCCAAATTCAGTGCTCCATTGACACCTTGGTTTGCCTTGATATTGCGTCATCGGCTTAAACAATGGTGGGACAATTTGCATAGACTGAAACAGTTCGAAGACTTGGAAAACATTCAACGCTTTTAAAAGCAGACATCTTGCTGCAATCAAACCAAAAATATATTTGTTGGAACCTCAGTTTTGTTATACCCTGCCGAATGGGGATATTTTAACTATAGCATGAAATGTATAACGCATGGGAGATAACTCCGCAGCCATAGTCAAATTATATCTACACATCTACCTGTTTCTTTGCGAACAGTTTAAAACTTGGGATAAATCCGTCTCTGAACAAACATATATCAAGAGTCGGACGGATTGTATTAATATATAGCTTAGTATAGATACTTCGGAAGTTTTATATTTTAAAATATGTGAAATATAAACTCATCAAAATCGAATTGCTATATATAAGAGCTGCCGTAGAAAATAGAAATTACAAGGTTTTTATATATAAATTTAAATTTATGTTAAGGTATTGAAATATATTGCACAGAAGGGTATTCTAATGTCAACATAAAAAAAACAGCTGTCGTATAATTTATTTAAATTCGCTTTATCTTTATTCAAATGGAAAATAGTGTGTATGTGTGAGTCTGTGCGAAGAAAGGGCATAAAGCGGTTTTCATGCACCTCCGTTAGTTGATCAGTTCAGAGTACAACGTATATAGAGCATCACATGTATGTTTGTTGATAAATGTATGTAAATTTAACAAAATATATTGTGTATGTATACTCATAGCACTAACTAAATGTGAATATTATATAAATATTTAGCTCATAAAATGATCACATCACGTTTACCATAATAATCATCATCATCTTCGAAACGAACAACAAAAATAAATATTTACAAAAGTATATAAAACTAAACGAAACACCTACAAGGTTGGTATACAAAATAGGATTCCTAACTAAATAAGATATCTTAAGAATATAGAAAAAATATCGTTATGAAAAACTAAACACAATGAAAATAACTAAGAGCTGCAGCATTTTTAACAGTCACGAAGCGCACGCTTCGCATGGTGTGAAACAGAGGAGAACAGGCGCAAATTGATTTTGCGTATCTGCCAACACCTCCGCATCACTTGGCACCACCTTGGCACCGATTGTGGTTGTAAACAAAGCCATTGCTTACCAAACAACTTAAAGCTACGATTGCAAAATTTGCACATAAACAAAAATTCGCAGGTATAATATAAAATATATAGGAGGGAGAATAATGAAGTTTTCCTTGCAAGTCGCATGCGAATGCGTCGTAGTTGTGTGAGTGTGTGGATGGAGTTCGCTAGAGTGTGTGTATGTGTTGTCAGGGTTTAGCACATCCTGAATTCGATTAGTATTTAAGGCACATGGTGTGAGTCTCTCGTGTGAATCTCAGGCTCGATTAAATATATATTAAAGTGCTTGCACCATATTTAGGACAAGCCAAACAGCTTTAAGGCATTAAAGGCAGTGGCCAAGGCGACTTCATCCGGTGTTTTCTTCATAAAAGCAGCAATCATTTCCACAATTGCTGGCAGGCTACAGGGCTCGTTGCGTTGAAAGGTGCAATATCTAAAACACACACATGAATATAAGTTTAAATTAATTTCTTTTGAAAGCTAATCCTACCTGTGTAAATACAACAACGAGCGTTCTGTAATGCCATTTTTCACATGCTGCGGCAGCTTGGAAGCTCGCGTATTGGGATACATAAATGGAGCATCCGTTTCCACCAGCAGCCTGTCCAGTGGCAACGTTCCATTATCAAGCAGCCTGCGTACGCCTGTATCAGACTTATCCTTGCACAAGTACCCAGTCAAGCTGATATAGAATCTGCGATCCAGATACTTGAGCGCTTCCTCAGCGCTGCCCATGAAACCTCTGATGATAACAGGCGGTAGATTCTCGAAGCTGCATAGCATGAGTATCAATATAAATTGTAATCTACATATATATCATATTTGATAATCTTACGTGTCGAGTATTTCGAGTACATCATGCTGAGCCGATCGCTCGTGTATCAGCAGAGGTTTCTTTAGATGAATTGCCAAGTGCAATTGCTTGGCAAATATCTGTTTTTGCACATCTGGCTCGGAGAAATCGCGCTGATAGTCTAAGCCACATGGACCAATAGCCACGCACTCCTGCGCCTGTGCAATATGCTCAAAGTCGAACCATGTGGACGGCTCCTCCAAAATTGACTTTGAGTCGTGCGGATGTATGCCAGCAGTCGAATAGATAATGTCGGGATAAATACGCGAAAGACGCAATGCTTCTTTACTCGATTTGACCGAAGTGCCGTGTACCATTAACTTCTGAACACCTGCAATATAAATATATAGTTAAACATGAATAACGTACAGTGCAAACTAGTCATCAATTTGTAACTCTAACATATTTCTTACTTATGCTAAAGTTAATAAAGCACATAAAGTTAAAAAGAGGTAGGCGTGCAACGAACGACAAGTCTGTGCTTTAATTTGTTTCAAACAAGATGTCTGGATTGCAGCGGTTCGTAGGCAGAGTTTTCACTGTACATGGTGCACTAGCACACGCACATTGTCACAAAGGCACACACACATAGGTCGCTTACTTATCGCCTGTCGTCCGGTCGACCTTCTTCAACGCAATAACCATTTGCCGCACCCAAATCATGTCTTATTATAAATCTTATCACAATTTCAATAAACGAACCTGCGTCTCTTGCTCTTTGAACAACGGAATCCAGATCACGGCTATACTTTTTGTTGGTCAAATTTGCGCCTACATCGATGACAATGAGGTTCTCAAAGCAATGCTTCATGCTGTCCTCGATGTCTAGTTGCTCCTCTTCCATTGGCGCTACTTGTTGTTGTTGGTGTTCCATAATATATGTAGCTATGTATGTAGGTAGATAATAGTGTTTGTACGAAAATAGCAATGACGTAGACAGACAGACACAAACAGAGATGTTTTGTCTTTGTGTAATTTAATTAGCTGTCGTTAGCACAAGGCAACCAATGCGGTTATGCGTAACGCAAAGAAGAATTCGCTCTTTTAATGCAATATATAATAAAGAGTGGCCAATTAAGCAATTAACAGATGAAACTTTACAAATTAATACAAAATAAAAACAATACCCGACACGAACTACGACTGCTGGCAAATGATATCGATGTTAGTAATGCAATCGATTAGGAATTGTTCATGATGGCTTTCGATGAGTGTTGCAGTCGATATATATGTATATGTATATATTTCAAAATTCAACTTAACATTCCATTTTTTTTAATCATTTTAGTGCAAAAGAAAAACTTTATTCAAAGGACTAAAAGCATAGAAATGACTTAAATATCGGTTTAGAATTGTTCTCCTATCGGCTTGATAGTTAGCTCATGGATTTGTACATTGGGCGGTGTCTGAATACAGTAGCTGACTGCATCGGCCACATTCTCGGGAAATAACATGGGCATTTTGGCCAACACCTCGGGAGATTTAGAGTCAAAGATTTCAGTATTGACAACACCAGGACTAATGCTCTGCTGGTAAAGATGTAGGTCGCATTACGATTCCGAATGAACAGCAGTGAGCAGTACAGTACTCACCGTAATCTTAGTCATGGTGCCCTTATTTTGAAATTCCTGACGTAGTACTTCGGTAAGTGCAGTGACGGCATGTTTGGATGGTGCATACATGTTAAAGCTAAAGCCTGGTGCCTTGGGTACTTCGTGACCAGCTATACTATTGATGATCACCACATGCCCATCGTTTATCTTGCGACGGTGCATTGATATGAAGGCTTGGCGTGTACACCAACATACACCCAATACATTCGTATTTAATATATCTCGCAAATCGTCACTATTTCCCTCGTCTACGATGTGTACACGACGTACAATGCCTGCATTATTCACCAAAACATCTGCACCTCCCAGCTCTTCGTCGATCCAAGCAAAGGAGTCGATTACCTGTTGCTCAACACTCACGTCACACTGGCGGCTATAAAAATGTGCCGAGTGCTCAGTAGGCAGCTCCGCCTTAAGCTGCTGAAGTCTATCTAAACGGCGTGCCAAACCCACAACAATCATGCCTTTTGCAACCAAATCCTTGGCACATGCGGCACCAATGCCCGAACTGGCTCCGGTAACAACAGCGACACGGTTTATCCAGCGATTCATTTTTTACTTTAATAAAATCTGTTTACTCAAATATCATCAATTTATAACAAAATGCCAACAAGTGATACTTGCTACAAAAATAAACTGCAGCCTGGCGCCGATAACGATAGCACGACTTCAAATTCCCAAAAACTCGCAACAGCTGATCATACACTTGCACAAAAGCAGCAGTACTAGTACTAGAAGAAATAGTCAAATGATATCGCTATTGTGTATATGTTTTTTTTTAATATAGTAATATTTATTACATTTATTTTTGCTAATATGCGTGTATCTTTGGTGTTAGTTGTAGTTTATATACGTAAACATATATATTGATATATATATATATATATATATATATATATATATATATATATATATATATATATATATATATATATATATATATATATATATATATATATATATATATATATATATATATATATATATATATATATATATAGATATATATATAAATATATATATATAGATATAATATATATATATATATATATATATATATATATATATATATATATATATATATATATATATATATATATATATATATCAATTTATGCTATTGATGTTTTTATATATATATATATATATATATGATTATTGTATAGCTTGATAACATATCGATTCTTGTTTTATTTGTTTCTATAAATTTTTGTCATACAATAATATTAAACAAAATCTCACGTGAATTGATTTCATAATATTTTTTCTTTCTTCTAATATATAAACTAATTGTAATTTTAAAACTTAAAGTTCAATTTTAATTTGTAATGCATATTATTTATATATCAATACCGACTTTATAGTTCTATATACCTATGTGAATTTTGAAAAAAAAAAGAAAAAAAATATATGTGTAACACTGTTATTATTTATAACCAAGCTATGGAGTTCACTATGCATTTTTTGTTTTGGCAATCCAACTTTTTTTTTTGATTATTTCATAATAAATTAATTTATTTCTATTGTCTTTTTAATGTGCATTTGTTTCCATACATATTTTCTGTATAATTTTTTTTCTCGATTTTCATCTAGCCGCATCAATTTTATCCAATTTCCATGATAGATGAGTTCATTAAAAGTTATTTAATTAAAAATAAAAATAAGAAGAGTAAATCATAGACTTTCACACAAAACAAATGATCCATAACCTGATTTTTAATGTAATCGTAATATAAATATTATTAATAATAATAATAATAGTAATAATAATAATAATATTAATAATAATAATAATAATAATAATAATAATAATAATAATAATAATAATAATAATAATAATAATAATAATAATAATAATAATAATAATAATAATAATAATAATAATAATAATAATAATAATAATAATAATAATAATAATAATAATAATATTAATAATAATAATAATAAAAATAATAATAATAATAATAATAATAATAATAATAATAATAATAATAATAATAATAATAATAATAATAATAATAATAATAATAATAATAATAATAATAATAATAATAATAATAATAATAATAATAATAATAATAATAATAATAATAATAATAATAATAATAATAATAATAATAATAATAATAATAATAATAATAATAATAATAATAATAATAATAATAATAATAATATTAATAAGATTCTTTTATAAATATCTATACTTTTTATAATATATAGACTAGACTACATTCATGTGTATTTTGTTTATATATGTAAAATATATTGGTATTGATATTTAGTTTTGGATTTTGTAGCTGCATTTTAGGCGCTGGGAAAATATTTCATCTCAACTTTTAGGCTGGTTCACGAAGTTGTTATACATTATATGGGTTACAAATTTGGAATATATACTCGACCTCATTTGACAACGTGTTAGGGGTTTTGGAGAAAAGCTTTCTTGTCATCCATAGATTTATACCGAGCATAATGCACCATAAACGAGTATTGTGCAGTCGGTTACGGCCGACTACAACATTCTTAGTTGTATTATCTTGGGCTTACTGAAACTTGAAGCTGTTGCTTACTGTTTAAACTAAATTGATTAAAATAGCTTTTGTCAAAAGCGTGCCACAAGAACAGCGCCTAATACTATATATTTATTCTTTAACTTGATAAGAATATATATATATATATATATATATATATATATATATATATATATATATATATATATATATATATATATATATATATATATATATATATATATATATATATATATATATATAGTATATAATTTTCACATATTTCTCTTTTGTATATATATAAATGTTTTGTTTACAGTTATTACTTGACATTTATAAAATTTTGGCTAACAATAAAATTGCATAGTTTTCGTTATGTAAATCTATATATCGATATATATGTATATATCAATATATAGATATATATGTTTGTTTGTAGCTCCATAGTTTTATTCTATTGCTTATTAGCTAGTCATTGTTTAAAATTGTTTTAGTGATCGCTTGGTGTTTAGAACTTAACTAGCTGTATTTCGATATTCGATTATTGTTTTTATGTGTGATACGTTTAGTGCGAATTTTCGTTCGGACAGCTTAGTTACCGTTATCGACTTAAGTTTGATATTTGGAGCTTAGCGAGCTTTTTTCGATATTCGATATTCGATTATTTATTTGTGATACGCTAAGTGCGAATTTCCGTTCGGACAGCTTCTACCGACTGCCGCCCCTCTACTAGACCTAAGTAGTACTTATCTAAACTGAATAAAATTAAAATTTAAATAGTAGTATATTATTATTATTATATGTATGTATATCAACTGCTACGTAAACATTTTCAATGGTCGACTGTTGCTGCTTTGTGCGCTTTTCAATGTTTACCCCTATATCTTTGATCTCGATTCGATTCCTTTTCTCTTTCTGTGTAAAACTCTAATAAAATTGATTATTGTTGTTTGGTAGATGTATCGGTATGTGATTTTGAGTTCGTGTTTGTGTGTGTATGCGCGCGTGTGTGTATCGCATATATATTGCTTATTCCAAAATCAATACAAATATATATATTTCATATATATAGATGCATGTAAATATGTAAATTGTAAGAATTGTTCATACAAAAATTTAGTAGGTACGTTACTTTAGACCTCGGTGTTTCTCAAATTTGTTTGTTTGTTCTTTGATACTTGGACACTTGCCTCTTTGTTTTTTTTTTCACTCTTCACTTTTTGTAGAAAATGTTTTTACCCAAATAAACTCTTGAGTAGGACTCCCCGACGACTGCTAGTAAAAAAATTGCCATCCCTTTAACGCTCAAGTACGTTTATGGTGTTTCGGTTCTTAAGCCAAGCAGCATTACGATATAAATAGCAAAGATAACGAGTATAAACAATCTTAAAAACTGCGTGCCAATATACCCTACGGCATATTCAAGAGTATTTTTAGTTGCGCATATATATATATATATATATATATATATATATATATATATATATATATATATATATATATATATATATATATATATATATATATATATATATATATATATATATATATATATAATATATATATATATATATATATATATATATATATATATATATATATATATATATATATGTTCTATGGTACTGCTGTGAGTGTGTTTGTGTGTATAGAACTATTGGAACACGTATAAAACATCTAATAACTATTTTAGTTTAGGTGCATTGCGTGTAACTCTCTCTCTCTCCCCCTCTCTCTCTCTCTCTCTCTCTCTCTCTCTCTCTCTCTCTCTCTCTCTCTCTCTCTCTGTATCTGTTTCCCTCCTACACTTTCTCTTTGGTATATTTACCTGACTAAGGGAGCCTGGATGTGTCTTATACCCTTGCAGAGGATCTTATTTTGTGTTCATCCATATACAATATATGTATATAGACAGGACTGTCATAGGAACAATTGCTCGAAAAAAGTTATCGGCTTGATTCTCTGATTTTCACATAGCATGACCATATTATTTCTATATTCTATCAGAAGAAAACAATCTATTGATAGTAAACTGTAATCAAATCTATTGTCATATTGCTAATACAGTCAGAGACCATTATCTGTACCGGACTGCTATATCATTTCTGCAAGGATATTCAAACTTCACCCTCCCTAACTTATTTGCACTTTCTTAGCTTATTTACGATATTTTTTTGTTTAGCTATGCCCGCTCATCCCGTTAAGAAATTGGTCCAACTCATGCCCCTGGCCTCAGTTCGTGGCTTCGACTTCTATCACAGTCCCTCTCCTGCTCCCTCCCCCTGCGACTTCTTTACTTTCTCCTCTCCGCTCTCTATTATTTCGTGTTGGTAACTTATAAAATATATATATATTTATGAGTGAATGTAGGTGTGCTTTGGTGTGAGTGTGTGCGTAGTTGTTTATTTTGCTGTTGTCTACTCGTAGAGCTCCACATTACGGCGGGGCGAGCAGGTGCCATAGCTAAGCTGCGAGTCGGTCTTCTTGAGGATGGAGACGTGATGTGTGGGCGCATCGCCTGAGCGATTGGTCATCAGGGAATCCTGTTTGTGGAGCAGGCCACGACGCTGGTCCGCAAAAGAGATGACCGAGTCCTGTTTGACCAACTGATGACGACGCGGCTCCGGTCGTTGATCCACAAAGCTAATCACCGAATCCTGTTTGACGAACTTCTGTCGCTTGTCCAGCAAGGAAGATGACGCGGCTGTGCCAGCTATGCCAGCTATGCCACCTATGCCACCTATCCCACCTCGACGCGAATCAATGGAAATTGTATCCTGTTGAGTCAATGTGGAGTCCACAGAACGTTCTTGAGCACGACGCGCCTCCATGTACGACACAATTGAATCCTGTTTGGAGAGCGAGACCTTGCTACCATTGCTGTCCTGCTGGCAGAGTAGGCGCCGATTACCGGAGGCATCGCTGCAAGAGCTCTCCTGCTTGATGAGGAACTGCCGAGAGCCATGGGAATCCTGCTTGAGCAGCATCTGCTGCGACAAATTGCTGTCCTGTTTCATCATCAGATTATGTCGTCGCAGCGAGTTATGCTCATAAATGTAGGAGACGGCATTGGTCTTCCTCAAGCCCGGACTGCTGGGACTTTTGCGTGAACCATGTGGATGGTAATGCGAGGACTTGCGAGTGCTCGTAGTGGACGAGGCAATGGCCACATTGTCATAGTATCTATGAAGAAAGGGGAAAGAGAGAGAGAGAGAGTGAGTTGCATCCTAGGTAAACTCCACTTGTGAACCCACCTTAGTCTTCCGCAGCAACTGCGCGACTTGATGATGGCCGCAAAACCCCGTCGATATTTTTTATTTACGGAGTAGAGTATGGGATTGATGCAGCTGTTAGAAGATCCTAGCCACTGAGCAAGTGGCATTACCTTCTTCAATATCTCAAACTCCTCCTGCGATATATCTGAACCAAATTTGATGCGTGCAAAAATCACGTAGAGCGGCAACCAGGATAACACAAATAATATGACGACGGCCACCAACATTTTGATGACCTTCACCTTGCTTTTCTGCTGCATGCGGTCCAGCTGCGCGTCCTTGGACAGTTCGCCAGGTATGCTGCGCGTGGAGACCTTGATCCAAATGAGCACATAGCACAATGTTATCAAGGACATGGGCAGCAGATAGCAGGCCACCAAATTGGCCAACAGAAAATACAAATTGCCATCGGTGCCCGGTGGCCAGACCTCTTGGCATAAATATTGCGGCTGCGTATAACTGGAGACGAGTGCATCCGAGAAGACTTCTTCAGCAGGCACCAGATCGAAGAACAGCAGCCACGGTATGGTGGTTACCAATGCGATGCCCCAAATGCCGATTATCATGATGCGTGCACGTCGCTTTGTCATCTGCTTCAATGGCCACCAGATGGCAATGAACCTGCAAGAAAGAATTTTTCAACAGCTGCTGCTACGACGCCCCCTCTATGCTCAGCCCAACCCCATTTCCATTGCCATTTCCACTCAAATCGGCACCTCGTGAAGGATAATGCCAATCGGGATGACGATGACGACATGCAAATATTTTAGCCAGATTAATTCGCACACGCTGGATGCCTTGACAGAGACCAGAGACGGCACATCCCTAAGCCTTTTTCTGCTGACTGCTCGACTTTCCAATCTCGACGGCTTAGTCTATTGAACCCCCGGCACAACACGTGCGACTCCCCTCGCTCTGCTGTAGCTGCCCCTCATTTTTTACTTGGACTGCCATAATCAGGCGTAATTTGAATAAGAACAGCAGCTACTACAACTGGCTGTACAGCAGCAGCAGGGGCATCAAGGAGACTGAGCTGGGCCGTCTCATTTATGGCACTTTTCATTCGGCTTAGTGCTAGCCACTTATTATGGCATCCTATTCAATAGACTAGCCACAAAGCAGCACAAGCAGCAGTTGACGCCAGTCCCAAACTAGAGAATGCTTGACTACAAGATATTCAACTGAACACTGATTCAAAGAGGTATACAATGACTATACTATACCAAAACTTTGCCATAGTTTGCCCAATAACCAAATATCAAAATGCCAGTTGATATTTTGGAAGAAAAAAAGCTCAAGTATGTTTCATATCTTAAAAAAATCTTTCTGTTATGCTTCATAAACTAACTCTCGATATTATTAAATATCAATAAAAGATGAAGATATTTAGATATTTAAAATGAATCTAGATGTCTTTAATACATTCCAATATAACAGAGATAAAAAAGATACTAATAATATTTATATCACTTAACTAACTACGTCATATGCGAATGTATATCACCCGTTTCATGTCTTTAGTTGGACATAAGGACTCAGGTATTTTTCCATATCAGGAATATATTTACAGATATAATATTTATTCGGATACGCACTCTTCCATCTGTTGCATATACTTGCAAAGAACAAAATACCCTTTGCGAAACATTTCCAATGGGTTCAGGGTACAATAATTATGGGGCTAGGCCACGACTCCAGCCACAATTGGTCAGCCCCTACCAGTCGCCCCAGTCATCTCCTGTCCTGCTATAGCTCCATTGTACGTTTTTTTGGCCACTTTGTTGTCGTCTGGGCGGGCAAGCGTTTTGCTGATAACGAACACAACGGTAATTCCATTAGGGCCCAGCCACAACTTTTCAAAGCCAATATCAAATTGTCATAATGTTTATTTATAGACCCAACTACAAACTGTGCATATATATTATATATATATATATATATATATATATATATATATATATATATATAGAGAGAGAGAGAGAGAGAGAGAGAAAGAAAGAGAGAGGGCTAGGTATATATTTAGATATGGCAATTGCATTAACATAATTTGTCTGCGGGATTTGGTTGCCAGTCTAATTAAGTATCACGTGCTGGCCAAACATGGGGCCTGCTGACCGATCTTTGACCGGGATAACCGATTATATTTTGAGTTATGGCTAAACGGAAGACGATTTTGTCGGGCTCTCGGGATGCCCCGACTGAACATAAGTTTTCACAAAAATTGTGCGCACAGCTAGTAATTTTCATAAAGAAAGAACAAATTTAATAATTGGCACACACACTGGCATGCATACACACAATCACAGCTCCAAGTTTTGTACTTCTATGGCTTTTTCCCCTAGTGACAAGAAGCTAGCTGCGGGTTACATGACTACCAGCTACCCTGCACTTAAGAGACTATCTGCTTTTCTCAATTACGCTCTCCATACAAGATTGAGAAAAAATTCTATGATATATCAATAAATCGATCAAACTTTGTTTTCTTTGCATATTTGATAAGCTCCTTCTGCCTTTTATGTCCTCACATATGATAACAATATACTTGTTTCCCAATACCAGGTACAGGGTGCTCGAGAAAAAGTAGACAAGACAGATGAATGAGAAAAATTTTTTTGCTGTTAACATTTTTGGGCAACTCGCATGAAAATTTCTGCAAACACAAAAGCCGCACAGTCATTGGCATAAAACTCCAAGTATGTATACTTGCACACACGCATACACATGCACACTGGCTTATCCATGTGATAATATTTATGTTATGGCCAGATGGGAGCCTGAGAGGCTGGCAATGCATATCCATAAAACTAAGAGCTCTAATTAAATAGCATTCCTAAGCAAGTGATAAGCAAGGATGTGTGCACGCTCGAATCCAGGACATTGCGTGCTGATTTAAGTTTCATGTTACAGATAATAAATCTTAAATTTCGAATCGCTTTACGAGCGCTCGTAAAATACAAAGAAATACAAAACAACTCAAAACGAGATGGACATGGAGCATGGGCCTGCGATACAATACGTGTGGGCAACCAAACGATCAAATGATATAGTGTCCTACTGGTGCTGCTGCGCTTTCTTGCTACCCTCGCGTTCTTATTCCGCTGAATAATGACAACAGCAGCAGACGCAGCTACTGCTGCTCTGCCTGAGGCAGCTGTCGCTGAGAAATTGATATAAATGGAAGCAGCACATAAATACGGCGCCTCTGCATTTATCCTGCTGTATTGCTTCACTGCTCAGCCACTGTCCTGTTATACTGTTATCCAGTGGCACGGGCTGTGCCACACGTCAAAACGTTGTCAAAACGTTTTACTGCCACTTGATAAATCAACTGGCCACAGCATATCTGACTTTATGCGCATAGATTTGAGCTGTCAAGATATCTGTCGTATCTTTTTATACACTTCTTGAGCCACGTTTCTAGTGGGGATTTTTGCAACCAATGGGCAGTCTGAGATGCTTCATTCATTATTGAATGACAACTCAGAATTATTCTGTATTTCCTCTTTTAACTATCGATATTTAGCCTTGTAGCTTACAGGCTGTAAGTTTTTAAGTATATGTATTTCTAATCAGAAATAGAAAAGTCTATAAAACAAAGCTAAGCAAGTAAAAAACTCTTGTTTTTGGTAACTTTCAATGTTATGCAAAGAATTTATATAGAAAATGGATATAAAATTAATTAAATACAAATGATAATAAAAAAAAAATCAAATTGAGTTTAAAGAGCTACGAGATAGTTAAGTCTATATAGCGAAGATTAGTGTATACTTGAAGGCCTATTTTCACCCAGTCCATAGCTGTCTACAGGGTATGTCCTTGAAGAACTTCGGCAGCCCGTCGCCATAGCTATGCTTTATTGCAGCAGGAAACAAGGCGAACAATTGACGGGGAGAACGTGTCAAATGCAGCCCAAGGCAAACGCGACAAAATTCAGCTAACATTCTATAGAGATAAAACCAAAAAAAAAGTTTGATTAATGCCAAATACGGACAAGGCAAGCTCTGAACTTGATCTTGAGACAGCCTCCATCTCAGACTCCGAGTTAGACTCAGCCTCCGACTCTGACTGTGACCAGTTTTCCTAGCCGGCTCGCATTGAGCTCGAGTCGGCGTTCACTTTTGCAATTAGCTGCAGTCAGTTTTCTCTAGTTGCTATAAAAGCAGCACTCGAATCGCCAATTGACAACAGTTGCAAATCATTTGCTCAGCTTGACAAATCCACCTGAAACACAACAACAAAATCCCCTACAAAATGTTCAAAGTTGTGAGTATATTGAAATGGAGCTGGAGTAGCTGTATCTATTAGCAATAACTTGACTCTTTTACAGCTGTTCGTGCTCTTCGCTTGCGCCGCTGTTCAGGCCTATGCCCATCCGGGTGTAGTAGCTGTGGCTCCAGTGGTACATACACCAGTTGTTGCAGCGCATCCCGCTGTGGTGCACTCACCAATCATTCATCACGGCGCACACTCGGTGCACTCGTAAGTAATCAGAAAATGGACACTTGACTTGCCTATTACATTAATCTTCTGCAACATCCGCCCACTTATTCCATAGCCACGTTGTACATCATCCCGCCGCTGTGAGGGTGGTGCATCCAGTCGTCGCTAAGCCTGTGGTCGCTGTGCATGCCGTGAAGCCCATTGTGCCCCTGGTGCCAGTGCATCATGCTGCTCCCGCTGTTGTGGTACATCATTAGAGCGCTTAACCGATTCCCACTACCTGCTCCTAAGCCCCAACCCATCTCCCAACCAATTCCAATCCCAATTCCAATTCCACAATAAAGGTTCATAGCCACGTAAATTTAAAGAGTTTTTATTTCTTTGTTGGCTCACTTACCTGTCTAGCGACACTGCAATTAAGCTGTAAACCGAAGCCGCCACCGAGACACCCTGTATATAGGGCACAAACTTGCACATCAGCCAGCCCAGCATCCAAGCTGCAAAGGAAGATATAAATAGTTAAGGAATGGGTCGTTTTTTATTGAACTTCAGCTGTGCGAGTATAGGTACTTTGATCATAGCCAACTGCCTAATACACGCCTACGAACTAAGAACGTATGGAAATTTGAACGGCAACAGGAATTTTACGACAAACACCTTTGAATTGAACCTTCAAAATGGTGTTCAATAGTTCAAATATTGTAATCGACTGTATTCGACACCCGAAACACTCGCACAATCGATCACAAGAGGAAGTTATATATACAAGGAATTTTACATTAAAAACAGTTCACTTCAGTTCAGCCAGAAAACAAAATTATTATGAGCATTCTATCTCCATCTCCATCTCCAACTCTTGAGTCTGGATGATCAAGCCTGACAGCTGAAGAGGTAGTCCGATACAATCTTGAAATGCAATCAAAAACAAAAATACACGAATATACAAACCAACTTTTGGATATCAATATTTGGCTGACATTATTCTTTGCTTATTGAATAAGCGAACAAATATATCTATGATCGTAAAAATAAATAAAATAGAATCTTAAAATGTAATCATAAGAGAATTTGTTACCCAACTTGTTATAAACATTGTTCAAAACGAATATACTCTTGTTCACATCGTAAACGAGCATCAAAAATTATGCTGAGTAATTTTCGGTCATGTCTGTGTCTGTACTCCTGTTGTTGTCCTAGTCGTGGTCGTGGTGGCCGTGGTCCTAGCCGGAGTCCTGTTTGCGGTCCTGGTTAACGTTCAATGCATTATGTTTTTGTTTTTTTTTTTTCTAGTCGGTGGTCCACGTCGCCGACATCGTTGTTTGCTGACTGAGATTTATGTTCTGCATATCATTCATAATTTGGTGACAAGTCTCAGATTGCCAAGAAGCCAGCATGAGGCGTTGTTTGCCAACGATGCCAAAAGCACGCAGCAAGCAGCCTTCAGCTGCTGGCCAAGTTAATTTGTATTCCCTTTATTCTATTTGATGAAAGATGGAAGACATGATTTGCACTGTCTATAAATACGCACACATATACATTCACAGTTAAGGAAAATACACTCGGAAAAGAACCTGAAAAATTGGTGCTCTACTTGGAGAATAAGAAATATTAGGATAACATTCACACATAACATAAGTTCATCGACTACTACTAAAAATAACTTTTCTACTATCAGTCTTTTTTCTCAACAATTTTGTACAATCAGAGAAAATCAAAGGGTTTGAAAAACTGAAATTTTAACATAGATATTCATAATTTTAAGCAATAAAATTCCAAAAGCTGAGTTGGAAACGTTGTACTCTCACCTTCGTCTAGCTCCTTCTCTTCCCACTTTCTTGGATAATTCGTCTCTCCCTCTCTCTTTCTCTCTCTCCCTCTCTCTCTCTCTCTCTCTCTCTCTTAATCTTTGCTGACTCTCCGTTGCTCTTCTAGCCCTCCAAATGAAAAGTTATCCAAGACCAATAACGACTCGAGATATTTTACACTAAACTCTTTCTCTCAGTGTATAGTTGCTCAGCTTATGGCTGTTGAGTTATGACTTGAGATGCCAACAGCAAATAACTTAGTCAGACACAAAAGGCTCTAAAATACACACACACACGGAGCAGTTAGAGGGGCAGCGGAAGGCGGGAAGGCGTGGCAAGGAATTTTGCCCTATGGCACATGTCATCAAGGTTGATGACAGTGCCAAACTTATTTGCGGCATGACATATCGAATGGCAATTAAAAGGTGCTAATAACCACAACAAGAAGCGCATCATTAACTCCGTGCGGGAGTTCAATGTACCAGCCCTAGCCCCAGCCACAGACCCACCGCTGACCCCTCTCTGAACCCACCCACCCACACAAACAGTCAGGGGTCAGAGGCATGCTGCGCATATATATGCTCATATGTGGCTTCTAGCTAATTTCCTGTCTCGTTCGCCTGTCTTATCTCGTTTCGGTATATTATGCATACGCACCGTGCACCGCCGCGTCGAGCCAATAATAAAACGCAAAATTTAATGTGATTTGGCATATAAAAATATAAATATTATTATTATTTCTGTACGCTTTGTGTGCGTTTTGACCAAGTCAACACACTCCAGACGGCCACTCAAAAGACATGAGCACAGTTGGACAGTTGACAGCGCTGGACAACAGCTTAAATAGATTTTGGTTACGTTTCTCAGCTCTGACACCCTGCAATTCATGCAAGGGGTATGATGTTTTCTATACATGTGATTTTGAGTTCATTGTTCTCTTCTTCTAAAAAACGTGTTTCAACATTATTATGTATTTCTATATCTTTTCTATTTTAGTTTAGTTTTCTTATGCATTCTGGTGAAGGTATTTGATAGTCGAGAAATCTCACTTCTCTTCAATACGTTTATTTTATTCTTGGGTTTTGTAGCTTCAAGTGCAACAGTCTGTGATATATTCAAGTTATATATATCCGTTGCTATTAATATTTAGCTATTTATTTTGACGCTGTCGTTCAGTTTGATATATCGCTTACAGAAAAGTTTGTCTTCGTTCAAAACTTTGTCACGAAGTTTCAATGTGAACCCAATCCAATTAAGTCCAGTTCCAGTTAGTGAGCTCTTCTTCTTATTATACGCCAATTGACAACATATGCTGTGCGAACTGTGCTTTAAGTTTGCATTTGTAGGCATTAAGTGGATGGCCGCAGAAAATATTGATAGAGTGCAGCTGATAATTCCAATCGATATTTACAGCTTATCACCACGACCTTCACTCCTTGATAGATGCGGTCCCGCAGATGATGACCCGCAGGCAAATGTCAAACAGCTAAACGCAAGCCAAGCCCCTAGACTTACTGTATACAATACCCTTTCGATAATGATATTCAAATTCAGGGAGACATTGTGTAACATAGTGGACTTTAATTAAAAGTTTACTTCAATATATATATATATATATATATATATATATATATATATATATATATATAATATATATATATATATATATATATATATATATATATATATATATATATATATATATATATATATATATATATATATATATATATATATATATATATATAGTATATATATATATATATATATATATATATATATATATATATATATATATATATATATATATATATATATATATATATATATATATATATATATATATATATATATATATATATATATATATATATATATATATTCAAGTGATATATGGTAATTACAAGTGAGTGAAAAAATCTTGTACATCAAGTCAAGCAGCCATAAAGATATAAATTGAGGACTGACTATGTAAGGGTATTCCATGCTTCGGCATATCATAAGGCTGAAATTCTTGTCTCCTTTTCTGAGCCAAGTCAGCGCAAAAGTTCGCGCGAACTTATATCGTTGGCCATAATGGGATTTGGTTTTGCATTGTTTGCGACGGTTCGTTGATTTTTGGTTTGGGTTCTGGGGATCCTTTCTCTGAAACCATAAAGTTAATGAAATAATCGGGTGGAACAAATCCGACAATGTGGCCTGTCAAGATTTCGTTTCGATTGAAATGGGCGTGAAATATCCATGGATGGGCGCATAACACTTCAAGAAAATGCGTTATTGTTATGTTTATCGCTGCTGCTACTGATAATGCTGCTGCTGCGTCACGTCCTGCGATGACTGCTGTTACTTGGCCCTAAATTGAATTGAAGGGGCCGCATGACTCAGGCCAGCAACCAGGACCAGGACCAATCGAGCGCTGCTTGCCACGGGCAGCACGTAGCAGCTAAATTAAAATACAATCGGAAAGCGAAGAAAAATTACTTCATCAAAACGAGCAGCAGCAGCAGCATCAACAACAATAGCATTCCAACAGTATTCTGCAGCCGCGTTACGCATTCGCGCTGTGAGCCAGGAATATCACAAATCAGTCGTCGCTATTTAATGAAGTAACCAGCAAACATGACTTTAAAATACGTGACATGATTCCACCATCACGACGTGCGAATCGCACAACCAGCCCACGCTATATTATAAATATATATTATACACATATATCAAATTTCAAATCATTAAATTCAACAAATCGTAGGGTACCAAAAATACCACTTTCTGATTTCAGAATTTGCAAAACTTCAGATTGAATATTTTATATTATTAAGTATAAATAATCTTAGTATCGAATATTTCGAATACCAAATCAGCATTTCTTCATACATACGAAATCATAAAAGTATGGCAATCCTATTGTTCCAAAATGTACATATAAATCAAATTCAATACATGCAATTAATTAAAATCGTGTTATTGATTAGTTTAAATCTCAGATCAGCCATTAGCATGACTAGGGACCCTCCTTAAATGAAAGCCAGAGTCCTTTTGTGCAAGCTATCGCCAATTCAGTGCGATTTGTAAAGCACTCACGTAATGATAAGAATTTGGCATTGCTAATGTCTAAAGGAGTCGAACAATTGCCACATAGAAATCCAATTAGAAAGTGCGCTAAGGACATGCTAGTGTAACGCCTCGTCTCAAGGTAGCATCGCTCAGCAAATCAATTCAATTCGCATTTTATTGGTTTTTCGAAACACACATAAATAAAGGCTCAGCTCAGCCCAGCCCAGGTAAACCACACACACAACACACACACACACACACATACACACACACATAACAGCGAGCGAGTTTAACCCTGAAGAGGAAAATATTTAGGTCAATTCATCCAGCCAGCCGCACAGCGAAAAAGTCCTTGAATGCAAAACAACCTTCCATTGCAGTGCTGAGGTGTGCTTAGGTAATGATAGCTCCAAAGCGTAAGAGACCCCCTTCACAGCCCTTTTGCCCAAAGTATATACATACACATGTAGACGATAAGAAATAACTAAACATAATGCCTGTTGGCCAAATTTGGAATTAGAATTGGAAGTGTATGTTTTCTTAGTTAAACGTCCTGTGGGCCATTTGCCTTAACGTGGAACAACTTTTCACAAGTCAAAATGACAAGCAGCCAGCATTCAATTTGTGCCCAAGGGCTGTCGCAATTTATTTATTGTTGTTGCTACTTGGGCCTATTGCAGTGGCAGCTGCGTTTGCCAATGGGTCTGCCCCCAAACCCAAGTCAATACACATACTCACACTAATACACACAAGCAAATGCGGAGTGACCCACTAAGCGTTGGGCAGCCCGAAGCACCCTGCGCCTATGCTGAATTTGTGAAATTAGGTCAGTTCTGTGTCGATGATCCTTCAGGCCACCCCAAAAGGCAACCAAAACGACAGCGAGAGAGTGGGTGCCAGAGAGACAGCGCGAGTGCGCACTAATACACACTGCAACACAGACACACTCACACTCACACACATACACTTGCACACAGCCATTCAGTTTTTCATTCGTCTCTTGCCTTTCGTTTCGTTTACTATACCAACTCATCGCCTTCACTCACTCTCACTGTCGAACTCTCTCACTCTCTCATTCTCTCTGTCTCTCTAGCTACCCTTTGTGCATGCATGTCTTCGGGCCGAGCAACATTTTCTAAGGCGGGCGCATTTAATTGGCAAACGTTGGCGCCAGCAGCGAGCCACTAAATGCAACCAGGTGAATATATGTTGGGGTAGCTACTACTTATACCACTACACACATATTAGTGAAGTAAAGGGGGGGCTTGGGGATAGGGTGCGGGGGTCGGTGGTCGGGGATCGAGGGTCGTGCAATGACATGTCAGGCATTGCAATCAACGTTTGATTTCTGAAGGATTTTGATCATTTTTTCATGTCGGCGCACGATTTGCATGCAATTTCTCAGCTGCAAAAGCTTTGTGACAATCCATTTACCCAGTTGCCATTTGACAGTTCATACCCACACACATATAACCAACACACACGCACAACCAACACCCTCACACACATACGTAAAGAAGGCAGATAAGTTACAAGGTGATGTAAATTTATTAAAACTAAACTCGCATAATTATGCGTACCCTCGTTTATTGCGGCAAAATGCCAAGTGTATTATGTCTTAGAGTAAGAACATAAATATATATATATATATATATGTAAAATATATATATATATATATGTATATATATATATATATATATATATATATATATGTATATATATATATATATATATATATATATATATATATATATATATATATATATATATATATATATATATATATATATATATATATATATATATATATATATATATATATATATATATATATATATATATATATATATATATATATATACATATATATAATGCTTGAGCTATTATTAAGCTGCTTTCCCCAAATATACTGTTTCAGTTATTTAATTAATTTTATTGATTTAGTAAAGCATAATTATTCCTCACTAATAACTTGCATAAGGTGCTAAAGTTGACAGCACTACACATAAAAAAATATATGTATATATGTGTGTATATATACCGCTATAGTGTATAATAGCTTCACTGTAAAATTAGACAAATATAGATAATGAAGCACAAAAGAAAATCAAAAAAAAAATTTTATTTAAGTTTACAATTTGAAAGATAATAAATAAGATAAATAGAATATAATATTATTAAATATATATAAATTACCTATTTTGTTTTACAAGAACAGAAAAATAAATGTATGTAGTACATTAATGTAATTCACATAATTACAAATCTTTCATATCGTATTCCAATGCACAGCTCCGCTGATTAGTTTTTTGTAGTTCCATCTCTAAAGTATAGCCTTGTTACCGAATTTCAACCTCTGTCGAACTACTATCAAAGTAAATGATTGTCATTGTAAAAAAGCAAACATGTTCGTTTGCTGTATACGGCATGCAACATGGCAGAAGTTTTCAGTTAGATAAGAGCGAATCGGATACGGTTAGATGAACTCATTATAGTCGGACGTACTTCGTTTCCCATATGTATTTACAAGGCTATAAAAGCTGATGGTAATTGCATAACAGAGAATCCCGGACGGATAAACGGGGGCAGGGCAACATTTCGGCAGAGAGCCCATAAAACATGATGATAATGCACGATAATATTTCAGTTTCATTTACTTAATTTCAGCAGAAGTATTTTGCTGGCATTAGCATTAAGAAGAAAACATTAGGCTTGATGCGCCTTGTCGACAAATTGCGCACACGCTACGTGTCGCAGGCGAGGGGCCTAATCTAAGTGTCGATTAATTGCTAAACATAAATCCAGTTAATATGCATGGCTCGCAAAAGTACTGAATAAACGAAGCGAAATTAAAACAAATGAAAAAAACTAAAAAAAAACAACCGAAACGTGCTAATGAGGACCAAATCAATCTCCGACTAGCTATTAGGCAATACAAGTTGAGCAGATATAGGTACATATATCTACATATAGCTTTAATATTCTACAAAGCTCATTTTGCTGTAAAAAAAATGTTAGCTAGTTGTATCAGCAATCGTCAGTCATTCATTCTGCCGTGCTCCATACAGCTAGAAGCGCTCAATGTCTAGCAATCAAAGAGCAAGCTGTCCTCAATCACATAAGATTTCTATAGTGGCATGTTAATCTTCATAAGGTCTTCTGCTTTCACTAGGTTACATCATTCAATCAATTACTCAGTCAGTATATATCTTATACTTTTATTACGAAACACGATAGAGTTTCAAAAGATTTGCAGATTAGGGTGTGTTTTATATTTATCAATCAGTCAATCAGTTTGAAGCTACAATGTCATCATAGAAGCTTTCTTAATCTTGTGGTTCTTGCTATCCACACTTAGTCAATTCATCAATCAGTCAGGACAAATTGTGTCACAGCAAGCCAATCAATCACTCTGTCAGTCAGGACAAACACTGACAACCTAATGCTTGCAGTCAGTCAGTCAATCAATAGGGAAATCGAAATTTATAACTATTCATATAAAATATTTATATATTACTGAATGTCTACTTACGCACAAAGATGTTGCCGATGAGCGTGGCGGGCAGACAGAAGACAATGACCAGGATGTCGGCAATGGCCAAGTTGACAATGAAGTAGTTGGTAACAGTGCGCATTCGAGGAGCACGCAGAACTACGGCGATGACAAAGCTGTTGCCAATGAGACCGACGACGAACACCACGATGTAGGCCACACAGTAGACAATGGACATGGCCAGCGAATGGCGATAGAGCGGATCAAAGCCAAAGTCCACACTTCCGTCCAGTTGCTCCCAGCGCAGTACGCTGTCGTTGTAGGATTTGGTGGCAGCAGCGGCTGTGATCAGGCTCGTCGTAGCCGGCGACATGTTCAGCAGGCTGGCGTAATAGGTGGATGAGGTTGCTTCGTTGACCAATGCCAAATGGGAAGTGCTTGTTGCTGTTGTTGCTGATGCAGCCGCTGCCGCTGTCGCTGTTGCTGTTCTTGTTGTTGTGGCAGCAATGCTTGAAATTAGGGAGCTGGCGGCGGGCGCCACTGTGGCCGTTGCCGTTGTTAAGATGGTGCCCAAAAGAGTGTCCGTAATGGAGCCGTTAGTCAATTTAATAGCACTCGATGTGCTCGACAAGTTGGCAGCAACAACAATGTTGCCGCTGCTACTGTTGTTGCTGTTGTTGTTACTGCTGCCGTTGCTGGCAGCCTCATTGAAATTCAAGAGATTTTGCAAATCCAAGAAATTATGCGTGAAATTATTAGCGCTGGCATTCGAGAGTAATTCACTTTGCCAGTACCTAACCGCATCAGCTGTGGGCGTGGCATCTCGGCTGTCAGTTATTGCTGCCGTTGTTGTTGCTGCTGCCATAGCTGCTGCTGCCGTCGCCGTTGTCGTCGGCGTGTCGCCAGCTATGTGGCTTCTGTGCTTGCGTTTGCGAATTGCCATCATCCAGCTAAATCTGGCTCAGATTAATTTCAGAGATATGCTTAACTATTCCTGTTTTCGCAGATGTTGTTGTGTATTTGTTGTTGTTGCTCTAGCTGTTCTTCGTTTTATAAAAAGTCTATAAAATTGGCGTCACTTGGCATATTGTGCTCACAAAAAAATATATATCTATATGAACATATATAAATGGTTCGCTCTTCGAGTTTAAGTTTGAGTGTGAGTTGGAGTTCGAGTTCGAGTTTGAGTTGTAGTTGTCGTTGTAGTTGGGTTCTTGCTTGGATATGTAGATATTTTCGTGGCTGTAGCGAATTATACAACATTCAATTAAATTCAAGCACACCAAAGTGTATGTGTGTGTGTGTGTGGGGGGAGGGGGGGGCTACTCTGTTGATACCTTAAAACAGGGTATACTGATTTATATAGAGAGTAAATGGTCTTGAACGATATGACCCGTTCAATTAGTATAGCTATTCGTAGCTAAACATTATCTTCTCATACACCTTAAGTACCAGAAGTTGATAATATTTAAAATATATATCTTGCTCTCGATAATTATTGATTTCTAAATATGATTATAAGCTGAAAGACTTGAAAGTAGTCTCATATTTCAATTCTCTTTATATCTACACAAAATTTGAAGTTGGAAGGCATTCAGTATTAAAACTTAAATTAAGTGAAATGAGCTGTTTATTTATTTCCATTTCCCTAATAGCGACAGATATTAATTGATTTATTTGTTACGCCTATTCTCCTATTGTATACACAGTTACAAAGATATATATCGTTTTATATATCTGCATTTCAAATTTACATCACGTTATTTGGGATAAAATGTAAATAAAAATTTTAAACCGCTTGCAGGGTAACTGTTAGCTGTTTATTCTCTACTAAAGCACTTTTAATTTGTGTGTTGATTGTTGTAGTTGTTGTTGTTGTTGTTGTTAGTTGCTGCTGTTGTTCTCGCCCGCCAAGGTTGATATGCAGTTTTTGTGCAAAATATTTGTAACTGCATACTAAAGTTGCGATTGCACCTATAAAATGGGTTGTTATTGCTATTGCTGTTCTTAATGTTGCTGTTGTTGTTGTTAGTATTGTCGGGTATTGGGTTATTCGGGTTGTTCGTCAGCTGGCGTTGCCTTGGGCTAGCATTACAAGTGCCCCAAGGACTTGTGTGCATATTTTAGATAAGGCCAAATGCTGGGTGCCCTGGACTCATTGCATCTCGCTAGGTACCATTCAGTGCGCCCCTAAAAATGTGGGCGTGACATAGGCTGGTGACTAGAGCAGGCGGCGGCGGAGGCGGAGGCGGAGGTACAGACGGAGACTGAAGCTCAGGGACAGGGACATGGCCACAGCACGCACACATGCGCAGCCAAGTGTTATTAACTAATTGAATTGCGATTATTCTTATTGCACTTTGACCTCAAACGAGGCGTGCCAAATGTGTGAAAAAGCAGCAGAAACCCGAAATGGACTAATGGCCAAAAAATAATAGAAGTGCCAAAAGCACGAAGCACTTTGATGAAGTGCCAAGAAAACAAATAGAAAAAAAATTATAAACAACAAATAGATAAATAAATAAAGAAATTTTACCGATCATTTTTTTTCGCTTTATTTTTGTTTCATTTTTTGTGTAGGGTGTGCCAACAGACGGACAATAGACCCATTAACGGAATGCCAATACGCTCAGCTTAAAAGTGCTTCACATTAAATTGAGATTATATGCTGTGTGTGTTTGTGCGACGAAGTCCTGGCAGTCCTTGCACCAACGACAGCACTAACAATAACAACAAGCTGTTCACAAATCGTTTCCAGGCGAAGACAAACTAATTAAGACGCGGGCTGCATTTGGGTTAAAGTTTAACTGCAACACTTCTCAACTCCAACACAAACAACACACGCGTACATAAAGTTGCATACACAGACTCCCACACACACACACACACACGCACACACACACAGACACCTACACAAACACACACACACACGCACGCATATTCGTTTCCGTGTTAAGCGCTCGACCTTTTTAAAATTTGTTGGTTCTTTGCAACGCGAGTCGCGCGAGCTGCGCACGGCTTGGTGTCTGGTTGGGCACTGCTGCAAATGCTGCACAGCCAGCTCGCTTTTGTGGCAAGCAGAGTTCTATCTGCCCCACACATACACACATACACGCACACAGAGACACGCTAACAGAGCCGAAGAGGAAAAACGACTGAATGTAGGTCCCTGTTGTCAAACCGCGCCCGCCGCCAGCTGCCAGCAACGTGTGTACACGCTCAAATTCGAGTGGGTGTGCGTATGTGTGTGTGTGAGTGTTTGTGTGTATGAGTGGGTGTGCGCATGTGTGTGTGTAGGCGACTTGTTGTCCTTGTCGCCTCTATACACTCAAAAAATGACAAGTACTACGATGCCCGAATTTCCTGAGACGATGTATAAGAACTAACTGCTAAGGAAACTTCGCACATAAATCTTAAATATTTTAATATATAATATTTATTGTATTAAATTTGAATTTAGCCTGATAAAAAAATTGAACTAACTAGCAAGTGTCGCAATTAGGGAAGCTTTAGTGTGTGGGCAATACATGCTATAAGAGGAGCATAGTATCGTATACTGACTGACTGACATAATTGATAAGATCTTCCAATTATTTTATACTGGATTTATGAATTTGAAAGAAATGCTTTACTTTCATTTTGCTCAGTGTATAAATTGGGAATGGCCCTCAAATGCATTGACAGAGTTATGCTACAACATTTGTTGTTTTTCTCTGGCTTTCGCAATTCGCAGGCTCGGAAAACATACAAGTTTGTAGGCTCAGAAATTGAAGGACTACATTTGGCAATAACCAAGGTTAAACAATTGCAAAATGTCAGGGAACGCGCGTGAGAGACCCTGAGCAAAGCTCAGATGGCAACACAAAACACTTTACTTAACCAGGCTCTGTGTGGGACTCATAATAGAACATGCTGTTGTTGTGGCCTATTCTTTGGTAAATACGTTTATTATGCCATTTGAATGTTTTCCCTCTTTTTGTGTGCGGGGCTGTGTTTGTGTGTGTGAGTGTAGGTGGGTGTATGTGTGTGTATGTCAATTTCCATCCAAATTGTTGCACTGCCGCAGGAAACAAAACAAAAGCAACAAGCCAGGCGGACTGGCAGGCAGCAGGCAGCGCCAGGCTCTTCTCTGCCATCATTGCAGTTACACACGGGCGCCCATGGCGTATACGCAATTTCCGTCAATTCTGTCTTTATCATTGTGCTTGTCCTGCCAATTGTCGTTATGCGAATGGGTTCCCGCCAAGGCGAACCGTAGCGTTATTGCTGTATTTCCTTTAGCCAATGCGCCTTCCGTCCAGGCCATTCACATAAGTTGCGTAAAGCTGATTTAAGCCTGGGTCAGAGATTCCCGCCCCAACTTTGACCTCTCTCACTCATTCTCTTTTTTGTTCTTTTTCATGTTTAGAGTTTAACGGCAGTTGCGAAGTTTCAGCTTTGTTTATTGCTTAGCTCGTTAGCATTCATATTTAGCGCATTCAAATCAACTCCACTCAAACACACAAACCACTCACTCATTAAGAGTGAGAGTGAGATTGAGATTGAGAGATTGTGAATGAGAGGGAGAGTGAGAGCGAAAACCCACCCTGCCTGAAGCGTTAAGCATAGGATGCGCGCGCGCTCTCTGCAAACAGCTGGCTTTCCTGCTCTGCCACGCGAAGGTTCAAAAACCTTGTGCTTGGTTCAACACACACAAACAATGCGAAGCTGACAGCTACACTGTGCGAAATTGGTTCGATAATTCCATAAATAATTCATTAAAACTTTGAAGTCTTACAACTTATTAATACTTCTTATTAATACTTCAGAGTTGTATACCACATTCGAATCGTAAAAAAAAGACTTTCGATACCTATCAAAGAGGATGAATGCTGAAATTTTGCCATTTTCGATTTTCGATTCAGAAATTTAAAATTTTTACCAAGACAATTATTAATTTTTATTAATATTATTTTAAAATTTGCTGTGTATATCAAAATATTTTTACAATTCTTCGACGATGTTTTCTTTTTGTATTTTAAATGCAACGGCTTTAACGTAAGAGTATAACAGAATGAAACAAAACATTCGGATAACGCGCGCCAATTTGCCAGAAATTTCCACAACACCAGTCTGGCAAGCCTGGCAATGTATGTGCTGCTATCCCCCTCGCACGATAAAAGTCTGGCAGCATACATTAAAAACAACATATGTATGTATGTATGAATGTATGTAAATTTAAAATTGTCTATCAAATTCTTTAGACTCGAACGATAACCATATTTGAATTTTACAAAAAAAAACATATATAACATATGTTCGACATACATATATGCATATTTTAATCTTCCCTGAATGTGGTCAATTCTATAGCGCAAATACATAAAAATGTATGTGTGTATATGTATATGTAGATGACTTTGACACATACAGCAGTGAATCACGTAGACAACACACAGCAGTGTATTCACTCACTGCTTTACGAAAATTGTGGGCCAGAAAAGGGAGACAAATCGATTTCTCGAATCATCGAGAAGGCAGCTGCCACTGGGTATAAATACAGGTCACAGTTCGCTCTGCAGTCATTCGGAAAAAATAAGTGTTCAAGTGAAGTTCTCTAGTGAAATTAAAAACAGTTTGAAAAGATATTTATTTTTGGATTGGTGCATAGTTGCTAGACATAAAGATTACTCGATTGCAATGAAAAAGAGTGCAGAATCTGTTGGAAAACCGAAACTGCGAAGCTATAATATGGCACGTCGGCTGAAATAGTTTGTAGCGCCATTCGAGCTTTTTTGCTGTGAACAAAGAAAATGACATCTGGTTGTCGATACATCATCGTCGTGGGCACTTTTAAGGCGTTTACACATTGAGGAAGTGGGGCAACACTAAAACAATGGCCAAGTTTTTCCACATTGGCTAGAGAAATTGCACTGTAGGCAGGCTGAGGCAGAAGCCAGGAATTTGCAGTAAATTTGCTGAGGCAGGCATGACTATAGCCAGATCCCGGAGTGTATGTTGTCCTGTCCTGGACTTGAGGAGTTTGGAGTTAGGAAGCCAGGTATAAACCGAAACAGCGAAACCAGCTTCTTTACTTGTTATACGTAAGCGAAAAATCTAAGCATAAGGCCTAGTTGTATTACCCAATTATTTGCAATTTGAAACGTTTTCAGACGTGACGTGACGTTTATTCACACAAATTAGCAAATATTGTGTAATTCTATCGTAATTTTTGTATTACGTAATACATATAATTTTTCTTCGAAGCTTCTAGCAACATTTCCACCCCATGCAAAGCCATGTCTTCTATCTATGTACATACATTTATATATATCTATATATGTATGTAGATACATGCATATGTATTTTTTCGGTCATTTCGAGTAAATTCTCGACTGTTCTTTGTTTAATCCCCTTAAAGGGAGAGCAGCTGGCCTGCTCTAACCAGAAATAACATTGTATTTGCACGTACATATAAAACTCGTATATAATACGTATTCTATCTCGCTTGCACTTGTGCGCACAGATGCCGTAGCGTGGCATGGCAGCAGCTGCAATAAACTCACCTCGTGGTGAGTTGTGCGACCCACCTTTGTCTTTAAATGTATTTGTGTTTCCATCTCTTTTTCTATACGTATAAGACATCTACCTAAGACGTTTACTCCAACTGTCGCTTATAATTGGCAATTCTCTTAAAAAATAAGACCAGTTCTGTAGCCGTTTAAATTCTAGTTAATATTATTTATAAACTGTCACTTTGATTATTGTTATACACGTTAACCAAGCAATATGTATTTCTTTCTCTAAACTTTATAGTTGGGCGTTGAAAGTTGATACGCGATCGAACGATGTTTAACTTGAACGCAATACGTGAGAAAAGGCCTTACAATTAGCTGAAAATGCTGCTTGTTCGGTCCCATGTAGCCGTGAGAGTATATCTAAACTGCGACTAAATGTGTGTGTCGCGATCTACACATTGGTACTAAACATCGTTTTTATCATATTGTGATTGCGTGGATTGAATATAAATAGGAACCTGTATCGACTTCTCTGCTCTACTAAGACTTGTTCAAATAAAGGCGCCCAATTACATATGTACTATATAAACGGTCTTCTGTTATTATCTACCATCGACCGTTATATCAATACTGATCAAATAGATACAACACTCTACTGACATCGAGCGATATACGTATATATCTAGTTTCTGGAGTATCAACCGATTGCTCGTGCATTTCACAAAGCACGAATTATAGAATATATCTTGTTATTTACCTAATTTTTTTTCTTTGTTAACTAAACATTTACAAGCACACGACAAGCGTGGCTTAAGTTCTTGAAATACCTTAAACTGTAAAAAAAAAGAAAAAACCAAAAATTTATTTCTTCCATTTTTGTACACATTCAAGATTTAAGATAACTTGTGTCCATTATTCTTGTAATTACACTTGTCCAATTCAGTTATAGAAAATGAGAAGAAAAAATGAAAGAAAATGAAAAAGAATATGAAAAAGAGCTCATCAAACAGAAAAGAAGCTACAATCAAAAAATAATAAAAGAAATCTGAGACCAATAAATTTCGAAACAATTGCTCGGCATATTTTTATTTTAAGTTAAAATTCTAAACAAATTTCAGTCCAATCATCATACATGCGGAGGAAGGGACACTGAGCTAAATAACCCACAAGTTTACTGACATAATCTAAGGAAGCAACCCACACAGGTTAATTTACGACAAAACACAAAATAATAGCAATATTTCGAAATATTTATAAATGAAGATCATAAAAATATTTTGGCGACTGTGATTAAAATATTAAATCATTAAATAATAATTCTATCAATGAAAAATTAATATATTTTTAAATATATTGACATTTAAATCTAGAAGCCATATATTCTATTGAAAGAATATGGTAGAGCAAAAATGTCGATAATATGTTGACAAATACCTGACAACGGTCGATATTAACAATTTAAAAATATGTATATATATAACAGATTAATTCATTTTAAAAGCTATGAACCCTAATTGGAAAACTTCCTTCAACATGACTTTGAAATTTATATGAAGTGAATTTCACACGTGTCTTAAGCTAGAATTCATTCTCTGAACAATGAATATTTATTGTATATTGGTTGAATTCAAAGATAAAATTCTTTAATTTAAAAGTTTTAATAATTATAACTTCTGGATTTAATAATCTCAACGAATGTAAATATTCACGCCGACACGGTATTTTACACCCAAAGAATTTTGTTTTAAATACGACAATCCTTCCAATCATCAGTCATCACAATTGTCAATGAGACAAATGCGCTAGATGTAGTCCTAATAGTACTTTAACAACAATAAAACAGTAGGCAGGACATGATCTCTACTCAACAAAGGATGCATTAGCAATAAATATGAGATTTTTTACAAATACTGATGGTTTCATTTCTACAAACCAATCCGAAAAAGCTGTTTAAGTTCTCCAAAGATATTCTAAACTGTTCCAGTCAACTTCCATACGGAAATACTGATCCTGCCTTTTCACAAATACAATATAATTACAACTGCAGCTGTCATCTTTAAATGCGTCCACATCAATTATTATTTTCGTTCTTATCATCACTACGGACTTACGGAATATGACATATCTGCTTTATACACAATCCTTCTGCTGAACTAAAACTTTCGAATCAATCAACATTTGACCTATAAAATTCATACAAATATGAATAAAACCTTGTTCAATCGAAATATAACAAATTTTCCCACTTTAACGTTATACGGAGACATCGTTAAATTTAGAACTGATCAAAATATTTATAGATATATGGGTGACTCATTTGTAAACTGCGGTTAACTTGAGAAAATATGAATATGATAAAAGGCAAATGTTAATTTTGCGTTCAATTTAAAGCAATTTTGAGTAATATGAAAATCTCCCTCATCGGTACGTGTTGGACCATAAATTTAGAAAATTAATAAAAACTGCGACAAATTCAAAAAGTGTGTGGAAACGAAAACAATACGAATCGTTTCTTTAATAGATAGGCACTATACAAACAATACGTTAAGTTTTACAACAATGAGCATTAATAAATTAAATATTTTCCTAATAAGTAGGTATTATATGAAATCTATGTCAAATTTAAAGAGTATGAAAGCATGAAAAATTTCCTTCATAGGTAGGTGTTATACAAAAACTGCGTAAAGATTTAACTGTTAGGTAGGTGTCATACAATAACTGCGTAAATTGAAAGAGTATATCGAAACATTATATAAAGCATATCCCTAACTATAAGGTTAACAAGAAATCAGCGTCAAGCTTAACGAACGTGTAAAATCATAATAGGTGGTATATAAACACTGAGTAAAACTTATAGTGTGTAAGAACAAAAATTTCCCTATTAGGTAGGTGATATACAACACAGTGTGTAAGAACAAAAATTTCCCTATTAGGTAGGTGATATACAACACTGAGTAAAACTTATTGTGTAAGAACAAAAATTTCCCTATTAGGTAGGTGATATACAACACTGAGTAACACTTAAAGAGAGCGCGTGAAAACACAATAGGAATTCCCTGTTAGGCAGGTGCCAAACGTTTACGCAGTGTTTACTGCGTTCAGTTTTACAAAAATTTGTATAAAGACGAGAAATTTTCTTTACAAGACTTTTAACTATGACTACGTCAAAATTAAAGAGTGCATGAAAACATGAACCATATCCCCTACATAAAAACTACTTAAAAGTTAATAAGAGTGTATGAATACAGCAAATTTCCCTATTTTGTAGGTAGTATCCAAACACTGAGTAAAACTACAAGAGAGTGTGTGAAACCATAATCAAATTTCCCTATTAGGTAGGTGGTATACAAACACTGACTATAACTTACAGAGAGTGTGTTAAAATATAAAAATATCATTAGGTAGGTGCCACACAAACACAACATTCAATTTTTCACAAATCGGTATAAAGACATGAGAAATTTACCTTACTGGTTTATTACTATGACTACGTCAAATTAAGGAGTGTATGTAAACATGAACAATATCCCCTACGTAAAGACTACTCTAAAGTTAACAGTGTCAATACAAAAAATTTACCTTTTTTGTAGGCAGTATCCAAACACTGAAGAAAACTTTAAAAGAGTGTGTGAAAACAATAAAATTTCCCTATTAGGTAGGTGTTATACAAACACTGAGTAAAACATCAAGAGTGTGTGAAAACAATCAAATTTCCTAATACAGAAGTTGGTATACAACACTGAGTAACACTTAAAGATAGTGTTTGAAAACACAAGAACAAAAATAATCATTAGGTAGGTGCCACACAAACACTGCGTTCAATTTTACAAAGTGTATGAAAACATGAAAAATATCCCCTACCTTTAAACTACGTTACAGCTAATGAGAGTGTATGAATACATGAAAATTTCCCTGTTTTGTAGGTGGTATACAAACACTGAGTAAAACGTAAAGAGAGTATGTAAAAATTTTATAGAGAGTGTGTGAAAACATAAATATTTCCCTATTAGGTAGGTGGTATACAAACACTGGCTAAAACTTATTAGGTAGGTGCCATACAAACACAACGTTCAATTCTTCACAAATCGGTATAAAGACATGAGAATTTTACCCACTGGTTTTTTACTATAACTACGTCAAAATTAAAGAGTGTATGAAAATATGAAAAATATTCCCTACATAAAAACTACGTAAAAGCTAATGAGTGTGTGTGAATACATGAAAATTTTCCTTATATGTAGGTGGTATACAACACTTGTAAACACTTACAACACTTAGTGTGTGAAATCATAAAAAAATGACCTATTAGGTAGGTGGTATACAAACACTGACTAAAACTTATAGATAGTGTGTTAAAATATAAAAATATCATTAGGTAGGTGCCACACAAACACAACATTCAATTTTTCACAAATCGGTATAAAGACATGAGAAATTTCCCTTACTATCCAAACACTGAAGAAAACTTCAAGAGTGTGTGAAAACAATAAAATTTCCCTATTAGGTAGGTGTTATACAAACACTGAGTAAAACATCAAGAGACTGTGTGAAAACAATCAAATTTACACAGAAGTTGGTATACAACACTGAGTAACACTTAAAGAGAGTGTTTGAAAACACAAGAACAAAAATAATCATTAGGTAGGTGCCACACAAACACTGCGTTCAATTTTACAAAAATCGGTATAAAATGATGACAATTTTCCTTATTACGATAACTGCGTCAAAACTAAAGAGTGTATGAAAACATGAAAAATATTCCCTACATAAAAACTACGTAAAAGCTAATGAGTGTATATGAATACATGAAAATTTCCCTAATATGTAGATGGTATACAACACTGAGTAAAACCTAAAGAGTGTGAATACATAAAAATTGCACTTTTATGTAGGTGGTATACAACACTAAGTAAAACCTAAAGAGAGTGTGTAAAACAGGAAAAAACTACCCTATTAGGTAGGTGCCATACAAAGACATAAGAAATTGCCCTTACAAGGTTTTATACTGTGATTACGTCAAAATTAAGGAGTGTATGATAACATGAACAATATTCCCTACAAAAACTCTATTTTAAAATTAATAAGAGTGTGTGAATACCAACAATTTTCCTATTTTGTAGGTGTAGGTTGTATACAAACACTGAGTAAAACCTAAAGAGAGTGTATGAAATCATAAAAAAATTCCATTTGGGTAGGAGGTATACAACACTGAGCAAAACGTAAAGAGAGTGTGGGAGAACAAAAAAAACTACCCTTAGATGGGTGCCATACAAACACAACGTTCAATTTTTCACAAATCGGTATAAAGACAGAAAAATTTTACTTACAAAAATTTTTACTATAACTACGTCAAAATTAAAGAATGTAAGATAACATGAACAATATTCCCTACATAAAAACTACTTTAAAATTAATAAGAGTGTGTGAATACAACAAATTTCCCCTTTTTGTAGGTGTAGGTAGTATCCAAACACTGAGGTAAATTTCAAGAGAGTGTGAAAATATAAAAAAATTTCCCTATTAGGTAGGTGGTATACAAGCAATAAGTAAAATTTAAAAAGAGTGTGTGAAAACATAATAAATAATAAAATTTTGTGTGAATACATGAAAACTTCTCAATTATGTAGATCGTAGACAACACTGAGTAAAACTTGGAGTGTGTGAAACACAAGAAAAAAAAATAATCATTAGGTAGGTGCCATACAAACACTGCGTTCAATTTTACAAAAATCGGTATAAAATGATGACACTTTTCCTTATTACGATAACTGCGTCAAAACTAAAGAGTGTATGAAAACATGAAAAATATTCCCTACCTTAAAACTACGTTACAGCTAATGAGTGTGTATGAATACATGAAAATTTCCCTGTTTTGTAGGTGGTATACAAACACTTAGTAAAACTTAGAGTGTATGAATATACATTTCCTTTTTATGAAAGTGGTATACAACACTAAGTTTAACCTAAAGAGAGTGTGTAAAAATCATAATTTTATAGAGTGTGTGAAAACATAAATATTTCCCTATTAGGTAGGTGGTATACAAACACTGGCTAAAACTTATAGAGAGTGTGTAAAAACATAAAAATATCATTAGGTAGGTGCCATACAAACACAACGTTCAATTCTTCACAAATCGGTATAAAGACATGAGAATTTTACCCACTGGTTTTTTACTATAACTACGTCAAAATTAAAGAGTGTATGAAAATATGAAAAATATTCCCTACATAAAAACTACGTAAAAGCTAATGAGTGTGTGTGAATACATGAAAATTTCCCTTATATGTAGGTGGTATACAACACTTAGTAAAACCTAAAGAGAGTGTGTGAAATCATAAATATTTCCCTATTAGGTAGGTGGTATACAAACACTGACTATAACTTATAGAGAGTGTGTTAAAATATAAAAATATCATTAGGTAGGTGCCACACAAACACAACATTCAATTTTTCACAAATCGGTATAAAGATATGAGAAATTTACCTTACTGGTTTATTACTATGACTACGTCAAATTAAGGAGTGTATGTAAACATGAACAATATCCCCTACGTAAAGACTACTCTAAAGTTAACAGTGTCAATACAAAAAATTTACCTTTTTTGTAGGCAGTATCCAAACACTGAAGAAAACTTCAAAAGAGTGTGTGAAAACAATAAAATTTCCCTATTAGGTAGGTGTTATACAAACACTGAGTAAAACATTAAGAGTGTGTGAAAATAATCAAATTTCCTAATACAGAAGTTGGTATACAACACTGAGTAACACTTAAAGAGAGTGTTTGAAAACACAAGAACAAAAATAATCATTAGGTAGGTGGCACACAAACACTGCGTTCAATTTTACAAAGTGTATGAAAACATGAAAAATATTCCCTACCTTAAAACTACGTTACAGCTAATGAGTGTGTATGAATACATGAAAATTTCCCTGTTTTGTAGGTGGTATACAAACACTTATTAAAACTTAAAGAGTGTATGAATATACATTTCCTTTTTATGAAAGTGGTATACAACACTAAGTTTAACCTAAAAAGAGTGTGTAAAAATCATAATTTTATAGAGTGTGTGAAAACATAAATATTTCCCTATTAGGTAGGTGGTATACAAACACTGAGTAAAACCTAAAGAGAGTGTATGAAAACATGAAAAATATCCCCTACCTTTAAACTACGTTACAGCTAATGAGTGTGTATGAATACATGAAAATTTCCCTGTTTTGTAGGTGGTATACAAACACTGAGTAAAACGTAAAGAGAGTATGTAAAAATTATAAAAATTTTATAGAGAGTGTGTGAAAACATAAATATTTCCCTATTAGGTAGGTGGTATACAAACACTGAGTAAAACCTAAAGAGAGTGTATGAAAACATGAAAAATATCCCCTACCTTTAAACTACGTTACAGCTAATGAGTGTGTATGAATACATGAAAATTTCCCTGTTTTGTAGGTGGTATACAAACACTGAGTAAAACGTAAAGAGAGTATGTAAAAATTATAAAAATTTTATAGAGAGTGTGTGAAAACATAAATATTTCCCTATTAGGTAGGTGGTATACAAACACTGAGTAAAACCTAAAGAGAGTGTATGAAAACATGAAAAATATCCCCTACCTTTAAACTACGTTACAGCTAATGAGTGTGTATAAATACATGAAAATTTCCCTGTTTTGTAGGTGGTATACAAACACTTAGTAAAACTTAAAGAGTGTATGAATATACATTTCCTTTTTATGAAAGTGGTATACAACACTAAGTTTAACCTAATGAGAGTGTGTAAAAATCATAATTTTATAGAGTGTGTGAAAACATAAATATTTCCCTATTAGGTAGGTGGTATACAAACACTGAGTAAAACCTAAAGAGAGTGTATGAAAACATGAAAAATATCCCCTACCTTTAAACTACGTTACAGCTAATGAGTGTGTATGAATACATGAAAATTTCCCTGTTTTGTAGGTGGTATACAAACACTGAGTAAAACGTAAAGAGAGTATGTAAAAATTATAAAAATTTTATAGAGAGTGTGTGAAAACATAAATATTTCCCTATTAGGTAGGTGGTATACAAACACTGAGTAAAACCTAAAGAGAGTGTATGAAAACATGAAAAATATCCCCTACCTTTACACTACGTTACAGCTAATGAGTGTGTATGAATACATGAAAATTTCCCTGTTTTGTAGGTGGTATACAAACACTGAGTAAAACGTAAAGAGAGTATGTAAAAATTATAAAAATTTTATAGAGAGTGTGTGAAAACATAAATATTTCCCTATTAGGTAGGTGGTATACAAACACTGAGTAAAACCTAAAGAGAGTGTATGAAAACATGAAAAATATCCCCTACCTTTAAACTACGTTACAGCTAATGAGTGTGTATGAACACATGAAAATTTCCCTGTTTTGTAGGTGGTATACAAACACTGAGTAAAACGTAAAGAGAGTATGTAAAAATTTTATAGAGAGTGTGTGAAAACATAAATATTTCCCTATTAGGTAGGTGGTATACAAACACTGAGTAAAACCTAAAGAGAGTGTATGAAAACATGAAAAATATCCCCTACCTTTAAACTACGTTACAGCTAATGAGTGTGTATGAATACATGAAAATTTCCCTGTTTTGTAGGTGGTATACAAACACTAAGTAATACGTAAAGAGAGTATGTAAAAATTATAAAAATTTTATAGAGAGTGTGTGAAAACATAAATATTTCCCTATTAGGTAGGTGGTATACAAACACTGAGTAAAACCTAAAGAGAGTGTATGAAAACATGAAAAATATCCCCTACCTTTAAACTACGTTACAGCTAATGAGTGTGTATGAATACATGAAAATTTCCCTGTTTTGTAGGTGGTATACAAACACTGAGTAAAACGTAAAGAGAGTATGTAAAAATTATAAAAATTTTATAGAGAGTGTGTGAAAACATAAATATTTCCCTATTAGGTAGGTGGTATACAAACACTGAGTAAAACCTAAAGAGAGTGTATGAAAACATGAAAAATATCCCCTACCTTTACACTACGTTACAGCTAATGAGTGTGTATGAATACATGAAAATTTCCCTGTTTTGTAGGTGGTATACAAACACTGAGTAAAACTTAAAGAGTGTATGAATATACATTTCCTTTTTATGAAAGTGGTATACAACACTAAGTTTAACCTAATGAGAGTGTGTAAAAATCATAATTTTATAGAGTGTGTGAAAACATAAATATTTCCTTATTAGGTAGGTGGTATACAAACACTGGCTAAAACTTATAGAGAGTGTGTAAAAACATAAAAATATCATTAGGTAGGTGCCATACAAACACAACGTTCAATTCTTCACAAATCGGTATAAAGACATGAGAATTTTACCCACTGGTTTTTTACTATAACTACGTCAAAATTAAAGAGTGTATGAAAATATGAAAAATATTCCCTACATAAAAACTGCGTAAAAGCTAATGAGTGTGTGTGAATACATGAAAATTTTCCTTATATGTAGGTGGTATACAACACTTAGTAAAACCTAAAGAGAGTGTGTGAAATCATAAATATTTCCCTATTAGGTAGGTGGTATACAAACACTGGCTAAAGCTTATTAGGTAGGTGCCATACAAACACAACGTTCAATTCTTCACAAATCGGTATAAAGACATGAGAATTTTACCCACTGGTTTTTTACTATAACTACGTCAAAATTAAAGAGTGTATGAAAATATGAAAAATATTCCCTACATAAAAACTACGTAAAAGCTAATGAGTGTGTGTGAATACATGAAAATTTTCCTTATATGTAGGTGGTATACAACACTTAGTAAACACTTACAACACTTAGTGTGTGAAATCATAAAAAAATGACCTATTAGGTAGGTGGTATACAAACACTGACTAAAACTTATAGAGAGTGTGTTAAAATATAAAAATATCATTAGGTAGGTGCCACACAAACACAACATTCAATTTTTCACAAATCGGTCTAAAGACATGAGAAATTTTCCTTACTGGTTTATTACTATGACTACGTCAAAACTAAGGAGTGTATGTAAACATGAATAATATACCCTACGTAAAGACTACTTTAAAGTTAACAGTGTGTCAATACAAAAAATTTACCTTTTTTGTAGGCAGTATCCAAACACTGAAGAAAACTTCAAAAGAGTGTGTGAAAACAATAAAATTTCCCTATTAGGTAGGTGTTATACAAACACTGAGTAAAACATCAAGAGTGTGTGAAAACAATCAAATTTCCTAATACAGAAGTTGGTATACAACACTGAGTAACACTTAAAGATAGTGTTTGAAAACACAAGAACAAAAATAATCATTAGGTAGGTGCCACACAAACACTGCGTTCAATTTTACAAAAATCGGTATAAAATGATGACAATTTTCCTTATTACGATAACTGCAACATTGAGTAAAACCTAAAAAGAGTGTGTAAAATCATAAAAATTACCCTTTTAGGTAAATAGAGTGTGTGAAAACATAATAAATAATAATTTGTGAATACATGTGAATACATGAAAATTTCGCAATTATTTAGATCGTAGGCAACACTGAGTATAACTTAAAGAGAATGTGTGAAAACATAAAAAAAAGATCCCTATTAGGCAGGTGCCATACAAACACTACGTTCAATTTTACAAAAATCGGTCAGATTTACCTAACAAGGTTTTTTACATGGAGACATGAAAAAATCCACTACCTATGAGCTACGTATAAGTAAATGAGGCTGTGTGAATACGGCATTGAGTAGCATGTGAAAATATTTCCCTTTTAGTTTGGTGGTATTCAAAAACTGTGTAATATTTAAGGATTCTGCATGAACGCATGAACACATGAAAAGTTTCCTTTATAGGTAGGCGCTGTACCAAAACTGCACATACAAATTTCCTAAAGAGATAGTTTTATATAAAAACGACGTTCAATTTTCCGACAAATAGTATGAAGACAAGAATTCCCCTAATAAGTAGAGATTCCAAAATATTTAATTTTTTTCTTTAGTTCTTATAGCACACTTTATTCATTCTTTCACTTCAGTTGAAACATTAGCAGTGTTATATATGAAAAACACTATAAAAAAAAAAACTATATATAAACACGCATACATATTTGTTGTTTTATAATAGATTTCGCTGATATTTAAATCAAGTCACAGCATGGGATACATTTATTTTTTTTTTTGTTTGTCAGCAGTACTTACAGTATTTTCATTGATATTGCTAATTAATACTTAATAACTATTTACCTGGATGAGGAACACCTACTTTGACTTTAAGCCTGCGACTGTTATATGGGTTATTTGCAGTCGTAGTGTTTTCACTAACGTTCAGCTTTTTATTTGATGATTTGAAATAACTTTCACTCAATTTTTGTGCTATCCTGAATACAGTCTTTATAGAACTTCGTTTAATTTAAGGAACCTATAAGAATACATTTGAGTTCCCTAGCAGTCGGTATAAAGACATAAAAATGTAATAGCCAGGTGTTACACAAATAGTTCGTTAAATTTTAAGTTTTTGTGTAATATTAATGAAAATTTCATATATTTTTGAATATCATATTGAGACCATTTAAATCTCTAAGCCATACTATATATAAAGAAATGTTGGTAAAGGTAAAGATAAAATGTTGAAAATATATTGACAAACACCTGAAACAGTCATAACTTTTTACATTATTAATAAAAATTGATTTACTTGAATATGAAGACATACAAATCCATAAACAATAAGGAAATATTTTTTTTTTTTTTTTTTTATTATGGCGGAATTTTGTACCCAAAGAATTTTAGTTTTAAATACAACAATCATTCCAATCAACAGTCATCACAATTGTCAATGAGACAAATGCACTAGATGTAGTCATGAAAGTACTTTAACAACAACAAAAAAAAAGCTGCTTAAGTTCTTTAAAGATATTCTAAACTGTTCCAGTCAACTTCCATAAGGAAATTCTGATCCTGCCTTTTCACAAATACAATATAATTACAACTGCAGCTGTCATCTTTAAATGCGTCCACATCAATTTTTATTTTCGTTCTTTTCCAACATTACCTTTATACGGATACATCATTATATTTAGTACTGATCAAAATCCTTATGGATATATGGATATGTTTTATTTCTAAAAATTAAATTTCACATAGACACGCATAAATATTTGTTGTTTTATAATAGATTTCGCTGATATTTAAATCAAGTCACAGCATGGGATACATTTATTATTTTTTTCTCAGCAGTGCTTAAGTGCTTAATAACTATTTACCTGGAACACCTTTTGACCTTCTGACTTTGAGCCTGCCACTGTTATATGGGTTATTTGAAGTACCAGTACCAGAAGTACAGTAACATTCAGCTTTTTATTTATTTTAAATTAATTTCACTTAAACTTTGAACTCTACTCGAAACACTTTTTATACATATTACAGCCCAACACTTTTTAAAAACACTCCCAACATCACTTTAAACTTTTTTTAACATATTTTTTTAGGATTTCAATTTTATTTGTTTTGCATCTAAAACTAACACACATTGCTGAAAAGCTTTATATATTTATATAATTTAATAAATATTGTACGTTTTCTCATTTCTTCAGTGGCCCATGTCCTCTATTTTCGAATCTTTTACACTTAACAATATATTACCTCAAATATTGTGTGTCTTTATTCTAATATAATCATCTATAGTTATTTTATCACTAATTTACTATGTTATATATTTATATATACAGCATTGAGAAACAATTATTTAAATATGATATAAATAATATATATATATATATATATATATATATAATAATATATATGCTTTGACAATTCAGTTCACATCAATATTTTGACTTACACAAACAAATATTTCAAAATAAAAAACGTTTTTATTTATTTATTTAATTTTTTTTGTACATATTTTCTTTCTACTCTTATAAAAAAACACTCAACAATTTTATAAGCCAGCTACTAATACGTTGTCTATTTTCTTCTACATATATTCGTTCAATAAACTTTTCAAACTTACATTCAATACATACAAATTTATTAAATATAAAGAGATACAACAAAATTTATGACACAAACATTCATAAAATCTTCTAAAAAATCACAAGTCTTTTGATAATTCAAAATCAATATAATGAGAACGCAATTCAATTTATAAACCATATTTTAAAATATCAAATATATTCAACTGTTACAGGAAGGCAATGAATATAAACTAAAAACCAGCTTAAAACAAAATTTCCTCCTAAAATAGACACTTTGGCAAACATTCCAATATAATTTTTTTCCATGTACTTACACTTACCTTGAATATCCCCTTCTCTTACCCTTACATATACATATGTGAATGTATGCAGACATAGCAGTATATATGTATGCTGTTGAATAAATATATATGTATATATTGCCACTTTCCTTTCTTTCGTTGTACAACTTCTGCATCTGATTTTTGGGTGAGGTTTTATGATGCAAGTCTCTCACTGTCCCATCCCAAATACTGAAATAAAAAGAATCCCCTTATTTGGTATTAAAACTACCAACCAAAAAACCTCACCCACCAAATATATGAACAAAGAGATACAAAATATTCAATATAGCAACGATGAGAAACTCAGAAGCTATCACTGGAACTTGGACGTCGCTTCTAAAATGCTGCCAGAAGATAATATCCAAAAAAGCAAGGATGAAAAAGCACTTGAAAGACGACACTTCTGAAGAAAACCAGGCCAAGCGACTCGACTCTTCACTCTCTATCAATCCACAGGTTCCGCAGCTGTTTGTGCACCTATTCCAATATATGCTGTGGACATCATCAACACACCAACGGCAACTGAAGACCAATTAAACTATACACATAATAGTTTGTAATATAATTAACTAAAGAAATTTAAGTCATCAAAATCTAGCTTTATGTACCTAAATTCAATTGAAAGAATTTCTTGAAAAAGAATAACTTTCTGCACTCTTGAAACTATAAATTATAAAATTTTTTTAACTGAAATTGCAACTGAATAATATATTTGAGTCTATCCACAACATTTTAAATAGATTGTCAAATGATATAAAAAGTTTAAAATAAATTGTATTTAATAAAATATAAGCATTGTGTTCTATAATTGCCAAACATATTTGAATTGATTTTATTATTTTATATTCAGTTGGGAACAAAAGACGTTTGCTGTTATATTTGTAATTAGTTTGTATTTTTATTTATATTTGCTTAAAAAAATGAAACAATTCATTTATAAACATAGGAATCAAAAACATTGAAAACATTATTGACCAAAAGTTACAGAAGTATTTTCACACACATTCAACTAAATTAATTCATTTCTGTATTGTTTACATTTTGTATTTTGCATTTAAAATAGACAATTAAAATGATTTATAAAATCGCTTTTCGAATATATATATATTCGTATATATAAAAATTACTTATGTCTAAATGCTTTAGCGTTCACATTCAAATTGGGGGCGGAGTCCACGTGCGCCTGTAAAATGGATTTGGGCGTGGCCTCGTACACACGACTAAATGTTGGGATAAAAATTCAAGCATTTGCATTTAACTATTTACAAAAATAAGAATTGCATTATTTTTATTATATTTATTTTTTTGTTTTTTTTTTTGTTAAGAAACATCGAATACATTTGTGGGAGACTTTGATGATAGTACGTTTAAGAATGAGGAGAACAAAGGGCCATTGGCTGGAGTTGTTTGGACCACAATTGTAAATAGCTAGGACGATGTGCTAAAAAGTGTTTTAGTTTAACAATTGCAAAACAAAAACAGCTAAGCGTTTGAATAAACTGAGGCGTCGTATCGAATTAGAAAGAAGAGTGCTTTAGTCGAGGGGGTCCGACTAGGAGATACCTAAAACACGATATTTTTATTCTTGAGTTGCGTTCCAAAATTGGAAAAATACGTTCTTCAATAAGTTCGATGGCTATTATCCGATCTGGGCAGAGGGAATTTATGTTGTGTACCCAAAAAAAAAGATTGATGACACACGGATACATTATAATTTTGAAATCTCTAGCTAGGAATTAACAGACGGACATTGTCATATCAATCTAGCACATCGTAGTACTCAAGCATATATATGTATTCTTCTTCTGCTATTTGAAATGGGTTCAGGGCATAAAAGGAGGGATACTTATGTTTAAAATGCATTCGTATTTTTATTTTTTAATGTTTTTGCTTTTTGAATCTTTAATTGTTTAGTGTGTTGTTTATGTTTACTTAGTAAAAGCTGACAACAAATTTGAAATTTACTTATTTGATAGGTACACTCAAAAATATGTATGTTATATTAGTGTTAGCTGCTGTTGTCTTTCTTTTTGGCGCTCTTTATAACCATAATACGATATTGCTATTTATTGATTTGTCGTGTCCTGGGAGGTGTATCGACGCCCTAAAAGTGGTATTACGGGCGCCTCCCCTAGCTATTGCATAAGTGAGTTGGCAAACTTGGATGCTATGGAGTGAGTGTTTCCTTAAACTGTTTCTGATGTCGTCTTGTTTCATAGTATGTCCGCTGTTATATATATATATATATATATATATATATATATATATATATATATATATATATATATATATATATATATATATATATATAT
>JAWNON010000225.1:315000-410000 GCA_035045945.1 Drosophila anceps
CATCATCATCATTACTCTCCTATAGTTAAAAGTTTTTATATGAATAGCACGAACCAAAAAAGGATAGATTGGCCACCAGATGATGGTCGGGAGGCTTCTGGGTGCCGCGATAACAGGCATCTCCCACGACCAGCTTAGCTGTATTGCCCTCCGAGGGTCTGTAGCTGATGCAGACGCCATGCTTTGTACCCTTATGTCTAGCAATTATATAGACGGTGCTGTTCTCGCTCCAAGAACCGTGACAGGAGTACTCTGCGTAAATAGAGAACAGATTAGATTGGTTGCATCCATTGCAGTTAAAGAGACTCGCTCGCTCCTTTGCTTACCCTCCTCGCCATCCAAACTGCACAGTGGGCTCACATCGACGACATTGGGTGCCGTGCAACCCACCCAAAGCTGTCGCTGGGCATTGTAGTTGGTTACACACCCGGGCACATCTCGTCGACTCCGTGTTGCTATGAAACCTACGCTGGTATCGTTGGAGCTGCTCAGAACCAAAACCTGCTGCAACCGATTCGGCGACTCTTGCTGTTGGACTGGCCTCGGCTCTGCAGCATTGCGACGACTGCGCGCGGGCAGGCCCCGTGTGTTGGCATGCCAGGAGCCACGCTCCATGCGCTCGGCATTACGGAAGCTGAGTGTGCTGTGCCTGCCACAAAACACAAATAAACAGAGCACAAATTGAGCTGTAGTAGAGATTCTTTTCCTTCTCCTTTGTTGCTGTACAAACATACCCCTTGTGGCCAAAAGAACCAGCATCCAGGCCCTCGTTCTGATGATGATGATGACCATGTCCAAGATGCGATTTGCCATTGTGATTGCGCTTGTGGCGCGTGACCAGGTACGGTGGGCCAATTGCCCCACGCAGATTGTACAGGCCCTCCATAGGGCAAATATGCGGTTCCGGATTGCTAGCTGTGGGCGGGGTTTTTAAAAAAGGAGCATCGTTTTAATGAGCAAGTGTGCAACTCAAAGTTATCCTATAAGCTAGTAGGAAGCACTTGAATTGATCCCTATACTTAAATTTACTTAACTGTACTTTATCTAAGCACATGTTTGATTGTTATAAGAAAAGTATTAATGATTTGTTCAGGTAATTTCAGTAAGCGCATATCTTTAGAAGAATTCGTACTAATTTGCTCCGATGATTTATGGGATATATTTAAAACAATGCTAGATAATCGATATAAATCAATTTCCAGGCAGTACATAGCAGCTATTTTTTTGAAGACTCCACTACAATATACCCGATTTATTACTCCGTGGTTACAGGGTATGAACAGCAGACAAACAGAGTGTACACAAACTTACCCAGCAGCGTTATGTAGGCCATCTTATTGAAGTCAAAGTGATCCGGAGCACAGGCATCCTCCAGACGAATGGCTGGCTTGCCCGTTTGTATCTCAATGACGTGCGTGTCCCGACGGTAGAACATCATGCACATAAAGCCTGATTGGCTGTAAAGTCGAAGAGAAGAGGTGTAGGGAAGGGGAAGTAAGACAACAGAGTTACGGCGGTTTTTTTGTTCTTTGGCTTACCAGCCGGTGGTGTAGTGCACCACAGCCATCATTTCGGTTGAGGTCTGTTTGTTTATCTGCTCGCAGAGGGCACGTGTCTCCATGTAGCCGTTGGGCTTAATAATGTGAACAGAGCCATCGCTGTAAAGAAAATTGGAAACGTTTTATTGGCTGTGATGCATTGCCTTCGGCGTTGCTGTTGCCACTCACTTGGAATGATAATTGTAGACAGCGTTCCCCATAAGTGCATGCCAGTGTCGCGGACCCTTGAACCAGGCGGGAAAATCGCAGCGTTCTGCCGCCGGCGGTTTTCGCAGCGACATTATTCGCGAGCCAACCTGGCAGGAAGAGTAAAAAGGGGGATTTGAATGTTGACACTTTGAATGGGGTTTGACTCACTTACCTCGGCGCTGTCTAAGCCATTGCAAGTGGCGTCGCCGGATTGTGCCAGCTTATACTCGGCATCCTTCGAGCTGAGCATGCTTGGGCCACCTGCAAGGGCTATAAAACAAGAAAGGATGCTGTAGAACAATTTCCCAGCTGTTTGTTTGGCGATTTTCTTACCCATCAACGAGGAGATTTTCTCGTAAACAAAGCAACGATAACGCTCCTCATTCGAAATGGCATGATGATGCGAGACAAGACCCAGCAGATACCGTGAGTTCCCATCCTTCCATGTGGCCAGGCAGGTTAGCTCCTCAACTGTAAAGATGTTCAATGTTTTATTAAAGAATATGAAAAGTTTTCTGTCCCACTGCTATTATTATCGCAATATTATTATGTCTTTCTACATTAGAGTTGAATATTCCTCATTTAGCAGAACAATCCGCTCATTAAAGAGCTCTTACAAAATTCTGTTGAATCAGCTACAATGTGCACTTACCCGTACTCTCTGTGCCTTGGACATCGGGACAGGCCTGAAAACTTAATAGCAGGCGACTCTCCTCGGTGCAGCTCTCAATGTTCGAAACAGGGGACTTGCACTCCCCATGGCCGCGATTGTAAGTGAATATAAAGGGACCTGCGGAAGGGAAGTGAAATAATGGCGATGATGATGATGACGATAAAGCATTGCATTGAGATAAATGAAAGTTGGAACTCACCCTTTAGTGGGCACTTGACCGGTTCAGCACTCTCACGGAACAGCGAATAGAGCAGAGCATCGCCCGGAATTTGATCGCAGAGATTCTGTAAAGTCTCACGGCCCTTGCAATGGTCTGGGGGACATGATTATTTGAAAAGCACACATAGGAGTACAATTAATGCAAATCGCTAAACAAGTTGAAAAACAAACAAATATACACACAAAGACAAAGGAAGGCGAAAGAAATAAGTCGAAATTGGGAATTGGGAATATGTAAGTAGTTTGGATGGATTTAGTAGAATAGCAAAAGTATAGTCAGATAGTCAGATATATATTTAGTTAGTTAGTTAGAGAGAGAGAGAGAGAGAGATAGCAACACATTTAGGTGAATCGATTTATTCTTTTTTTTTTTTGTAGGGTATTAAATGATAAAAACAATGCTACAAATTTCTAAAAAGATTTGTTTAAATCAATATCGTGCGGCGCACTGGAAGCTGGCGATGCCCAGCCCATGATCCAAGTCGACGTCAAGAATGACAGTTAAATTGCACAGATCTCTTGAAACTTGGAAAATGAACTTGGGAGATAACTTGGCAGCTTCGAGTGCGCCACAACGTGAAACAGCAACAATTTCTGTTGAAATGTGTGTTGACAAATTAAAATGAGAAAAAAATTAAATAAAAAAAAAAATAAAGACTAGAAAAGTATTTTTTTTTTTCAGCTGAAGCAATGTTTAAGAATTTTTATAGCATTGCTGAACTGGATGTATAAAAAACACTTAAAAGTATTATTAACTTGTAATATAATATTTATCGAAAAAGGAAAGAAAAAAGAACACATAGTCCTTTCCGGCTCTCAACAGAAAATTGGAAGTTCAGTTAACAAGGCAAAAAATAATTTGGTATTCTTTTTGTTGTTGCTAGATCAAGCAGAATAATAAAAAAAAAATGTAAAAAGAATATATAAATTTGGTAATATGTTAATTTTTTAATTATAAATACTCGTATGCTAAGGAAATAAATAAATGTTGAGTACTTCGATTTGCAGCTTGGCAAATATATATATTCGTAGTTAAGTTTATTTTTTTTCTTTTTTTTTTTTGGTTTAGGGTCCTCTCTTTTTAGCAATGGTGGAGTGTTTTTTTAACGTATATGTACGTTATGCTTAAATTGATAACAATAATAACAATGATAATAACAATAATATATTTATATATGGTTAGGCAACCAACAAACAGGCAGAGTTTTAAATACATCTAAAAGGCGAAAGCCTTTAGGTAAAAGCTCTAAAATCAAATGTTTTAAACAAGCACACGCAGAGCAGCGTTGGTAAACGAAATTCAACAAAAATTATGTACAAATGCAGGACACATGTGTGTGTAGGTGTAGGTGGCTGTGTGTGTGTGTGTGGGCCAGCTCTTAGGGCCTCTTTGAGTAATGATTGTAATTAAGTAGCAACTAGAGTTGATGAAAAGCATAACGGTATAACAAGCTAACAGTATACGTTTTGGGTGTGGTGTGTATGTGTCTGTGTATTGGATAGTGTATGTGTGTATGTGTAATTTTGGCAGCAACAACTACGACAGCGAAGCTTTATATATATGTATATATCATGACCAGGCAAAAAGTACAACAGCACAGACATTAAAAATAATCTACTTTTTTCTTTTAGTTTTTTAGGTTTTAATATCTTTTGTTCGGACACATACACACACACACACACACAAACACACACACACACACACGTATACAGAGATAGAGAGAGATACGCATATGTAAAGTGTAATATTTATATAGCTGAACTATGATACGGACTTTGTAGTAAGTAGCCCATTATAACACACATTCACACACATACACAGAGACAAATACACAACATTTAGTACGAAACGGAATGAAAAATGACACACATCTATGAAATGGAAATGGAACATTATGAAATGGAACCGAGAGCAGAAATTGTTGAGTTTCATGTTTAAATTACATTAATTAAATGACAAACACACATAAATAAATAAAAGAATAAGGCAAATGTATTGGTAATACAGTAACAACTAACTAAAAGGTACAAACACGTACACACACATATTATTTAATTAAAAACGGAAACAACAACACGGTTTGGTAGGGTGAGGTAAGGTAGGGTGGGGCTAAGGATAAAGTGTGTAAACTCATAGAGCGAAAAGAAGTAGTAGTAGTAGTAATAGTAGCAGTAGTAGTAGAAGTAGTACAAATAGTAGTAGGGTAAGTAGTTAAATAGTAGTAGGTATTGTTTAGGTTAGGTTAGGTTAGGTTAGAATGTAGTAAGAAGAAAGTACAACAAGTAATTGGATAAATGAGAGACAATTATACTAGCGGTCACCGGGCAGCCCATCCCAACATTTGTTTCTTATCATCATGTACAATATGTATACAAAATATATATATATAAATATATAAATTGCTATATATTTTTTTTTTAATTTTTCTTTGGCAAAAAAATTGTATTTGTTTTTTTTTTTTTTAATTTAGCTGAAATCCTTGAATTTTTATATGACAAAACCAAGTGTAACTAAAAGTAAATTGGATGGAGAGTTTTTGCTTTATTTTAGTTTTATCTTTTTAAAATATGGTTTCTCTTTTTGTTAAATCAAAAGCGAAATAAAAAGTTGGAGATTTTTTTATTTTGTGTGTGGGAAACTGGGAGGCGGACAAACGTATAAAAGATGACAATGAAGAAGAAACCCGAGTTGTTTTCAAAATTGTTTATGGCATAGGCTATATGATTTCCGATTTGAGAATATTGTGGAAAAAGCAAATCGAGGAATTAATGGTATATTTACAAATATGTTTAAGCAAGTGATTGAGCCCAGTGAATCGGCTTCATCGAATCGGATTAACAATAAAAAATTTACAATATTTAGGTACTATATATCATGCATATCGGAAATCATATTTCAGTTTCGGACGCGGCCGAAACTCGGGGCAAATAAGAAATTTCACTCGCTCGGTTGAAGAAGAAGAACTGTACAAAATTTGAGGCGATGATGATTTTATTTTTTTTCTTTTTTGGTTAGCAGTGGATTAATATAAAAAACATTAATAATTATAATCATGTACAAAGAGTTATTTTTAGTATTATTATTATCGAAAAATAAAACGAACGGAAGGAAAATGATGAGTTAATTGAAGCACTTCAATTGGTGACAACAAACAACAATCAAATCATTTCAAATCAAGAATTCAACAAAAATAATAAACAATACACAATTAATATTTATATAACTGTACAAGAGATATTGGAGGAAGGAGTTTTATTTACAGCGTGTGTTGTTGTTGTTGTTGTTGTTTTTGTATTTGTTAAGTGATTGTAAGTAAATATCCTTAGTATTCATTATAATACACAATTGATTTATGCGAAATTCTTCTGTACAATCCTTGACTTTTGTCAAGGAAGAAACATACAAAAAAAATAATAATAATAACCAGAAAACAAAATATGTAAATGTAACGTAAAACAAATTAAGATGAATGAGGTTTATGGCACGACTTGTCTATATGTACATATATATACACACAAACATAAATATAGCCTAACGGAACCGAGTGACAACAAATTAATAGAAGAGAAAGAAACAAGAAAACCAAATTGAATGAATGAGCACATAAAATATTGCATAAATAAATGAAATGAATTGAAATGAAATGGCTATGTGAAAACATATATATAAACCTTAATATATATTTATTCACATATACAACTGCGCCAACAAATACAACAGTAGAGAGGGGGCGTGGCAGCAGTAAGAGACACGCGAAATTGTTTCGACACCCCGGTCGCAAAACACGCGACTCGCTGGGACTCGACTGCAGCACTGCCCCGTTCTGCACGGCCCTAGCCTAGGTAAATACGGAATACCCATTTTTTTTATGCTTCATATATATGTATAAATATATATATATATATATAATATATATGGTATGCGAAAACTGTACCAACTCACGCAGCCCTAGGGGACGGGAGCTGTGTTTCGTATTAAAATGCCCAAAAACTATATAAAACAACAAAAAGGAGCACTATAGTCGAGCATACCAGACTAGCAGATGTCCTACAGCTATTCTTCAAGCTTAAAGTCTTCGCACTTTGATATCTGTTTATATAGCCGTATTATTTGTTAGATATGAGATTAACGATATGGTTTTATTGAATTGGCTTTTACAACCTCTCCATATACACTCGATGGAATCAGTCTTTCTATCTTTCAAAACCAATATGCTCAGTTTTATAACAAGTCGAGTGGAAATAGCATACATATAATAAAATAAAATTGGCTGTTGTCCTGACCTGTGTGTTGCTTGCTACTGTGGCTAACAAATTACCCAGTCAACGTACCAAAAGCAGGTTGTGCCAAACACACACACATACACCTATACGCCCACACACCTGCACGCCCACACACATACACTCTGATGTGCGTAATGTTGTTGTTTTTGTTGCTGCTGTTGCTCTGTTGTAAAAGACAGGGTAAACATTTTTACAGACATTTGATTAAATTTAAATATTCTCACACGGAAATTGCCTAAAGCTGCTTACGTTACGGGTTTAAATGCCGAACTACGTAAAAAATACATGAGCAGAACCAGAGAATAAACTGATAACTGATCAGGAACGAACTGAAAATACCTTTACTGATATATCATCACTCATATTTTTAACTATATATCCGAATACAAATAGATAATTGGATGCTTCAAAGATCTTTGTAACTATAAAATTTCTTTAGGCTCATTAAAGATCGGATATTCTTCAAACGAAAGACTCGATAAAGTTCTAGATATGAAAAGCAGAAATTTAAAAATTAGATTTGAAAAGTAAAGTGGACGAAATGCGAACGATGAGCGCAATAATACGAAATACTCAGGTAGACACTGCAGCGAGGTGAAAAGTGGAAAAAGCGGGCGTATGGCCGTGCTTGGGTTTTTGAGAGGCTGTCGGCATTGGCGCAGTTTTGCGCTTAATTATTTTAATTATTTTTTATGTTGCCTACATTTGTGCACTCGTCTCATCTCAGAGCGCTGCATAGCAATTAAAATGTGGTCGTAGTCCCCCATTTCCCCCGTTTCCCCTCTTGGCAGACCCTCCTAGAATGTCCTTCATTGAATGCCCGCAGTGCCAGGCACTTGCGAAACCTGAGTGGTATCATGGAATTGGTATGCAAATAGTACAAAATATCCACAGCTGCTACGCAAGATGCTGCTAAATGGATCCTCACAAAAATATGAAAGAAAAAACATTCACATAATTATGCGAGAAGCCAAGCAAAAAAGAGGGCGCAGGTAGACGAAGGTAGGCGGTTAGGGGGTTTGTTTCTTGGAAGCAGTTGGCGTTAGCTTGCTAGCTTGGCCCTGACTCTAAGCTGTAAATAGAGTCTAGTAAATAATAAACTACAGCTAATGATAGATATACATTGCGCTTGGCGAATTCACTAGGCTAAATTGAAGAGGGGTCTAATATAATATTGATATGGAATGTCTAAGGAACTATATAGTATATATATACTTGAATAGTAGAAGTGTTGAAGTTGTCATATGGGACTATTTTTACTAGTTTTCCTTGAGTGACGGAATATAAATATAAAATAAATAAATAGTGTATAGCATACGCTATACAGCGAAGTCAGTTCTGTCGAACTATATATCAAAGAAAATCTACTCGCGTTAGTATACCACGATTCAAATGACACAATGAACTCCTTACATATCTGAGCACGAGTACAAATATCAGATTACTATTTCATGTAGCGAAACGAAGCATATCTAATATATGTATATTAGAGAGAACTTACCTACTCTAAATTAAGATTATTATATTATTTTCTATTCAATTCAAAATCTGACTCACGACATATATTGTCATATGGAACATGTTTGCAGATGCTCTTGACTCTTATTCAATTCAATTCAGCTCAAGCCTTTTCTAAGTTTTATTGCACACTATCAAATTCTATTTCTAACAAAAACAAATCCCATTGTTTACTTCTAATTAAATTGTATTCAATTAATGCAGATGAGATAATGAACAAAAGCCTCTCATTGAACTCCTATGAGGGCCCACTTCAATGATTTGCTTAGTCCTTTGATATTTGAAACTTCGTTTTATTAGAAATAACTTAATAACTAAACAAGAGTTGATTTGAATGAAAATTTGTATGCTCCTTCATTACAGTAAAAGAGCATATTGGTTTTGTGCATCTGTGTAAATGCAGACATGCAGATATATAAATATATATATATTTATCTAGGTTACTAAGGTATCAGCATTATAGCCTATGTCTTCCACAGCTAGTTGACGAAGTTCGACTACATACAGACATTTTAATTATGCGGTCTGCCCATTTGGGCATTATTTATTGGAAAATATTAATGTTGAATAAATTAAGCTGTATTTGGACCGTGAACGAGTATTATGAAATTAGTTTTGACCAACTGCAATGCTGTAACTGCAATATGTGGGAATTGTTGATAAAATAATAGTTGGGCATTAGCTGGTAAGCAAATGCTAGTTGGCAGTGTAATAGATACTGCCACTTTGACTTGACCAGCTCTGAAAATGTGGCTTAAACCAAATTCAATTATTACGCATTGCCAATGTGCACAACATTTTGGATTTCTAGTGAATTTAGTTCGAGTATTTGCATTGAGTTTTTCGAATAATTATGCTCATTTCAACAAAATGCCTCAAAGGCAGCAATTTCTGCGTGTATGTCAGTGTAATTGTGTGTATGTCATTGTGTGTGTGTTTTTGTCCGTATAACAGTCAAAATAAATAATGACATAAACCTAATAATGCCATTGTGCCATTGAAGCGATTGTTTTACGGACGGCTAATCAAAATAAACAACAACACAGCCCTCTCACTGCCGCCGCCCACTACCACGCCCACACCCACACTAATAGCAACAGGGCCCCACTTCAGTTAATACGCCTGTCCTTTGAATTATAAATGAGATCTAAAACTCTCGTTTAATATTTAAACAAAATCAAATCAAAAAAAAAACAAGCAACGTGAGAGGGAGACCCAAAGAGAGAAAGAAAGAGAGAGAGAGAGAGAGAGAGAGAGAGAGAGAGAGAGAGAGTGACACACGCTCAAAGACAGGCTGACAGACATGTCACTCAGTGAGTCAGCCAGCCAGCGAGTCCGAGATAGATTAAACTGGAGCACAGTGGGTTGAGCGCTAGCTACATGAGTTGGCGCTTTCAAATCGATTCAAGTTGACTGGTTGAGCTTGCACAGCCAAGAAACTGTAGTTGGAGCCGTAGTCGCAATCGGAGCAATAGCATAGCCATAGCCATAGCCATAGCCATAGCCATAGCCATAGCCATAGCCATAGCCGGAGCCAGAGCCAGAGCCGTAGCCCTAACCATAGTCGAGGTCCCGAGCCGTGGCTGGTGTTTGCAGCACTTAAACTAATTTGATTTCTATTGAGGCAAACAAATAATAAATAATGAATTTACATTTCTATGCGTATGCCCGCAACCATGTCGTAAACCGACAGAGAGAGAGAGAGAGACAGACATAGAAAGAGATAGAGACAAAAGGAGTGGGGGAGAGACTATTCTAGATACTTGTATGCAATTAGGGACTTAGTCTTACAATTAGTTGGCTATAATTGCAAGCAGACCCAGAGACAAGCGAAAACTTCAGCACTTGACATGCTAGTAAGAGGATTATAGCAATTAACCACTGAACTGCTTGGGATTTTCTCTCTCTCTCGCTCTCTCTCTCTCTATATATATATATATATATATATATATATATATATATATATATATATATATATATATATATATATATATATATATATATATATATATATATATATATAAAGTTGCACATATAAGCTTCTAAAATGAAAAAACTTAAAAGCCAGCACAGGACAGGAACACTTTCTGTAGCACTTCAGACTGCACTCAAAATGATTGGATAACTCAAACCATTCAGACAGACAAATTTGAACGGAGCGCCCATAGAGACAAATCCCTAAGAGAGCTCAACTTGAACATACCCTAGAAAGGCAATGTATGTATGACAACTAATACTAAACGGAAATCGAATCCCTAAAAACTATAAACTCGGAGTAAAAACTAGTTTATTTTTAAATTTGGAGCTCGACTTTTAGTTACCCTATAAAAAGTATTCAAACATAAGAACAAAATTTGCTGTAATTTATTGAACTCAAGAATTAAAAATAATTCTGATTTTTTTGTAAATTAGAACTATAAATAAATAAAAAAAAAAAAAATTTGTAAACATGTGAATATCAATGAAAAAGTTCTGTAGTTAATTTTAATCAGATGCTCTATTGAACTTTTTCTCAATGATTACTGAACCTGAACTTTTATCAACTTATATAAATCAGAGTACAAACATATCCCGTAGCAGGAGCTACCCAATATAACAAGTCATTCAATGTAACAAGCGCTTCAATGAACACGTCAAATGTTTAATGCACGTAGAAGAGGTTTTTTCCTTTGAGGATTTTTCACTTTTAGAATTTAAAGCCATAGTTTTTTTTTATCCGGGCTTACATAACACGGATATGGCTGTGTTGGGGCTATTCTTTATTCGAAACATTGCGTGAAGACCTATAAATAAATAATGTACGCGTCACAATGGAAAACAAAGAACAGAATGAATTGAAATGCAAAAGTCGGTTCGAAATAATTGGTGAATTTCATATTAAAAAACAGAAATTAAAAAATCTCGATCCACTAAATGGTTTTTCATATGGAATTCTTGATATGCAGTGAGCAATAAATAAAATACATATTTATACATATTTCTTTCATAAATATTTGCGAGAATTTTTTCCAATTTTATGTTTCTTTTGTGAGATGACCAAATGGAATTTTACAGTGAGAGCGCTGAGAGAACAGTGTTTTCTTTTTTCTTGATGGATAGTTCCATACGAGAACCACAATTATGTATGGATGGCATTTAAAATAGTATAAAGGTGCTCTTGTCCAGACTAAAGTCTGTGAATAACTGCGTGTGCTGACTTTAATTGTGTTTTTATACTCGTTCACGATGTCTTGTAGCCTTAGAGTCCATCTGTCTCTCGTCTTGTAAATTGTTATCATATTTCAATTCAATGTAACCCACTATTGAAAGTGTAGAAAATTGGAAGTTTTTATATATTCTATAACATAATCGATATTATGTGCTTATCGGAATTCAATATATAATATATATATATAGAAAATTGGAGGTTTTGATATATTCCATAACATAATCGATATAATATCATAATATATATCGGAATTTAATATATATATATATATATATATATATATATATATATATATATATATATATATATATATATATATATATATATATATATATATATATATATATATATATATATATATATATATATATATATATATATATATATATATATACATATATATATATACATATATATACATATATATATATATATATATGTATATGTGGTAGTCTTGTATATTTATTGCTATAGATTCGGAATTTGAGATAATCCTGTATATCTATAACTGGCTTGGAAAATTATATCTTCCAGTTTTAGTATTGCAATTTGAACTGAGGTTGAGTCACTATTGACCTGTAGAGTTAGATCTATAAATCATATGGCACACCCATTGGGGCATGTCTAAACGTATTTAGACTGTGAATGAGTATTAGCAGTCGGTAGCGATCGACTGCAACGTTTCTACGTTCTTTCGCATGATTTTGTGAATGATTTCTTATTATTTACAAAATGAGTAGCGGCTCGAATAAAAGTGAATTTTGGTCTTCTGAGGCAAGTTTCCTTCATATATAGATCTCTATAAATACAAAATATATATCATATATATAGTAGTACATAAAGTAGTAATTGAAAGTGCGTATGTACAATAAACTAGACAAATTGTAACGCGCAACTTAACAACAATTTCTGCATGTGACGGCCTTAACAAATATAAAATTTAAATAAGGCAAAATAAATTCTCATATGCAAAAGTTTGCAAAAATCCAATCAATGAAGTTTTTGTATTTTCGTTAGTTTTTTCACAATTCTTGTTTTATTTTCTTCGATATAAATGCGAAATAGAACTGTACAAAGCACCCACACACACTCAAACACACACATACACGCACGCATACGAAAACAGAAAAGTATAATCAAAATATATATATTATATATATTTTGTACATATTTGAGAAATCGATTTGGATGGATGTTTGTTGTTGCTGTTGTAGTTGGGAGTTGATTTTTAATTTTGATTTAAATATTTGAAGTAAAGTAAAAAATATACATATCATATAAATATTGAATAGAGTTTTGCAAATATATATATATAGATATATATGTATATGTAAATGTTTTTGTTTGGTTGTTAAAAAATATATATATTCAGAACAAACAATTCAATTGTTTAAGAAAATGTTTTTTTATATATATATTTACACAATTTATTGTTTTTTTTTTTTTTTTGTAATTATTTACAGTAATGAAAACGAAGGAAAATGAAAATCAAGCAAAAATCAAAACAGAAAACTAAAGATTGTTTTTCTTAAGTTCTTTGCGGGCATTTTGGATTTTGAGTTTAAAGCTGACGCGATTTTTTTTAGGTTTACTTCATACAAATCTTTTTAAAGCTTTAATTGAGTTTTTTTATTTATTTTGTTTTTTTTTTTTTTGTTTGTTCTTTTTGGGTTCTGTTGGGAGGGGTTAATCTGCTAATCCGCTAATACGTTTCGAGAATCGCAACTAAGTATGTTAATTGGATTGATTTCAACGATATATATAGTAATTGGATATTGATAGATGTAACTGTATCTTGAAAAAATTGCTTTATATAAATATATTTACATATATATATATATATATATATATATATATATATATACACATATATACATATATACATATATACATATATATATATATATATATATATATATATATATATATGTATTATATATATATATATATATATATATATATATATATATATATATATATATATATATATATATATATATATATATATATATATATATATATATATATATATATATATATATATATATATATATATATATATATATATATATATATATATATACATATATATATATACATATATATATATATATATAATATATATATATATATATATATATATATATATATATATATATATATATATATATATATATATATATATATATATATATATATATATATATATATATATATATATATATATATATATATATATATATATATATATATATATATATATATATATATATATATATATATATATATATATATATATATATATATATATATATATATATATATAGTTGGATATATTTTTTATTTTTAAGTGGTTTCTAGTTTAGAGAGACAGTTAGAGAGAGTGAGAGAGAGAGGACCCTTTGCCATGACGGGATAGAATTTTATTTTTTTATATATATATATCATTTCGAATGCAGAGTATTTTTGTTGAGTCTATTTACAAGTTTTGTTGTTTTTTTTATTTTTATATTTTTTTCAAAGTAACTCAAATAATTGCTTTTTAAAAACATAAACTTAAAAAAATTATATAAAAATAACTAAAAGAAAATAAAAAAAAAACTAAATGTTTAATAAAACTTTTTTAAAATACTTAAAGTACTAGATAAAATTACTGAAAAAGTTTTTTTAAAAATTAGAGAATCCTTCAGTTAATGTGTTCTTTTTTCCTATCGAATGCAAAAAGTTTGTTTTTTTCAATGTTTTTTTGGGTTGAAAGAAAAAGTAAAATTAAAAGTAAAAGAAATGCGCTGAAAATATAATATTAGATGTTAGTTATGTTTTGTTGGAACGCAAAGAGGTGATTGAACAGAAGAGAAAAATAAAGATATATATAACTGGTATAACTGGAGATAGCGAGTTAAGAGATTGTTTCGTTTTTATGTTTTGGGTTGATCTTAAGTTTAGAATTAATTGGAAAAAGTATAAAGTTAATGCTTACAATCATTCATATCGTCATTGGATCTCATTATGTACTGATCCGATGATGATAGTCTTGAATGCCCGTTCGTATTGGGATGAGCTCCCCCCCTATGATCACTTTGTTTAATAGAGCTACGCATCGCCAGTGCAGATGGATTGTTCGACTGATGCATATACATACTATCACCTTCGCACTCACTTTCTTTATACTGCAGCACATTCTTATGCTTCTCATAGATAACCAGGCAACGATGACATCCTTTCCTAAAAGAAGGTTGTATGTTTTTTTTTTGGGTTGCAAATGAAAAATTTATGTATTTTGTATTTTTTTTTTTTTTTTTTTTTTTTTTTGCTTAGAATTGTAAATGATATGTTAGTAAAAGTTTATTTTGTGTTTATATTTGGGAACATATTCTTTTGGCTTATATCTTTTAGCTGTTGTCGTGTTCGGCTTTGAATGTAGTAAAAAAGAAAAGGTAAATCAAGGCTTTTCTTAACTTTATGTTCAAGTTTTGAAAAGTATATATGCTATGGGTGAAAATGTTTCCCAGTGAGTTATTAAAGAAATTTTACTTTTTTTTTTTTTAATAGTCCCAAAAACTGAATTAACATGTAATATATATAGTATATGTATATATACTATGTGTGTGTGTTGTTTTTAAAGCCAACCCAGTTTCGATGTGGGCTAAACTATTTTCAATTGGAAGCTAAATATATGTAGATTTCGTAATATTGTTCAAAACTGATAAATGATATCATAAAAACGAACTAAAAGGACGCACACTTAAACAACTCAAACAGTTAACAAAATATATGTGATGTTTAAAAACAAATCTGTAAACATTTTAATTGAACTTTTTTCAAAATCAAAATAGATGTAGATTATATATATTGTTTTTTTTCAGTTTGTGAGGGCATTTCTTGTTAGTTTCCTAGTTGGTAGATGGTACTTAAGATCTATTTAATTTTTTTTTATTAAATACGATAAGAAGTTGAAGGTTAAAATTAATTGATTACACGACAAAAATACTTACAAAAAACATTAAAAATAATATTCAAAAACTCAAATAGATGTTAAAAAGAAACATCAAATCGGTTTTTTTTTTTTTTTTTTTTTTGTCAAAAACCAAAAGTTTTTACACATATCAGCTACAACCAAAAAAGAATCTTTGCAAGACTTAGGATTATTTCTTATAGTTTAATGTATATATATATTTTCATTGGAAACATGACAAAACGCAAAAGTTTCAAAAAATTATTTATATGATAGCAGCCCAGCATGATTTTCTTTTGGTTTTTCTTAATATATTAAAAAACATTCAAAATGAAAAAAATTCTTTTGATTTTTTTAATAATTGTACAAAAAGCAAAATAGATGCACAGTTCAAGGTACTTTAACGTTAAAACCTATAAAAAATAGTTAACATTTGGATTAACTTTAGAGCACTTACGCAAAAAAAAAAACAGATTTATATATATACGGATAAATTGGCTTGATTCAGAGTTAAGCTACTTGGCCTGCGCGCTCTGTTATTCACACGGAGACAGAGACGAAGAGAGAGAGAGAGAGAGAAAGAGACAACGAGAGTTGTTGTACAAACTTGTTTCATAGGCAAAGTTAAGAGCAGATGTCTCAATGGACAGGTTTGCAGTCTGCTCTAATATATCTAACTATGTCTCCGTCTGTGTCTCTGTGTTAGAGCAACTGGCGCCCATGTAGCAACATTTTATGTCCCTACTTAATCGGTTTACAGCTACACTCAGAGAAAATGTTGACTATGCGAAAATTTGAATATTTTTCTTGATATTTGAAATGAAATTCTTTATTTAAGTACAACACAATGATTTGAACTTGCTAGATTCTACTTAAAATAAACAAAGTGTATTTATTCGTATATTTTTCATGAGTTTTTAATGATTTTAATATATAATATATATATATATAATTATCCAAAAAAACATTTTGAAATATATATATATATATATATATATATATATATATATATATATATATATATATATATATATATATATATATATATATATATATATATATATATATATATATATATATATATATATAATACTGAAAATGATCACAATAGTACTCAAAAGTATAGCAATATTTTTTATAGCAATATTAAAAACTGATTTGAATTAGGAAGAAAATACTTACTAAGCATTTTCATACTGAAAAGTCAAGAGTCTAGCTTGTTTTGTTCAAACTGGTATCTGATTTTTCTCTGAGTGTATTACTACTGCCTTCTGCTGGCCTAGCGACTGTTTGAGCATGGCTGGTACCCTAGCAAAACGAAACTTTATTCAATTATTGCCACTTGGCGCACACTCAAAAGTCAAATGCTACAAAATGTACCCAAAAAAAACAGAAGCGAAAAAATAGGTAACATAACCTACAAACAGGAAATAAAAAAGTCAAGGGGAGCTACGATAAGCTGCCTGTAGCTAGTACAAGCTTAAGTACAAGTGCTTTTTGACGCCTGTTCTTCTTTATCTGCTACTTCATCTGCTGCTTTCATCTTCATCTGTTTCATCTAGTTCATCTGGTTGAACATGTTCTACATCTTTGTTCATTCTTTTTTTTCTTCTTATTTTCATTCAATCTATTTGCCAGCCAAGCATATTTTGAGTTAAGATGTTAGCATATATAAACTTTTATCGGTAAACTGTATTTAATGGTACTTACTCATCCACAATCAGATATTTGTTACCATCCAAGGCGGCGCACCTGCCCCGGTAGCTGAACTGAGAGCCCTTGATGTGTATGGATTGCTGGTAGCCAGATAAAAACCAGGAGCCCTCCCATCGGGCAGGAAATGTGCAATTTGTAGGCGCTGTAAGTCGAAAAAAATATGCAATTTATTAATAACAAACCAAATAAACCAAAAGCCAAACGCAACCAAAAAAATTATTAATGTAGATTTTAATAGCCACATACATAAGTGAGCTATATACTTAAATTCCCCAATTGTTTGTGTGTGTTGGGTGTGAGTAGCATGTGACCTCAATTGTGGTCCATTGTTCATTTAACGACACCACCAACAACAACAATCAGAATACCAAGAGGAACTTGCAGCATAAAAGAGCAATTGCCCAAAAAATATATTTTAATAATACTCAAGTAATGAAGAAATATTTATGAGCGAAATGAATCGACTGTCAAATACTCTGTAGCTGAAAGAATTCGGATTTACTTGCCTGATTGATTGACTGATGACAGACTGAATAGTAGGTTAATTAATTGATTGACGGACTGATGGTTGACTGAACGATGTATTCATTAAGACACTGATTAATTGAATGATTATTAAACTGACTGACTGATTGATGAACTGACTGGCCAACTAACAGTTAATTGATTGACTGATCACTTGATGTCTGGCTGACTGACTGACTAATTTATTGAGTAGCAATGCAATGATGATGATTGACTAACTCATGTTAGAATGGCTTACTCATTAATTGACTGACTGTCTGACAGATTAATAGTTAACTGAATGATTGAAAATTTGATTCATAAACAGACAATTTGATCATATGACTGCCTAACTGACTAATTGATTGACTGACTGACCTACTCATTGAATAACTTACTGAATGATTATTAGACTGATTGATTAACTGACTTATAGGAAACGTGAGTGCTGCTCAATGGACAGCCAGACTAAGAAGTAGAGCTGTTTCACATTTAAGTTAAACGAAAACGAAATTTAAACACATATACCCTCTTATCAGCGTTCTTTACAGAGCATAACAATGTAGATTCTTGTACCTAACCAACATAAATATTGCCATTGTTCACAGTCTTCGTATTTCTGTTCTAATAGCAATGTCAATTCTGATGCCAAGATTTGTGGCTTTTTAATTTATAAATTGTTTCAATTATTGTTATTATGATTGTATTTAAGTGCGTGCGCATAAGTGTCAGCTTGTAATAGTGTGTGTGTGTGTGAGTTGTATATGTATGTGTGTGTGCGGCTCTTAGAGACCAAATTTACGACCCTCTGCCACGACGAAAAGGCTCATAAATAAGTTGAACAAGCAGCAAAACCAGAAAACGGCTCGTAATAATAATAATGTCGCACACACACACATAGACATACATATATATATATATATAATATATACACATATAAAAACTACCGAAATGGCAATTGTGAATATTAAAAAGAGCATAAAGAGAGAGAGAGAGAGAGAGAGATAGAGAGCGCATGGAACAAGCCAACGCATAGAGCAAGGCAAAGGAAAAAGGAACCGTTAGCTTAAGGCATGCCACACACACTTACACACACACATACACACACTGGGTACAAACAATAAGTAGAACCAATGCAATACATACAAACACACACTTACACATACTTGGCTAGAAAATGGTAAAACCACCCTCGAATAGCTTTCTGCCAGAGTTGGGCTGGGCTGGGCTTAAGGGTGGACCCAAAAAACACAACCGAAGCCGAGTGCTATACGCATTCAAATGCACAAAAGTCGCAAAAGTAGAGACGAATGTGCGCACGAATCAACACACACATACACACACACACACGCACACACATACACATACACATACACATACATTCACACACACACGCATACACACACACATACACACACACATACACACACACACATACACACACATATACACACACACACACATATACACACACACACACATATACACACATACACACACACACATACATCATACAGCTATACACATTTTATTTTATTATTTCTTTGCTTTCTTTTATTTTGTTTTACTTTATATTACTTTTTTCTTTTTGCTTTGCTTTTGTTCTTTTCCATTTTTTTTTTTCATTTTCATTTTGTTGTTTTTCACATTTGTGGCAAACAAAAGGTGCTCCTGCGCAGGATCAGCGAATCGCTGTGAACTCTGAGCCGCATTGAGAAGCCGTCCGCCCGACCTCCCGCCCTTAACCTCCCGCCTCGACCCTGCTCCAGCTACCCCCTTTTGCTGACTCTTTCATTGTCCAATGACTTGTACATTTGTTCAGCTACCGATGCTGTTGTTGCGGTAGCTGTCATAATGTGTCCCCCTTGCCCTGCCCTTCTTCACTCACACTCGCTTTCAATCTCTCTGTGCTCGCCCACTCACGCACAGTGGGCGTGTGTGTATATAAAGTGTAGCATACTTTGCCGTACGACCCATTGTAATTGTTTCGCCAATTTCAAGTGCCGTGCATAATGCTCCAACATGATTCAATACTTTTGCCAACAGCAACAACACAAATAGCAGCTACCCCCGAAACATAGCCGCAGGATGAAAATCCAACAAAACTATACGCTAAAAGTAAAAATACAAAACAAAAAACGAAAGGACAGACGGACGGAGCAGAAGGACGAACGTTTGAATTGAGGGACAGACAAGCGTGCAAATACGTATGGACAGTTGAAATGAAGGGCTTTACACATACATACATACACACACAGACATGCATAAAAATACATTTTTTTTTTGTGGATTAGAGTGGCTCAAGTACGCAGCACCGCAGCACCGCCAGTTAGATTGGGCTGGTTGGATTGGCATGTATTTAAGTAACTCGAAAAAGAGTTGCGATTGACATTTTGTTCTTATCAACTGACAGTAATCGCCAGGCATTAGGCTTGTATCGTGGCAGTAAAACCCTTATCAGCTATATTGACGGTTTTTTCCAACATTTATAAGACGAAGAAAAGAAGCTGAAACTTTACAAGCAAAAGCTACTGGCCTTGAGCCTAAAACAAAATAAATATAATGAGAACGCAAACAATTTTTTTTTAATATAAAATTAGTTGTGCTTTGAAACGGCTGTTGTTATAACTGTGTCTGTCTCCTTTCATAAAAAAGGGCACGTATCTGAGCCCATTTTAGAAATTTAATTCGAATCCATTACAAAAACTAACTGGTGAGTGAGAGCTAACCACACGTACTAGTATACCCGAAAAATGTCTCACGAAAATTCCGTTTCAGATCTTCATAAACATTGGACACAGAATCATTCTAGAACTCTAATCATTCCGTTTTGACTAGGTCTCAAAAGTGGAAGGTAGGATTATCGGGTCTTTATAAGTCTCTCAAAGCACATTATTTAGATTTGTTACTTGATAATTTAAAGGATATTTTTGGAAAAACCCGAAAAATCAATGTTACAAAGAAAGGACTAGGCACTGGACTATACACAAATTGCTCTGCTAAACTACTATTTCCTGTTATGGCAAATAATACTGTTAAGTTTATAGTTCAATTGATTATCCTACATCAGAAAACACTTAATTAGTTCACCCACCTGCCAAATGTTACTTATCATGACAGGCAATTTTTCGTTGTGCACCCACAACCAGTTGTTAGGCATGTGTGCGCTTATCTCTCAACGACTATGTCTCGATATCTGTATGTGTAATGACAGCTTTAACGCGCTAACAGCTCCTTAACCCAATTAAAACGCCCCCCACTCCACTTCCGCAACCCTCGTGCACCCTGCACCTTGTGGTGGGTGTGGACCCATTAAGTGCTTGGCGTTGAGTACTATCAGGGCGCTATGCTGGACCACCCTTATTGATGGGACAATGGCTACGTAGCGAACACACACATGCACACATGCTCACACGCACACACTCACCCGCACACGTACAGATACATATAAGAGCAGCTCAAAGAGCATGACGCTTCGTTTTAGACTCATTTGCGTTTGCATTTGAAATTTTGGACTTTCGTTTCGGTTTTGGTTAGCAAACGCAAGTAGGGGTAGTAGGAGGTAACAGATAGAGCGGGTGGAGGGTGTACGTAACGCCCGAAAATGCTTTTGTCTAACTTGAGTGAATTATGGTCAGCGGTCGGTGGTCGGATGGCGGTTGCTGCCTGTTTGTTTCGAGCAATTTCCGTACAATTTGCTATTTGTTGTTGTTGTTGTTTCTGCTGCGGCGGCTGTTGCCGTTGTTTTCTTATTGTTTTCAACCAAAAAAAATTGTTTTTTTTTATACCCTGTAGCCATTGATAATGACGAAAAAGTGTACATTAAGGTTTTAATAAACGAAAGCAGGCATATCGGATAATCAAGTTTAACAAATAACTAATACGGCCAAAACATATATCGATTTATAGCCATGTTTTTTAATATCCTTAAGATTTAAGTCATGAAACTAAATTTTGTTGACAGATAGTGTCTTATTTTCGAAAATTGTTTCAGAATAGATAAGTATCGATTTTTTAAGCAGATTAAGTCAGATTAAAAGAATTTATTTATTGGTATAACATAAAAATAGGAGCTTGTTTATACTTATTATTTATGTCTTGAATTGACTTGATTAAATGAAAACGTAATGCCGTAAATCTTTTAAAGTTTTTCTTAGTGACTTTGAATTTATATTAAAACACTTCAAATGTAATTGCGGAGTAACTCCTAGTCAGACATCAATGCCTAAAGTACTCTTACTTGTTTTTTTGGGCAAATTCGCTCATGGAGAAACAGTTGAAACGCATTATACGAGCACGCAGATCTGTGGTCACAAACTACTTATGGATTCAATTGAGCATGACCGACCAGAGGGGCGCAAATGAAGAGAGCGGGGGTGGAGGGAGGTTGGATGGCGGAGGCAATCGCTCGTTCGTAGGGGTTGGGCACAGACACAAGCTGTGGCAGGCAGCTGACGCTCGGCTCACTAAAAATTATGCTCAAAATTAAATGAAATGTTGTTGTCGTTCAGCGGAGGAGTTGGGGGAGAATGGCCACTTGTAAGGGGACTCTGTGGACTGGGGGTTTGGGCTATGAAGATGGCGGGGGAATTAGAGGCATGGAGGTGGCATTGTGGCGCAAGTCAAATTATAAATTCCTATCATAACGCTACTTAACGGCATGCGTTACGCGCATTTTCTGCGACTTTTCATCTTGACTCCAGCTCTAATACCGATACCCTAGGCAAACGTGGTGCAGGGTATATTAGTGTTGTGTTGCAGAAAAGATGTTTATATAAAAGGCTATAATTGAATACGTTTAGTCGACAAGTAATCGATAACTTTATATAATAAAACTAATAAACTACATTATGAGTACATATAGCTTTGATGTAGAAATTAAACTTTTTTTTTTAGAAGTCTGACAGGGTATCTGTGCATTGGTCACTTATTACTCACCATCTTGACGTCCTGCCCAGCCGCTAACGGACGTGGCCAGCAGCAGCGTCAGCCACAGTGCACTCAGCCAACTTTTTGTCGACGTCATGCTGTTGCTGCCGCAGCTTCTGCCCCAACTCCTGTCAGTTGTTGTTGTTGTTGTTGCTGCTGCTGCTGTTGTCGTTATATTCGTTGTTAGCGTTGTCGCAATGGCGTCGCTATTTCTGCTGCTGTTGCTGTTGCACAGTTGCTGCTGCCAGAATTTTAGCCACGTAATGCTAGGAAGTTGATACCACTCAGGCAGCGTCTGCTGCTTCTGCTGTTTCTGTCGCTCCTTCTCCTGCTGTTTCTGCTTTTTCTTTAGCGCTTCCTGGTCCTTCTGTTCCAGCGCACTAATATCACCGTTATAGTTATAGCACCTACATTCATCATCATCATCTTCATCTTGAACAAGCTGCTCATTCAACTTCTTTTCCTCAAGCGTTGTCGTTGTTTGCGAACTATTTGCTGTTGTTGCAAGTGTTGCTGGTGTTGTAGTTCTAGTTGCTGTTGCACTGCTGATTGGTTTTATTGTGTCTAGATGCGTTATCTCCTGACTTTGTCGCTCGATTCGCATACGTTCACGTCGCTGGCGTCGAAAACATTCCGAGACGCTGCCACGGCTGCCACCTACAACAATTGGCATAACTAATTGCGTTGAGCGTCTGAGAACGTTGCAACTAGGCGCCACGCTAAACTGAATATCACGCTGCAGGAATTTGCGCGCCAGCTCCAAAGGAATTGCTGGCGAGGATGAGGCTGAGACTGAGACTGAGGCTGAAACTGCAACTGCCACTGCGACTGAGGCAGGGCACATTACTGCTTCTGCTTCTGCTTCTGCTGTTGTTGTCACGGTCGGCGCTGTGGCATGTTTATCATCATTTTTATGTTCCCTACTGCTAGTACAACAACAACAGCAACGAGAAGTCATAGTTGAGGAACAGCTGCTGGACGCTGCCGATGCCGATGCCGAAGCCGCTGCTGCTGCCGCAGGCACGTGTCCACATGGCTGACAGAAAGGCGGTAAATAGATTAACGACGTGGCTCTAGCTCTCGCCTTGGACGTGGCTAAGGTCCTGCTCCTGTTCGTGTTCGCCCTCGTCCTGACTGCGGTTATTGCCAGCTGCATTTGCTGCTGCTGTGTCTCCTCCTCCTGCTGCGTCTGCTGCTGCTGCTGCGTATTCTGTGTGGGTTGCAGAAGACAAGAGTTGAATATTTTATGTTTATTATATATACATAATAAATATGTATGTATGTTTTGTACATAAGAGCATAAATATGAGCATAAGAGTATAAGAGGTGGCAAATACTGACAATTGCCGCATTTGAATTTAAAACAAGCCAGAAACATGTTATCTACATGTAGTCGAAGACGGAATACCCTTGTAATTGTAATGGACAATCATCACTCGATCAATCAGTAAGTTGAATCAGTTTGACAATATGTCAATCAATTTGGCAGACATACATATACACATATATATATATATATATATATATATATATATATATATATATATATATATATATATATATATATATATATATATATATATATATGTGTATATGTATGTCTGCCAAATTGATTGACATTGATGTATGAAGATATATATATATATATATATATATATATATATATATATATATATATATATATATATATATATATATATATATATATATATATATATATATATATATATATATATATATATATATATATATATATATATATATATATATATATATATATATATTATATATATATATATTATATATATATATATATCTTCATACATCAATGTCAATCATTCAATATCTAATATTTGCCTATTTAAGATCAAAGATGTATGATCTCATATACTTGAAATGATTGTAAGCATCTGCTTCAATGCGTTGCATATTTCATGTCAAAATTTAAATACCCTTTACTATTTGCTATACCATACAGTAAAGCGCCACCGCAGCGCTTCTGTCGCTGCCTCCAGCTCAATCATACACAAACACATTTACATACCATACAACAGGCACACACACACACACACTATATCACACACATAGATAATCCCAAGAAAATTCATTGTTCAACAATCCTCACGCACAGCGCCTAAGTTAAAACGATTGGGGGAATTGCAGTTGCCCCCAGAAATAAAACTTCCACAGCGGCGCATTAAAAAGCAATAAAAATAAATATAAAAATAAAAATACAAGGAAAAAAAGAGAGAAAAAATAAATATGTGCTCTGGGAAACCAAACACTCCAATCCAAAGAAAATGTCCAATGGCGCGTAAATCAAAAATCACGCGCTACAAAAGAAAAAAAAAACGAAACGAAACGAGAGAAAAAATTAAGACAAAATTTATAGATTTCTTATACAAATTTCTTATGTCTCCGGTGTTGCGCGGCCTCTTCCGTTATTTCTTTTTGTTTTCCTGCATTTAGCGCCTCCGGGCAGAGAGCAACGAGGCGGAGGAAATCGGGTGCCAAGCAACAATATCAACAAGAGCAACACCAACAACCACTTGAGAGATTATATATTATTTTTTTTGTTAGACGTGCCGCAGCAACTATTAAAAAAAAAACCAAACTAAAATTTAAATAAAGAGAGAAAAAAAAAAGAAAACTTAGGCACATAATTTCAGATCGAAAAAACCGTGGCACATAATTTGTGGAATCAACAATCAAAAGAGAAGCAGTAATCATTGCTATAGAAAAAAACATTAATTGAGCATGGAAATCTAGCTAAAATAGAGCAAAAGACATTTTACATTGTTAATTTGATTGATTGAGGGACTGAAGGTTGATTGATCAGTGATTAATCAATTCACAGCTCTAAACGTAAAGACTGAAGAGGTCTAAACTGTTGACAGAAAAAACCATTTTCGAATATTTCATTTGATTGTCTGAAAATCAGTTTTAATTGAATAATTTATTGCAATGTCTTTTTGGAGCATTTGGCACTATATATAAGACAATCAAACCGATTCTGGAATTTTTCATTTGACTGGATTGTAAAATAAGCTGATGTTGATATTCAGCATTTTTATAATAAGAGCTACAAATCAATTTTAAAAAATGTTTGTTTTAATTGGCTGAATAATCGATAAACTGATTGAAAATCAAAAACAAAAAAACTTTATATTGCACAGTAAAAACAATTAATAAATAATCGTTTTGACAGATACCAATTTAACTTATTGAAAATTGCAAAATGGACTTCAAAACCCTAAAAAAAAATATTTCGCATTTGACTTAATTGTGAAATACTTTTGACTAAGGTATGCAAATTTGTATACAATCTTTACTGTTCATCTGTCTATGAAACGTGTACCACACGTGAGGCACGTGAGGCAAGGTTCGACAAGCTTTTCGACAGGCCTTATAACATATTTACCACAATGGCTGGAGAAATCGGAGTGGTGCTGCTTACTCAATTGAAATGTTTTTAATTAGTATAACCAATTAGTAGGTTGGATCTCAATGCGAACACAAGGAATTCTAAATCAGATAAGGTGTGGGGTGTGGAGCGTGGGTGTGAGGGAAGGCATTAAAGTATGTCTGGTGGTACTTAAAAGAGCAATCGCTTCGTATAGCTTTCGAGCACATTATGCACATTAATGGGGAGTATGTGAATAGAAGTTAGCTTCCCCCTTGTGGGTTTTATAAGGCTGCCATAGCCCAAATCAAAAGGCCAGAAAACACAGTTCGCCCGCCCTGTCAACTTTCCCATACGAGCAGATGGACAGTGGGGGATAGGAGGAGGGAAGACATAATGCAATTTCCATGTTATGTAAGCGCTGCTCTTCTTAGCCCATCATCTATGCTAATTAAGTTAATTAAAAAGTACGAGCAAAGTATTTGCACTTGGCCAACTTCACGTCATAATCAAAGTTGAGAGAGCGCATCACACGAAAAGCGAAGCCCAAGTCATGTCAAATGCTCTTCAAAAAGCAAGCCAAAGAAAAGCCCTGATGTAGATGCGAGCTACAGATTGTGATGAAGATTGAGATGGAGCAGGAGATGCTGATGGAGATGGAGATGAAGATGAAGCTGACGTTGTCGTTGCCATTCACACTGTAAAGTGTCCACATAAAAACCGAAATGAATAGAAGGAAGCTAAGAACCTAAAACGAGGCCAATTATAAGCTTCATCATTAATTTAAATAAAATTAAATTTCCATTGGCTGCTGCAAAGGCATGAGAAAAACCATGAGATATCGACGACTTAAAGATACCCTGTACACAAAGCTTTAAAAACAGTGAGTGCAATGATAAGCTTCTCTTTTCTTATTTTGGCAAACTTTTTTCTAATTATTAGGAGTTAGAGCTATCAAATATAAATAAGTTTAAAAGAATTCAAGTTAATAGTATTACAATTTCGTGGAAAACGAGGATGCTTAAAGCTCTTAAAACTTACACATTTAGTTCGATTTTACATCCAGTCCTTTTAGTTTTTGTGATATGCTAAAGCCGATATGTGTTATCTTTATGGAGCCATATTCTTATGATGTGGGTTGTTCTTGATTAGGAACTACACAAGCAGAGCTGCCGGCTTTCTAAATAAATATCTATAGGGTATACTAAAGGGGGATGAGTTGAATGGACGAGCGGACTGAAAGACAGACAGACAGCAGTCGGTGGCCAATAAAACATTTAGGCGGAATTATAATTTTGTTTGCTGCTTTATATATAATTTACGTTTAAAATGTGAAACACCTGACAGCTAAAAAACGAATTTATGTTTGCATGTTTCCCATTAATTTATTTTTCCAAAGCGCGGCAGGAAAATGCAAGGCAAGGAAAGGCAAGGCAAGGCATGGCATGGCAAGGCAGCACACAGCACAGCACAGCACAGCACAGCAGGCATTGGGAAAAGCCCGGGGAAAACAAAAAAGAAAATAAAAATATATATATGCAGCAGGCACATTTTGCCATCACGTTTGGACTATAAAATAGAACACAGCAGACAACAGTCGGAGCCGCAGTTGGAGCCGAAGACGTAGACAGTGAAAGGAGACGTAGACGTAGTCCGACACTGAGACGCAGAGCGAGGAGATGTAGATGATGTTGTTGATGACATGCAGCGCCGGGGCCTGCACTGCACTGAAATGGCAAAAGACGCCAAAAGCAAAAGAGACCCAAGCCAAGAGGCAAGACGCAAGTGGCAACTGGCAACTGGCAAGAGGCGCACAGTCGACGACTCCTGCGAAACTTGTCAAGTAAATATATAAACGAATACGAAATATGTAACATGGTCGCCCATGCCATACCACGCCCCTGCGCCCCGCGTCTTGGCGTCTTGTGGCATTTATTATTCGTTACTCTGTCGATTGGGTATTTCAATACTGTCAGGAAATCTATAGAAAATAATCTACCACACTATATATTTACTATATATTCCCCTGATCAGCACCGATGCTGTGAAAGCCATGTTTCCTTTGCCAGATTCTGTTTCTGTTTACATCCATGATGTTTAAATTAGATTGCTATATCATATTGTTCATCCGTTAAACATCCAGTACGGTAAAGGCCCTTTAAAAGGACAACTAATATTTCCAACTTCTCATTTACTTTTCATTTGTCAACAATCAACTTGTGTATAATATTTATAGTTTCTCTGTATCTAAAGGGTATTCCATGTTTGGCTAACTCTTCGAAATATTATTTTTTGTTTGTTTTATTTTATTCGCATTTTATTATTATTTTCGACCCGGCGAGACGAAGACGCGAACGAAGACACATAAAAAATATTTGTGTTTGCAACATTTTTATGATTTCCGTCTGGTTGCGGTTGCGACAAAAGCCTGGACTCGCCATAAAGAAAGGCGAAAGAACTGGCTACCCAGCATCTAGCATCCATCTTCCAGCTTCCAGCTTCCAACACCCATCTCGCATTTTACATTTCGCACTGAACACCTACTCCACCTGCTTTCAATTAAATGACACTTTCCCCTGCTCATTACGATTGAAATGTTGCTGTTTCGCGCTTTGTTTGCTGCGAAAAAACCGGGGAATGGCAGTGGGAATCGAAGTGAAAATGGTTGGTCGGTGGGGTTGGTTGGATTCCTCCCCATCTTCATCATCTTCTTCTGGTGTTGATGTCTGACATTTCGCTCCCTTGTCTCACTTCATCAATCATTAATTTCGTTTATTTTTAGTGAAAATAATCACTTTGAGCAACATATGCGACCCGACATCGCTTTCGCATGTGTTTTTCGCAAATGGGGAAGGGGCCATGACAAACCGTTCCAACTGGGGACTCTGTGTGTATGTGGAATGGGTACAGCTTTAAGCAATTATCAAATGGACCCACAGTCGGCCGGCAGCTCGGCAAACAAATACTATAATTTTAACTGTGAAATGACTTTATTGGGTTTTGGTGGCAAATTGTGTATGTTTCCAAAGGGGTTGCTAAAATACCCATATATATATTTGTACATACATATGTATTTGCACACACATATACCTCTATATATATATATATATCTCGTGTGTGTGTTTTTGCCTGCACAAGACAAAGAGCTTGGGTTACGCAAGGTTAAGCTGGGATAATAAAGTAGTAGACAAGCCGTAAGTACCACATAAATTGCCAAGCAGCCAGCCAGGACTCTGGGCACTTAACTCAGGTAAGCACAAATTTATCAATAATACGAGTTTTTCATTAGGCCAGCAATGAGGGTAGGTTCTTATAAGTAACCTTTTAAATATAAAAGGTCTAGGTATTTCAACTTGAGCGCTATCTTAATTAAACGTGACATAAATCCGATATGTTGCAGCTTGCAAAAAATAAAAACAATTAATTTAGTTTTTTAATTCAAAGAGAAATCAAATGTTTTTTCCAAAATATTTAAAAAAAAATGTTTTAGAAATATATTTATTTTTAATTTGCTTGGTCAGTTCTTTGTTGAACCCCAACTAGTTCTCAACTAGGTTATATATCAGCTAGTTATCAATAAAATGAGTGAACTTTTCGATATTTTTGTCTACTGTTTTAGTTGTTAAAATTTCGACTAATTTTCAACTTAATATATATGTATAATTTACAAAAATAGTTCCTCTATTTTTATATCTAAACTAGTTCTCGAAGACATGAGTAAACTTTCTATTATTTTGTCATTTATAAAAGCAGTCAACTCATATATCGATAATTCGATTTTGCTGAACCAATTTTCCGGTTCATATGTGAGTAGTTCTCAAAGAAAGAAGGAGATTCGCATCTCTCTTTTACTGGTTGATGTGTGGACTAGTTTTGAAGTTCATATGTGATTAGTTCTCAAAGAATGAAGAAGATATATCCTTACACTTTTCTTATACTTTTTCAGTAATTCACCAAATATTTCTTATATGTACATATCTCTTATGCAACCTGTTATATATATTATTCATATTACTTATTTTTTTTATCTAAGTCTCTAAAGTAAAATTGTAATCTTTCCATGACTTTAGACCTATTTGACTAAGATATGAACCAGTTTCGCACAAAAAAAATAAAAAAACAAATAAAAATGTAGCTACAATTTTTTCTTGAGAATTGCGTACACTCACACAAATAGAGTGATCTTATCTTAGTGAGTTGCCAAGCTATTGTAGTCATCATTTTTCATGCCCAACACCCACACACACAGAGAGAGGAAAAAATTAGTCAACACGGTAAAGAGGGGTGGTAAGGGTGGTTCGAGCGAGCGAAGGGTAGGGAGTTGTGTAATTCACTTAATGCAACGCATTTCCGTTGTGCTGCGGGTTCGAATCGTTATCGCTATCTGAAACACCCAGACATGCCAACATGATTTCAATCTAGCAATACAAATGCATACACAAATATGTATTTACAATATACAAATATGGCACAGTGAAAGCCCAATTGGATGAACAACAAGGGTACCAGTAACCATAAAATTTCTGCAACCTTTTAACTAACATTCGATTTCTATTATGGAATATTTGCTTATATAGTTAAATGACGGAAGCATAAATATTTCAAGGAATTTTCTGTTCTGGTTTAAATAAATAAAAAATGAGCTAGTTTTTTTTAGTATTTTTACTGCACTTTTATACCATAATCCAATAAAAATATGTAGAATTACAAATAGACTACTCAAAGCACGGCTAGTTGGCTCGTTAGTGGGAGTCTTCACTGTAAATATGTCGATAGCATAAATATGACAGAATTGGCAGCTAGCAGCTCCACACCGGGCTGAAGTGGACGGGCACAAAACGGAATGAGGGAGTCGAAGTGCAATTGCAGTGCGCGCACCTCATTGAACTTTTCAGACAAACACAATTTGTCCGATAAGGGAAAAAATTCTACACGACAACGAGGTGAGGTGCAGGCGGGGGCGTGGCAGCATACGAACGGTCGGGCGGACGGACGAACGTCGCGCACTAATGGCCACCATTAATAATTGAAAAACTGAAACAGTTGAGCATGTGAGAGAACATTGAGCAAGGGGAAGGGGAAGAAGGAGCTGGGAACATTGGTTTTGGGATGCCAAAGCATAGCTTAGTCTTGGGAGGATGGGCAGGGCCGGGGGCAGGTTGTGGGTGGTTGACAAAAATCTATAACCAAAAAAGTTATGAATAAGCGAACGAAACGAAAACGAAGCAACGAGCGAGAGAACGAGCTGAGGCGACGGACAGCGGAAAGATGAGAGAAAAGGGGGGAAAAACACAGGAAAATAACGAAAAAGAAATGTTAAAGCTACAAACCTGTTCTATGCTGGCGTCGTCGCTGCTGCGCCTCCCGTCACTGTTCCTGTTGTTGTTCTTGTTTCTGTTGTACATGACGAGTCCGAGGGGCTGGCGATGCTGCGGCGCTGCTGGCGACACGGCGACAATGTTGAAGCTGCTGCCGTTCTGCTGATAGTTGTTATTGTTGTTGTTGCTGCTGCAGCAGCTGCAGTACTGGCCGCAACCAAACTGTAGGGAATCGCGTGCAAAGCACAGCCAAGCAGCATTGGAAAATTACAACAAAAAGTGTTGCCGTTTTCCTTTGTGGCAGCGAGTTTTCCCGACGAATTTTCTACTGCTGCAGTCCAAAGAATCGCACGAAATGATACTGAGACGGCAACTGCGACTGCGACGACAACGGCGATTGAGTCGTGTGAACTAACGCCAGAGCAGAGCAGAGCAGCACAGAACAGAAGCCAGGCAAAAATATTGGAGCAAGGTGTTTCCAAATAGCGTCGACCGAGCTGCAACTGAGCAGCGCTCAGAGACACGGCGAATTCGCAGCGTTTGTCTGCGCAAAAGCAGAGCTGAGAGTAAGGTTTGGCTCTCCTTGTTGTTGTTGCTGTATGTTCGTCTCTCCCACCACTAACGGGCGAACAGTGGGCAAGTTAAGTCTGTCGCCTTATATTCTGTTGGGGCTGCTGCTGCTGTCGCCGCTGCTACTACTTGCGCTCGCGCTCTGCCGCCTGCCTCTGTGTCAATCGAATTAAACTGAGAGCAAACTGAGTAATTGGGTTTAGATATTTTTCCACAGATAGATTGAGACAATGTTATATATTTTCTTATTGTGTGTACAATTATTAATTCAATAATAGCCTTTGACTGACTCTTTGATAAAGCAAAATGCAGCAGTTACGTTTACCAACACTCGCTCGCACACACACACACATCTATATATATATATATATATATATATACACGCACACACATACGCGGCAGTGTATACAAAAATCTGCACAGCGTTTGAAATTTAGTTGCGTTTGAACTTCGGTTCTGGCATTGCATGGAGAAACGGTAAACCTTGAACTTAAATGTATTTTACATAGTTCACTCGTATTTGATTTCGTTAGCACTTTTCTTTGTTACACACATTAGTCTTGAATCTTAGCTCTGCGGACTCGCGAGCAGCGCGGCACAGCCTGTGCGCACTGAAAAACTTCTGCTGCAATACACAAATTTCTTTCTTATTTGCTGCGCGCACCACCTACCAGAAGCTGAGAAAATAATTAAAAATATCTACGCGACGCGCGGCGACGTCCGTACGTAACGATTCTGTGAGAAAGAATGAGCATACCTCGCGTATCGATGCTACGATATATAAGAGCAGACACAAGCGATGTGTCGATAGCTATCGATAATTGCGAGCTGGTTCTTTCTGTGCCTGAACTAAATAGTCGGATTGTTTGATATTTATTATTTTTAATGAAACTATTATATGTAAATATTTATATATGTAGGTAGAAAAAGGTTATATTTTTAAGCAGCAAATATTTTATTTATATTAAAAAGATGTACTGAAACGACATGACAGAATTGAAAACGCAAGGAAATGAACCAGTTTGTGTTTGAAAGTGGAACCATTTTAACGTCTTTTTTAATTTTGATAAAATGATTTGTGTTGCTTCAATAAAAAAAGAAACGCAATTTCACAGGTATTGTATTTAACTAATCGCAGTTATTCACCCCCATGCTCCAGCTCCAAGAATTCGCATACAACTGTTTCTTTACATATGTAAATTCGTATCTGCCACACAGTCTGAAACTTGTGAGACACAATTGAAGTGTCTGAAAATCTGAATCATGTCTCTTGCCGTCTCTTTTGTATAAACAAAGCAACGCTTACCCAAGAAATTAACGAAGTGGCGTATCAATTTACGAGTTCAAGAACATATATGTATACATATGTATGTATGTATATGATATATAAACAGATATATAGATATATGTTATATATGTATATAAATTAAGATGATCTGGTCTCCGTTGGTAGTCCAGCGATGATTCCTGATCTAATTGCGGTACGGTGATAGAGTTGGTCTCGCGATGTTTCCAAGTTATGATGTTACTTCTTAACTTATATACATATGTATGTCTGTATGTATGTATATATATGTACATACCTGTAGCTGTTCGACTGGTTGACATTGAAATGCTAAGAAGTTTTTGTTGCTGTCTTATTTAAAGGAATGTTCATGGATTGTTTGTTTACCTACATATGTACATATATAAAATTTTATTTAACTTTATTAGTTCTCGATGAATCTCAAGCCCGTAATTCGGAACAAATGCTTTTCCGTTGAAATTTCGAATTATTGGGACTCGACTGTATTTGTGTGGAAAAAGAAAATACTACGAAATAACGAGAGGCCCAAAATGAATAGTTTTTACGAATTAATGAATTTTTCTTAAAAGCACACCTTTTACGAATTGTTGGCAAAAATTATCGCGATTCGATTGTTATGTACATTTGTATGCATTTGTCATATCAAAATACGAGCCCATATGGCGCAACTAATGGAAAATTCTTTATTGACAAACGGAAAACTTTGGTACGCAGTTGCAATCGTCGCTGCTGCTGCTGCAGCTGCTACTGTGAGCTGTTTGTTGACTCATTCGCTGGTTTCTTGCTCTCGCCTGGAAATTGTGGGCCATGATTGTGTTGCTGGTTCTTGACCACCAGCTCACCTGTGCTGGAGCAGGTAATTATGCGGGCGGCGCAGCGGAGATAACGATTCCTGGCACAGAGCCAATACGTCTTCGATCCTCGGCTGTTATTACGAAAGTACTCAAAGCCGCCCATCAACAACTTCGGCTTGCCCTTGGTGCCCTTGACAATCATGATGCCCTGCTTGCGGACGAGTTCTGCAAAGAAACATAGAAAGAAAGTTGAATTAATTAACCTAAGTCCAATACAGATATACATAGACTAAGACATAACATGCAATATGGTACGACAATTAGATCAGGCTTTTGCAAAAAGATCATTTTATTAGACTTCGAAATAGATCCACTTTAAACTAGTTGTTAGCTGTTAGTAGACATCGTTTATGCCTCCAGGATGCGACTCTTGGACTCGGCTCAGCTTGCAATCTGAAGAGTGAAAAGGAATTAGCTATAAGCATTATTAAGTAGATTTTACATCTATTTACATTTTATTATATATGATGCCTTTAGATTTCACTACATATCTCGCTTCTCTCTTGATCAGACCTTAGTTGATTCATATGGCATCTAGAATCTACGCTATCAAAAACACATTTTGCCTAACCATATCTAGATACTACACATCTAGATACTACATTGTATAGCAGTAGTCACACTTCAATAAGAAGACATTAAGCTGAATTGAATGGTACCTAAGTCTAGACTTGGTAAAATAATTTTTATTGCAAACTGGAACCGCCTTAAACATCACAGCTCCCATAGCTGCGCTGCTCAGCTATGCGAGTGATTGGCATATTTGATCCTGTACACCTCCTGGCCGCTCTTCAGCTCGTGCGTCGTTGCCCTCACTTTGCAGTTAGCGCTACGATATCGAGCACAGCGCCAATTGATGCTGTTCTTCAGTTTGCGATCCATGACGAATTCGTGTTTGTCTATCAACAATTTGCGCTTCTTCTTGCGAGTGCTCGTAAAGTTGGCCAATAGCATGATGTCTGCAATGGAGAAGCATATAAGTATATAAAATTAGTGATCACAAATCTATTTTCAAAGCAATTGAACTTTAAGTCTGATCCAAAAAGTTTGCTGCAAATTTTTTCATAATTTTATTTACTTAACATATTTAAAAATATATTCAAAAAATGAGTTCAAGAATTTATATTATAAATTAGTATAAAACAATTAGTTTATGGTATATACATATATTTAAATGAGTGCTAAGGAATCATTGCAGAGTTCGAAATGTCACTAAATATATTTGTTAAGACACCCTAAACTAAATTTAAAAGAATTTTAACTTTACACAAATTTAAACTTAAAATTATTATAATAAAGATAGAAAGGTAAAAAGTATATGTATATGAGTAATTCTGAAGGTCGAACCCAAGACTATTAGATTCAGCTGCTCTTACAGTGAGTACGACCTAAAACATTTAGATACATATATTAGTGTTTATATAATGTTTTAGTAATATTTATATATTTTATATGTATGTATATAGAAAAGGATTCGAGTCGCTTTTAACCTATTACTTTGCATGATATTAAGAGAAGTATTGTGGAATATTATTCAACAGTTTCTGTAACTCTCCATTAGCTCTGGCTGGGATTATTGCTTAAGTACATACCAGGGATTTGAGTCCTTGTTTAATACTGTCTGATATCTAGCGAGAAATACATACATCGTAGGTTTATATTATTACTACAAATATTATTTTGTTTTCTATTGAATCTACTATTGGACCAGAGTTCGTAACCCCATTCAACATTGTTGAAGCTTGTTGAATATTCTATAAAGAATTATTATTATTATAATATAAAAGAAATTGACGAATACTCACGAAATCCACTGAGCTCTATATTGAGTAATATAATTTTGCTTTTTTATAAATTATTAAAATCAAACTCTCGACTAAGGTGCTGGGGACAATGTTGCTAGAAAATTATATGATCAATTTCAATAATTATTGAAAAAGGTAAACAGCACTTTCCTCGTAATAGCTAAAGGCTAATACATACTTTTTATGTACTATTAATATAAATTAAGCAAACTAACATCGTAGGCCTTGATCGATATGTCTGCTGGCTTCTAAGGGTAAGAGCACGCAAAACTCTTTGTATAATTTTCCAACTAAATGAATCACTTGTCGGACAGCAAACAATTGAAACATAATACAGTAAAATTAAGTTAAGTTTAGATAGTAAAAGGTGGTATAGGTACCGCCATTGACCTAGTTGCGCCCACGTAATGCATTCTTCATCTTCCGTCCGTATTCCTCCTGGCTGTGATTGTGCTTGCAGAAGTGGACAATGTTTCCATTTAGAGTGTGAATGCGTCCATGACATTTGAGTATAGTCGTGTACTGTGTGCAGCGCCAATAGGTCTTATTGTTGATAGCCTTCTCTCGGACATAGTAGAAGCCCTCATGCAGGAGGAGAATGCGTCCCTTCTGACTGATCACATAGCAGAAGTTGGGAAGATCTACAAAAAAAATACGATACATCAAGATAAATATTTAACATTATTAGATAGTTTCTAGTTCTGTAGATCTTAAGCTATTTGGCATAACTTTATTCTTAAGCATAGTTAAAAGGAGTTCTTAGATATATACAGGAAAATGCAGCAGATCTGAAAAATACGATGTATATTATATGTTAACTGAGTTTGTGGTGCATCTGTTACTAATCAAAATTTGATATGGTTGCCATATAATATACACTTTTTAAACTTTATTCTTAGAAATATAGATTTAAGCCGATCTGAACTATAAAGTTTGTAATTCTATCTTTAGATCGCATCGTCTGTTAGCTCGTGTAGCTCCTGCACCTCCTCCTGGTGCAGCTCAAAGCTAACCGCCCCCTCCATCTCACGCTCCAGCTTGATCTGGGCAGCATCCTGGGCCTGCGTCATCGAATGCGCCTTGCTGGAGCTATACTTATTCCGCTTCAGCTCCGCATGCATGTGTTCCGCCTTGTTGATAATGAATTTCGGTGGATTTTCCTTAAGCATAGTTATCCTTGCGGGACACTTCAACTTCTTGGTGGCCATTGAACTGCAGCGCCACAGAATCTTCTTCTTATTCTCGCTCATTATTAGAAATCGTATGCCATTGGCCATTATAGCCGGGCGGCCGCGCAGCGATTGTGTGAAGAAGACCAAAACGTCCTCCGGATTGGGCACCTCCTCATTGGCCAGAACAACTGCAAGGGAAATGTGAAATAATAAAGCAATTAGTTAACGTTAGATTAGATAAAGGAATTAGTATAATCGATTAGCCAAATACCAAACATTGTTACAGCTCTGCCTGGTTTTTGTTTTGTTTTCTTTTTTCTTTCATTTTATTTACAAGCCAAAACAAAAAAACAGCACTTAAATTAGATTTTAAACGCGTTTGCTTCTGCTTGACGATTGCTGCTGCTGCTGCTTCTCCTTGCGCTCCGGTCGGACGTGGCAATGTTCGTGTATCTGTCGAAAGTCACTCGAATCGAACTTGTTCATGCAGATTAGAACCGGGCAACGTACGTGGCGATAATACCAATGACAGCGCCAAAAGAAGTTCGAGCGATTCTCGTTGTTTCTGAAGAACTTTAACCCATCCAGCCAGAGCAGCTGGCCGCCGCGCTTTGAGACCGAAAACTGCACCTTAGGCTTATACGGAGCAGCAGCAACAACTGCAAAAGAAATGAAAAGTTATGTTTAACAATCAATTATTATAAATAGTTGTAGACGAGGAGGTTTCTCGTTCTCTAGTTGCTCTTTGCACATTGAAAAACTATGCGAATATTTGCGTACTTTAATACATGAATTTTTAAGATCCTTACGAGCTAGTAAGTTAACAGTATAACTAAAATTCGTAGCTTTGCTTCGATTTGTACTCATGGAGCGGTGGAGGCGGACGACTGGACAAGATTCTAGCTGAGAGTAGTTCGGGTGAAGCAATGTCGCGTGACTGCAGCTCGAGTTCGGGCTGTTGCTCCTGTTCTTGATCATGCGCCTGCTCCTTCTCCTGCTCCCGCTTCTGCTCCTCCTGCCGCTCCTGATCCTGCTCCTCCTCTTTCGCTGTGGACGGCAGCGGCTTTATCTCAATGTCATTACTCTCCATGTGCTGATGCTGATGGCAGAGTCGCAGAATGAGCGTCGACTCATCGTGTATAGCTATGGCCGGGCAGCGCTCCTTGTAGTAGTTGCGACACTTCCAATATTGCAAATGTCCGCGCTTCTTGTTGCGAAAGAAGCGAAAACCATTGATCACCAAGAGCTTGCCGCCGTTCTTCTTCGAGTCGGCAAAATCTATGTGAAATGCTGCAAGATAAAAGCAAAATAAATTAGAAACAAATTCAAGGAAAATCATTTATCACAAAACTTATTTGCGAGTATGATAATAAATTTGTATGCAAGTCCTATCAAAATGTTATTTATTTAGCTTCGACTAACTAAGAACAATTTGTTGCAGAACAGTTTTAAGCCTAGCTTAAATCTAGACTGATTTGCTAGTCAACGACAGCGGCAGGCTGGCCTTGCCCTTGCTCTTCTTCAGCAGCGCAGATCCCTCAATGATCGACAGCTGATGGGAGAGGCTGGCACCTCTGTGCAAGAACTTGGGCTTGTGGTTGTGATCGAAGTTGCGCTTGATAATTCGCGACTGCCCCGAGCTGTCCAGAGCAGTTACCACACGAGCCCGACATATCGTCACGTCCTGCGAAAAGAAATTCATATACAATATATATATATATATATATAAATTAAATACTAGATATCAGGCTATAAGAGGTGTTAGTCAATCATATAGTCTATACGTCTCTCAGTTAATAAGGCAGAAGAAGAAATCTTCTCACTTACCTTGCGAGAGCATATCCAATAGGTGCGCGAAGCCGAGCTGCGATTCTTGACAAATTTCTGATCGTTGTGGAGCAGAACAGTGCGCCCCCGCTGGCCCGTACCGAAGACCGCGATCTCTGCAAAAAATTTAACAGAAATTAGCAAATGATTTGGAAGATATATAAATTGAATATACGATATATAACATAAGCGTAGTGCTATAATCATAAGGCTAGCTAAGTTAGGGATTGTGCGAACATTTATTAAGAATATCAGAGATTAAAATTCATATATAGTAATATTTCTATTTTAAATGTGATTGTGCACACCCGATATGGCGACATAGGTGGGCTTGTTTTTGTTGGTAATCATGTACACTTTACAATTTAAACGCTTTTGACTGCATGACCAATAAACAGTGTCCTCGTAGGAACCACGGCGTGTAAAACGCTGGCCATCATAGATGAGTACATCTCCACTGAGAGTGCGTTCATAGCGCACTCGATCCCAATCATCCAGGGTGCGAGTGAGATTGCATTTGTTGGATAGACCACATCGTATCATCTGCCGACGACGAGATCCACATCGCAAACGAGATTGAGGCAAAAAGCTCTCATTGCCATAGTCACCCAAGATGTTCGGATCCAGCGGGAACAGCGCTGCAAAAAGAATATATATATATATATAAGTTAAAATATATATAAGTTAAAAACAAAAGGATTCCTCAGATCAGAAAATAACCAAAAGTAAAAGATTGGATTAATTGATTTCAACAATTTATATTTGGTGGATCATAAATTAAAAACCATTTAAAAATACAAATAAAAGCTGACACGGTCAATGGCTAAAGCTAAAATAAAAATTCAATAAATTAGGAAATATTAAAATTTATTAAAAAGTCATGGCAAACACTTACCTGCTTTCAATAATAATCTCTCCAGTTTAAGTTATAATCTTTGATATATTTCGGTTAGCTAATAGAACGATTATTTTAATGATTATGCATGCCGCTGATGGCGTAACGTGTTTGTCCAGTCGCCGTGGTGTTGGTTATAATACGAGCTCGGCACTGTTTGCGCCATTTGCTGCACTTCCAATAGATCTTGTCCTTGTAGGCAGCATTGCGCAAATATCGGTGGCCGCCACTGTGCAGAACGCAATTGCCTGCGGGCGTCTTGATATATTGTATATCATCCATGGACTTGGCCTGGCGAATGCGTTTGGTCATCGGCCATGTCAGCACAGGAGCCGACGCACGACGATTCTGCACTGCAAAGTACATTCAAAATACGATAAATTAGCGTTAATTAATTATACGTAATTAGATCTATACATGATGTGCAATAAATTGGGCATATTTTCTATACAATTTCTTCTTATGCACTGCAATTTATTTTGAATTATTTAGTAAAATTTCTTAGCCTAAGGTTAGCTAACTACTGCAGCTGCTGCAGATCCTCAATGCTCAGATTGAGAGACCGCAGCTCGAGCGTCAGGTCCTCCTCAGCTTCCGTTTTGACAAAGGCTGAAGCTAGGGCTGCCTTAATGGGCGACTTGTGTTCCGTCTTGACCAACGGAGCAACCAGGGACAATCGCTTCTTGCGATCAAAGTTGAGGCAGGTATGATGGCAGGACTCCAACACAATCTTATGCACGCCCTCAATCACATTAGTGACAACGCGTGCGCTGCATTTGGTGCTACCCTGTTTGACCGATAGAGACTGACAGATTAATAACTGCTTTCTGAAGAGTTGCTCATCAAGGTCAATGCTAACCTTTTTGGAACAGATCCAGTAGGTCTTCAAGCCGCTTCGTCGATTTCGCACATAGTTGTGCCCGTTGAAGGCCAACAGCTTGCAGCCGCGCTGACCTCGCACAAACGATAATAGTGAGTGTTTGATTTCAGCTCGATTCAAATCCTCCAGATCGTCTGTGAAGGGAGTTAAAAAAACGTTAGTTGGAATTGAAAAAGTGTTAACAGATTACGAGGCTAAACTTAAGTCAAATTTAACAAGCATTTGAAGTGAATTTTTTTTTTATTTAATTAATTTCTGCTAAGGACTAAAAACAGGACTAGTATGGCGGATGGTTGTGCTGGCTGCACTTGACAATCACATCGCGATCCTCCACGGTGACAACGCGCGCTTTGCATTTGTGAGCGCCAGCGCGTGCACAGGACCAATAGGTCTTCAAGCCGGTCGCCTTGTTCCGGGTGAAGGTAAACTCGCCAATCTTCAACTTGCGGCTGCCACGAAAGCCCGTTATGTAGGAGTAATAGGACATGGCATCTACAATAAGGTAAAAAAGAACGTACAAGCAGTTAGTAAAGATCATAGAATAGTATAAATATATCAAATTGAAACATTACAGTTAGTATATATACACATTGGACACGTCTCTAACTAGGATTTTATTTAACACATATTGAGAGTGCGATATATATATATATATATATATATATATATATATATATATATATATATACATATATATAGCTTGTCTTGACGTATGTACACAATGGCTTAAGACTAACTAATTCAAACGTTTGACTCCACTTTCATGTTGTCCTTGTGCGCTCGAGCTGCTGCCTCCGCACGCTGACGCTTCAGTGAGCCATATTTGCGCGCCTTCGAGATGACCTCATGGTTGTGCTCGCTGTTGAGAATAGTGAGCGTATCCTGTTTAGTCTTGAGCCGGGCACGGCAGCGCAGCACCGCGAACTGGCTGCAGCGCCAATAGGTGACATCCTCGCGTGTTATGTGCCGATTGAAGGTGTGGTTCTTTAGCATTATCTGCTTGGTACCATACTTGCTGACAATAAAGAAGGGCGAGCTGTTCTCTCCGCCGCTGCTGCTGCTGCTGCCGCCGCTGCCGCCTCCATTTCCGCTGACGCTGCGACGCTGCTGACACTCGAGCTGTGGATCGTCTTCGTCATCGTCCAAACTGATCGGATAGTCGAACTTGACTGCAATTAAATAAATAATAGGTTCAGAGAGTTGCATCTAGTTACAGCTGCTACTACTGTTGTTGCTATTGCTGTTGTATAAATAAAAGACAGGGCTTCGCTTTTCGATTACAACTTTTCATTTCAAGTAGTTACAGTTGCTTAGTCTAAGGCTAAGACTATGCTTAACTATATGTATATATATGTATATGTATATGTAATCCATTCGAGCTAGCTGCAGTGCGTCGCATGGCCATTGTGCCTGGTCAAACGTGGCCGACGGCTCAGCTCGACATGCACGTAGTGCGCCGCGCAGTTCGGCGTCACGCAATGATAGTAGGTGCGATATTGCATGGCCCGAGTTTTCTTATAGCAGCGTCCATCGATGAGCAGAAACTCGCCGTTGGGCGTGCGTCGGAATCTCACAGATGCTTCAGCTGTGGATGATGTGGATGCTGTGGCTGCTGCTTGGTATGGGGATGATACAAATTACAAATTATGGGTTTTTGGGTGTAAGCATTTGGGTACACTTTAAATACTAGCTTAGTTAGAGAGTACAGTGAAACACAATCAAAAGCGAACAGCTAATTAAGATTTGTCAACGAATAAGGGAAAAAATAAAAATATTAGAAATTTTTGAAATAATTTCGAAAAAAACCACTATATTAAGAACTCTCATAATTAAAAAAACAACAACACCCTACTTATTTTTCTTTTCTTTTCTTTTCCAAAATAATATGCTATTTGTTCTTTGAGTTTTCACTGTACAGTGGTACACAACTAAATAAACTACAAGACACATTATTTTTGTTTTTTTTTTTTTAATTTATCTATTTTAATATTGTTGCAATAGCATTTCCTTGGTCATGAGCTTAGGGGGCAGTGTGTTGCCTGTGAATCGAGGTGGATGATTATGGGGATTTTTGCCCAGCTTGATGCCCCCCTCGAATTTGGTTATGGCACGGGCGGAGCATTTGTTTTCATTGAGTCGCTTGCCATTGCCATCGGAGCAGATCCAATTGATGGTGGCGCGAAAACTCGCCTCCTTCTTATACATATAGCCATTGAATATCAGATTATAGCCCTGCTTCTGGTTGCGCGTAAAATAATAATCGTATTTATTTATCCAAACGCTATTGGGCAGCTCCGCTATGAATTGTCCATTTTGTGTCGTGTTTGCGTCTGCAATTGTATATGAAAAATGGAAAATTTGTGTTTGGGTCCACTGTCTTGATTGTGTTCTTAAAAATCACTTAGCTTAGAGCAAAACACAACATTTGAATGCAGCAAATATTTTATTTAGGGTATACATACATAAATATATAGACAAATATGCGATATACAAAAAGAGTTTACATTGCAAAATCGTAGCATCTATGGTAGTTATCAAGGTAAAAGCACTTACCATCGCTATTATTAAAGGTCAGGTCGCTTGTTTAATTCAAATTTGCTGCTATTTTTGGCAAAATAAAAACAAAATTTGTTGTTCAACAACTCTCACAACACACTCAAACAACGCAAAATAGAATTCGCGTGCTGCAACTAGGTGTCGGTATTGCATCAACACTTGATCACATTTTACACATGCTGCACATTTACCACATTGGCACAAAGACACTTCAGTTATTTGGCACATTTTAAATAGGAACTTTTTAGAACCGTTTTCATAAAATTTATTAGCAAGCAAAACCAAGCGTAGCCAATCGCGGCGAAAAATCACTTGAATGCGGCGAAATAATAACAAGATGGCTGACTTGTGCTTATATTGATATGGCAACGCTTCATTCAACACTTACCGTTGCCACTTGAAAGCGCTGATGAGTACAAAAAATCATATACTATATTCAGAAACAATTGTTAGTTTTTTCAGCATTCTATATTCAATTTTTAAATTTTTTGCTCAATATTAAATTTTTGAATATAATTAATTATAAATTTGACAGAAGTTTTGTAACATGAGTTGATCAAGCTCATTAGAATATATCACGATATATGGCTATTATGAAATATTTTCTCTTAAACTAAAATTACATTGTATCACTCACTATGTTGTATGGTTAGTAATTGTACTTAATATCTAATCAGTTAATTGTATATACGAGATGTACCAACTTTGGTACATTTGTACCATATGTGTGGCAACTGTGTACTTTATTGCTGGCAGGTGGCAACACTTGAAACGCAAGTACAGTGCTTCTTCTTAACTTGTGATTTACATTTACAGCGCATTTATATTTTACTTTTATTTAATTTTTTTATTTAATAAATACCCTCAAACCCTTATACTTGTGTTTTATTTGATTTCCGTTAAGCTGCTTACATGTTGAGCTGTATTTATTTAACCTCGTTTCTCTATCCCACTTGATTATAACTGCAGCACCAGCGACAGCCACATCTACATCGGTCGCACCACAGGTAATTCCTCCACGTAAACGTGGTCGCCCTAAAACGAAGGTGGACGATGCCCAGCCAAAACTTAAACTGCTCGACAAGCTCAAGGCTGCCACCGAGAATAAGGCTGCCAGCAGGCCAGCTGTATATGCCTCCACCACCAAAGGTAAGTCCACTTGTTGCATTCATTAGGAGAAAGTAGTTGATATTAATTAGAAATTTGCTCTCGCGCAGGTGGCGTAAAACTGGTCTATGAGGGGCATCTGTTCAAGTTTTCGTTCCGCAAGGCTGAATTCTCAGTGTTCCAGTGCTGTTTCAGGGAGCACGGAGAGGAGTGCAAAGTGCGCGTAGTGTGCGATCAAAAGAATGTGTTCCCCTTCGATGGAGAGCACGTGCACTTCATGCAGGCCAGCGACAAGAGCGTCACTTCCTCGCAATTTATGCCTGGTGAGGGCATCGTCAAACCTGCGGAGCCCAAGCCGGAGACCAAAGTGGAAATACTTATACAAAAGAGCACAGCGAATGAGGTGAATGCAGAGGAGGACGAGGAGGAGGAGGGCGAAGTCTTTGAAATACATGAAATTGAGGAAGCTGAACTGAGCGAACCCGCAGTGGATGGTGCAACAGAGGAAAACTCGAGTGCAAAACCCGCTCAGGCCGAAGAAGTCGATCCAACCGATTTCCGTGAGCGGATAAAGCGTCGCTTGCAGAAGGCGCTGCAGAACAAGAAGAAATAACAAACGGAAGAAAATCTAAATGTCTACCCATATAGAATTGATTTTTACAAAATGTTTTATCTATACACTATATAAATTTATACATATATATACTTAATAATCACGTTTCGCAACGCAATTTGCAAACTGCACTTTACACTAAACAAAACAAAATTCTTTAAGCAAATCATTATTTTGTAATAAACTTTGAGGACAATAAAGCCGAGATTCCATTTCAAAAATCTAGCACGTAAGCAAGACAAAAACTAGAAATTAATTACAATTCTTTATATATTTTCTAGCCATTTTTTAAATTTTAAATTCATAATTTAATTTAAATCTCTTTTACTTGCTTTGCAGTGACGCAGCACGTGCACAATTGCGGGCCGCAGACGTTTCTCATTAGTCGCAAGGGCGGCACTTTGCTGACCATCAACAACTTCGTCTATCGCTCCAATCTCAAGTTCTATGGCAAGAGCAATGATATATTGTACTGGGAGTGCGTGCAGAATCGTTCAATGAAGTGCCGCAGCCGACTGAAGACCATCGGCGATGATCTCTATGTAACCAATGGTCTGTCCTAAATGGAAACTGAACTACTGAATATTCATTTATTGTATCTCTATGTGTTTCCCTATTTAGATGTGCACAATCACATGGGCGACACGAAGCGTATTGAGGCAGCCAAAGCTTCGGGCATGCTCATACACAAGAAGCTGAGCTCTCTAACCGCTGCGGATCGCATTCATGGCTGGAATCGCGCTGATCAAATTGATCAAATGGTTAAGTTTGAAGCCACGTAGATAATTCGATCGATCGATTGATTGATCGTATAGTACTGGGAATGAGCCTGACACACAATTGGTCAACTGAATACTTACGTCAGGTACTTACCTGCCTAGGCTTAGTGAAAAATCGTCAATTTTAATTTAAAGTAAAAATATTTGAATTTGGAGAAACGCGCTTCACAGTCAGCTAATATTGTATTGTAACAGCTATTTATATGACATGTTAACGACTATTATTATAAACACTTTTTTTTGTATACAATATTAAAAAGACATATTTTCAGTTTAGACAACAAATTTAAGTCAATGTTCGGCATTAAAAAACATAAAATCAATTTTATTACTATTGCTACAAACTATATTTGTACCCTCTAAAAGAGTATATTCTACATAAGTTCTAAAATATGAGCAACCCTAAAAAATACTTGATTCGGTATGTGCAAATGTTAATGAAAGCTCATAACTTCTCTCAGTGTATAATTTATGTTGAATAAATATTGAGCCATACTTTAAATCTATAAATGAGAGTAAATTTGGTTTTTCTAACTTTATATTTGGTGTGCAAGTTTTTTAGATTACCCTTTTACATATTACTATATCATTAAGCTGATCAAATATTTTATAATTTTTTAATAATTTGTGACAACGTTTAAATGTAAAATATAAATCAAATTATATAGTGTGCAATAGTAACAATCAGATCCTTAAATTTAAAGCAAAGACCAAAATAATTGAAACTTTTGTTTACCTCTAATATGGCTTTACAATTCTTTTTACTCTTTGTTAACAAATTGTTTGGCTAGCTTCTTTTTAAAATATGTTGACTTTGTGTTAACACTGCGATGTACGTGGGCGGCGCATGAGAAACGGTATTTGATCTCCGTGTCCATGGCAAAGGTAAAGACACGAGCTTTGCATCCCTTCGAATGCTGGGAACAGCGCCACGTTCCAATCTTGCCAACGCCTCGATGAGATATGAATTGATTTTGGCCAATTACCAGCTTTGGATGATTGCGAGCTGTGGACACAAACACCGCGGTACCGTCATAGTCCCTGTGCTTGCGCTTACGAGAGCGACCTGAAATGGCATAATTTTTCAATTTTGTTTAATTTCAACTTAATTGCAACTCAAATTCAATACGAAGTCAAGTAAAAATAAGTAATTTTAGGTAACATTTTATTAATATCAAATATTTCTCATATTTGGTTTGATTTCAAAAATTAACAATGATGAACAAAATAGAAATACAAATCTTTTTTTTCTCCATTTCACTTTGGTTGCTTATTGATCGATACCATCTTTATTTCTGGGGTTTTCTCTTTGTGTTTCGTATATATATTTCGGTGCATATGAGTCGATTTTTGACTTCAGATCCGACCAGGTACGTTTGGACACGTGCCTTGCAGCCATACGCCTGGTGCGTGCAACGCCGCGATTTGATCCTATCCTTGCTGCGCCGTGATTTAAATGAATTGTTGGCAATCATCAAATTGGTTCCATTCATGGCGTTCACTTTGACGGTAGCGATGCCATCATATAGTAAGAAATTCTTCTTCTGTTCAAGTTTCGTTTCAGCTGCAAGAGATTGAAAAGAAAAATCTTTTTGAAACATTAAAAGAAGATTTTAGATTTCTCAATAGACAGGTTGAGGATTCATTGTATTGGCTAGTCGGTGGTATATCTATATACAAACAAAAAGTTAACTTATTTGCTAACAACAAATTCTATATCTTAACTGTAAAATTAAGCCTCATACAAATGAAAGGTGTATTATAGACTTTATTATATACAAGCATCTTCACTTTGCATTTAGACTAAAACTAATTATATTCAGACGTCTTCAACTAACTTACAAAAGAAACTTACTCAATTTACTTTGATTTTATATTACAAGTAAAACTTATATATATATATATATATATATATATATATATATATATATATATTATAGGTATATATACATGTGTATCAAAGTTGCACTTAGGTATAGGTACTCAACGACTTCCAACGCAGCCTTGGCTAGTACTCCTTGCTAATGTAGACAGCGCCGTGGCCAGGACCAATAGCCTGCAGCTGCGGCAGCGCCGTGCCTGGCTGTTGCCTATGATGCTGGTGATGCATCAGCGCCATCATTTGCGGTGCCTGCACGGTCACCGGCATGGATAGCGGCATAGCCAGCGGCATGGGCACTGCCAAATGAGCTGTGGTCGTGGCATATGTTTGCGGCAGCGGCGGCGGCGGTGGCTTCTGATCCATGCCACTAGGCATTGTATTATGTATGACAGGTTTGATATTCAAACTTCCGCTTCCACTGATATTACTTTTTGCCTGACAGTAGAGCTGGCAGAGCGGCAACAACTCCTTGTGGCGTCGCTTGATGTGGCTGAGGAAATTGCCTGTCGACTTCGTAGTTCCCGAGATCAAGCCGTAACAACTGGTGCAGGTGGCCTGTATGGCGCCGGGCGTCTTTTGATTGGGCTGTATATTCTTATAGAACTTACCGTCTAGTATTTTCGGCAGCGTATACGGTTTCCTTATAGCCATGGTGTCGTCATCGCTCAGATACGCAGCAGCAAAGGAGGCCAAGCATACATCGGTCTCCGGCACAGGCGTAGGAGTCGCTGATGCTTCCGAATTGAGCTCCACTTTGACATCAACTGAAAGTAGAAAGTGCAATTGATTAATAAATTGGCTCTATTAAATTATGCGTATAATAATTAAACGAGAACATGAAGACTTTCATGTGTCTAAATACATTTATTTCCATTTATGGATGACTTAAGTTAAACAAAGATAATTATGTTAACTAAAGTTCTATTGCAACTCTGATAGCTCATCAAGAATCTCTACAGTGAATTCCGGTGAACTGCATTCATCGGCCTTCACCTCTGGGCCATGAGTGTGTGGAGAGCCGGCAATACGTAAAGTGACGTCGTTCACCTTGGATGTGACCAGGGTGGCGCGACAGCAATGTTTCACGTAGCGCGAACAGCGCCAGAAGACGTTCTTCAAGCTCTGCCTGTTGACCACATATCTGTAGCCATTGTAGATGAGCATTATGCGACCACGTTGCGTTGTCGTATATTGGATATTGGTGCTGGTGTTCTTGTCCTCGAAGAGCGCTTTGATGGACTGCATGACACCTACGAGTAGAGAGAATATGTTGAAGTTTTGTTAGAGTTAGCGTTAAGAGTTAGAACACATATATGCAGAGACAAGGTTTATGCATCACAAAAGGGTTGAATATACATTTATATATATATATATATATATATATATAGATATATATGTAATAGGGTGTTAACAAATTGATCTACAACATTTTATTTCAGTTAAAACAGTTAAACATACAATGTGGAAAATTCTTTGTGTGATATTGTAAGAAATAGAAACTCCTAGCTACTGCCCGAGTTAGCCAGATTTACTTTGATCGTGGCCAGTTTGTGATCTATGTACTCCTGGACATTGACTTCCTTCAGCTTGTCGCCGCGCCGTGCAAACACCTGGCATACATGGGCTGCGAACAGAATAGAAATCATATACATATACACACAGTCAAATGATAATATAGTCTGCTCTCTATATACTTATGATGGCATGGAACGTTTCCTTTTCTGGTTGCTGTTCGCCTAGAGCAATACGCTTTAACTTATCTTTACCAATTACCAGATCGGTAACACGTGACGTGTATATCGGCGGAATGGGTACATAGAGCTTGGCTAAATCGGCTTTCGAGACAAACACGCTGCTGCCGGCAAACAGTGGTATTGGTGCATCCTTTTTGGATTTTATGGTTATATCCGTTTCCTTTGCCTTCTCCTTGCCTTTGCTGCCTGAAAATGTACACGATTATTAGAGAATAAGTTTTGTTAACGGTAAACATAATAAATAATAAATTAAGTTACAATAACAACAAAAAAACACATTTAATGATTTGATTAATTTTTTTATTTTACATTTGATAATAAATATGTTTATAAAGGGAATCCTACATTTACGTAGCGACCGTAGCTATGTGTACACAATGAGTGTATTTTCTTAGTAGCAACAATGCACATCTCGCAATAACAATTGAACCACTAAGTACACAAATTCAACATATGTATTTGAATAAAATTCAATACAATTTGCTTTTAATAATTATTCACATTTTGTAAAACTTAAAAAATGTCTGACTTTTGTGCAAGCTGCTAAAACACACACTCGCACCCGTACGCACAATAAAAATGCCACACAGGGTTGCTAAGCGCGGGAAGCGGGTGGCAGCGCTGCCAAACCATATGGCAACGCCAAGATTCGCCGCAGTTGAGAAAACAGAATTATAGTAATTTCTCTAAGAAATAATTATAACTTTGTTTAGCAAAACCTTCTAAAAATTAAAGCTCTCACAGCGAATCAGCATATATAATCGGTGACAATTAAGTAAAAGTGCAAAAGTGTTTTTTATCTGTGCAGTATTGATGCCAAATGAAATATATGTGTGTATAGTATGTTTGTGTTTGTGTTGTTTGTAGAATAAAAATGTTTGTGTACAAATTATGGCATCGCATCTGTGAAATTTTATCTCAAATCTAAAATCGAAACCCTAGAAGTGCCATTGTTAATGTGTGCATAATCGATAAGTTCATAAAATGCAATTTACACTCGGTTTAGCTCATCAACCCCGAATTAAGTGCAAATCTCTTTGCTCGGTCCTTTCGCTTAAATTGCAAATGTTATTACGATCTTTGTATTCCTTGATACAAAATGTTTAGGTATTTGGCTACATTATAATCTGTCCGTTTGTAAGTGAGCTCGTTGAACTGCAGTTATTCAATACGAACATTATGATGCCATTGCATTTAAAGGGGCTTGCACTACAATATTTCAATGGCCTGTAATAATATGTTTATGGTAGACACTGTTATGCTATAAAAAAGTCAACTAAAATTTTTGTTGTGCACTTGGTCCGTACTGCCATAAAAAAGACATATATTCGTGTTAATGATAATTAGATCTCTAATCAGAATTTCTATACTAATGCTTAGGTAGACATCTACAGATGTCCTATACGAATGTTATGCTAAATAAATAATCATAGTGTGGAAATATACAAAATCATGGAATAATCATGAAATGTTCATAAATAGAGGCTGTGCTGGTGTCGTATAAACAACAATAAATATATATGTATATATATTAAGGTAAGTCAACGTTGGTCATGATATAATAAATGTTTAATAATGCATCGATCAACTATTATTAAAACCGAAATAAAAAATAAAGATAATTTTAAAAAAATTGTTAATTTTAAACTAGCTTTAAGTTTGTCTAGAATCTAAGTATGTAAGACTAAATGCATAAAAGAAATCAATAAAAAAAAGTAAATATTGAATATGGTTCGATGGAATTTTGATTAAAACTAAAGCCTAACTAACAATAAAGTTTTTCATGGAGTCTACGCTAACCGTAAACTTTACATTTTTCAGACACTTTATTAACGGACTATAAGATCCAGCTGCCATTGCAGAAACGTAAACTGGGCCGCAAGGAGAGTTTTGATCATTTAGACGTTTGCTTTACGCGCAGCAATCGTGGGAACAATTTACTGACCATCAATGGGAAGCCCTTCACACTGAACCGCAGGATCAAGGATGCCTGCTACTGGGAGTGCGTGAAGCTGCGCTGCAAATACATCAAATGCACAGCTAGAGTAGTGACCAAATCCAATCAGATATCCGCTCTGCGTGGACAGCACAATCATCCATAGAAAGCAAGACACAAATAAATATGATTTATGTTGAAAAGTTAATGAAACTAATTGCAATTCTTTATACCGAGAGGCAAATTGTGTGTCAGCCCAAAGCTAACTATTCTCGGTCTTTGCAGATGATCCTCGCCTGGTGACCAATCGGCGAGGTGGTCAGAATCTCTTGTACAAGGGATACATGTACACCGTGGAGCGCAGGTATCAGACGACTATCAATTGGGTGTGTACAAAGAATAGCAATGTGAAGCTGCGCTGCCCGGCGCGCTGTGTGACCAACTCGAATCGCAGCATCAGACTGAGTCAACGAAAACACAATCATGCCAGCAATCTGTACAAAATGCACAACTCACGAAATAGGCCGTAATAAACAGCAACTATGTATATAGATATATATGTATAACTCTTTAAACTATATTCAATTGTAACACTCGACAATCATGCAGCTATCGATTTATTTATAACTAACAAGTCTCACATACTGCTCCTCATGCTTTACTAATCCATTATTTTTCGCATACTTCTTGCATTTGTGTGACGCGCAGCTGCCAGGCGACGAGGCATCTGCATTAAAGGTCGTGCCGGCTGCCTGCTCATTGATGGATATCGATTTGTGATTAGCTATCAGCAGCGCCACCGCTGCTATCTGAAGTGCTCCAACTTTCGCAGCCAGTGCCGTGCGCGTGCCATTCAGAACAAGATGACGGGCCAGCTGCAGCTGCGTAACGCCAGCCACAATCACAAACGCACCTCGCCGCCTAACGCATTAATTTGAGCAAGTACACACACACACACACACACACACACACACACACACACACACACACACACACACACACACCCATACACATACATGTATAATAAATCGTTTTCGTATGCAAATTGAGTCGCCTGCTTTTCACTAATAATATACATACTCTCATCAATTACAAATAATAATACACACATTTAAATTTAAGTATATTTTTAACCATTTTCACTCTCTTGCTGCTTTTAGGCACTCCTGATAAGCTGCCTCCGGTCAATGTGGCACAGTATGTGAGATCGAGTCGTGGTACGGATTTGGTATTCTATGAGGGCAACACATACACGCCCAACGAGAAGTTACGCGAGGGTCAAAAGTCGCGGGACTGGAAGTGTTCCATGTACCACAAGGCGAAATGTCGCGCTCGCCTGAACACGCGGATCACCGACCGGGGCGATCTCATTCACATGACCAGCCAGAAGCATACGCACACGCCTATGTATCTGCTGCAGCAGGAGGGCGCAGATGTGAGGAAACTCTGCCTCACACGGAATCCACAATGCGAGGGCCTGCGCACTACCAAAGCGGGCAAATCAAACTAATCTTAGGCCTTTGAGTGGATAACAAACAGAATAAAATTTGCTTTTCTTTGATTTAATTTGATTGCTGATTAATTAGTAATAGTTGATTTCTGATGGCATTTAAACCAGCTGATATATTTCACTAATGTATTTATCATTTTCCCATTTGCAGCTGAGCTCTCTGGCTATCTGACTGTGGAGACGGTGATCAATGCGCAGGGAAAGCGCTCGCTGATAAAGTGCCCCAAGCTGCGCTTCATTCGCGGTCAGCGTAAGTCCGTGCAGTTAGTCTATAGCCAATACGCGTATGCGAAGAACAATGAGCACGGTCCGACTACCTATTGGAATTGCCGCATACGACGTACTGGACTGCCGGCTTGCAATGCTCGACTGTCCACGACGAAACTGCCCAATGGCAGCTACAAGGTGTGCTTGACCCGGCCGGAGCACAATCATCCGCCCTCGAAGCGCATCGCACGCATGCTGCAAGATTTTAGAGTTTAAGCTGAGAAAGAAAATATATGTAAGCCCTGAGGCGAAACGACTTGAGCACGACTTATTTAATTAAATTCTTAAGTTAAGTACATTTGCATAAAGTTTAACTAATTGATTATTTGTTTACTTTTATGTATGTAGAGAACAGCGTTGCGATATATTCGGCCACATCGCGGGGTCGCATGCAGCTCATCTATGGTGGCCAGCCATTCATATTTGAGAAGACTTTAAAGCTGTCTACGGGCGAGGAGAAGCGCTATTGGCGCTGCAATCAATGGTGGAATCAGAAGTGCCGATCGAGAGTGTTCACAATCAATGACATTGTCTGTCCACTGAATCGCTTCCACACGCACGAGGAGATTGTGCGAAGGAAGAAGCGAGTGAGGCGCATCCAACCCGCACAGGAGCAGAGCAATGCGAATACCAAGGTTTATACCACAACAGCATCAGTTAGGCAAGAGCAGCAGCAGCAGCAGCAACAGGTGCAGGTGCAGCACGACCAGCAGCAGCAACAGCAACAACAACAACAGCATCTTCATCATACGCAGCAGCTGTCCAGCGATGCAATGTTGGGCACAACGCTGAGCGATGAGGCAGCAGGCACCATCGATGTCAACGATCTGGGCATGCATTTAAAGTATGAGGAGATTGTGGCCGACGTGACTGGCATGGTGGGCGGACATACGCACACACGTGTGCTGAGTCGCAAGAAGTGAAGAGCTGGAGGAAAGAAAGGGTGTCTGTAGCTCGTAATGATTCAACTGTCTATTAATACATTCAAGCTTCTATAGTGCATATACACATTATTCAAGTAAACGCAATTTTAATAAACTTAGCTAAGGCTTCAACAGCAATCAAGTAATTCGATATACATGTATGATCCTCAGCTTCAATGTGAACCCCAGTTGCTTCCCTTTATACATACACTCTCTCTCTGTCTTTTTCCATCTCTTGCAGCGGCTGTCTTTTACTACACCAAGGGCCAGAGAAAATCCATTAAACTAAATTATGGCGGGCATAGCTATGTGAAGTTCATGGAGAACAGTCGCGGCACCAAGTGGATCTGTGCCACACGCTCCACCACGAAGTGTCGGGCTCGCGTCCGTACCAAGGATGAGATTCTGGAAGTACTACATGGTCCGCACAATCATCAACTGTGCCGCCGACACTGCGAACGTGCCAAGCAACGACGAACTGCCAGCCAATCTTAACTCGAATATAATTTATCTAGGACTAGGATTTTTACATAAACAAATATATTTAAATTTTATAAAATCCATTTATACGAAAGTAATTAGTCACAATATATATTAAGTTAAGCATAGAAATATACATCTCAAAATTTAAAAATATAAAATATATGCTCAAGCCAGGACAGCAATCGAGATACGAATCGATAGATATATCTCTTAGTTTATTTATTTACTAATTTATTGTAAAATTCATAGTGAGCTCAATAAGAAACCAGATAGTAATATATCTTATAAGTTCTAGAAATTAATGAGACAGCTGTAGATTTCTCTGAATACAAGAAATCTTTATTATGGAAAAGAACCTTTACTCGAATGTCACGCAGTGGTACTATAAAACCCTGCTTTAGGAACACTGATCAGCAGAATCTCTTTAATGGATATGTAAATCAAATTAAATATTTAAACGCTTCTTATAATGTGGCATATTAAAACATATATATACATAAACATATATATTTCGGTAATGAAACTGTTCCATGCATATACATGTATATTCAAATCGTGTTGGCAGCTAATGGAGCTCCTCGAAGCAGGGCTCGCACATCCAGTTGCTGCCGGGACAGCTGTCACAGCAGGTGGTCAGACGTTCCAGATTGGTTTTGCCCTTCTTCAGGCACGTCACGCATTTGCCCTTCATGCGGGGCACGCCCACAAATACAAAATTGTGCCGGTTGCTAGAGGTACGTAAAATGTTCTCCGGGTTGCTTAGATTCAATTTGGCTCTCACGGGCTCTATCTGGGTAACAGCGGCAACCGGATCTATTTTCAAATTTATAGTTGGCGTAAAAGTCCGGCGTTTAACAACTGGTGCATCCGGGAGCAATTGCTTCACGTTAATCCGCGGTACGGGTACACGCTGAGGATCACGGCGTAGTATGACGGCGCTGCTCACATTGGGAGTTCGTGTTCTGCGTGTGTAAGTGTATGCTGCAAGAGATGAGTTCTTAATTTAGAATCGTGTCTGGGAATGTATATGGATTTACAATCTATCTATAATTAAACTAGGTACTCTATAGTAAGAGTGTGGGATTACGTTAGAGTAGACATGGCATGTTTAAGTTGACAAAGTTTTTATTGAATGTGAAAATAGGGAATTGAAGACTTCAGTAGATAGCAATTGTTTCAGCAGTCGTTAGTCCAGCTCTCAAATTCCTTTACTTCAGCAGATGAATTGAGCTTCGTAATCCTGTCGCGCCTTTGAAATTACCTGTAAGAATCGTAAAACTCATATTAGCCAGCCAGAAGATTGTTAAAGTGAATTACAATTACAATACAGTTATATATATCCATTGATGAATCTATGGTTTATGCTTAGAATAGCCTCTTATCTGCTGTTAGATAATCTTTATGCAAATCTCTGCAACCTCTCATTAAAGCAGGAAGAAAATAAAATTCCTTAATCGTATGAGGATTTCTTAAATGAAATATAGTTAAAATTATCAAGGAGTTGCCATAGTCAAGCTCTGTAAAGAGAGAAGTTTTTAAATCATTCACTAGTCAACAAGATTTAAAGTCAATTAGTATTACACTAGGTCTATGGTGTATAGACTCTGGGCATGAAAGTCTTCAATGGTTGTGGTGCTGCATGGTTGTGGCTGCCTCTTAGTCCAGTAATAGCCTTCCTCCTGGTAGTCAACGCAGCATTGCAGCCCAGTTTCTTGTAGAAACTGCAACGCCAAAAGGCCATGCAACGTGGCACATTCCTGGAGTGGCAGCTGTACGTGTGAGCCTCGTAGACCAGCTGGCCACGATAATTGTAGCTGAGCTCTGCAAAATAGTTGACAAGATATGAGTTGTTTTGGATAACATTGATTACATCTAAGCACTTACTACTGGGGAGTACAGAGAGAGATTATATATCTTGAACTATGTAGTCTACAACATGTAGGGCTTTATTCGAAATTATGCTTAGTAACTAAATTGCACTCGATATTAACTAAGAGCCATGGCCGCCTAATCGTGTATGAGCATTAATGAGGCGTGCATTATGTCATGATCGGATAGCTGCAACGTTGCCGCGTCCGTAGACAGCAAATGGTGCGGCTGTGGCTGCTGTATCAATAGCTCCTGCTTCGGCTGCTCCACCTGATACTGGGTTATGCTATGGACGCGACTTAGCTTCGTGCGCGACGTGGTGCTCACAGCGGCCAGCCGATTGCGCTGAATGATCTTCTCAATCTTCTCGGTGTGTGGTGCATGATTGTGTAGACCTCCGGTGATGCTCTTTAGCTTGCCATTTTCGAGGACGCAGCGGGAGCGACAACGTTGCTCGTGCACCTTCTTCGAATAGTTGTGACAGCGCCAATACTCCTTGCTATTCTTTCTGCTGTGGCAGTTGTACATGAAGCCATTCAAGACCAGGCAAGGCGTCGACCAGGGGCTTTCAATAAACAATAGTTCGCTGTCATCTGTAAAGGAGAGAAATACAAATATGTGATTAGCATTGATATTCATCTATAGATCGAGAATTTCGTACAGTGTAGATGCAATATAGTCTACCATATTAGTAAGCTAACAAGTTTGATTTTAACTTGAGTTTTATTTAAGAGACATTTATTATTATATTATTTAAATTAATTTAATTGAAAAGTTCATTTGCTTTATGTTTTGGTTAAGTTTAGCATCTGGTGCAGCTTCACTTTCTGCATTGGCTTCAGCTCGACAACCTGCTCGATCATCTCCTCATCCTCCTCGTCGGCAGCGTCGACTAATGCCTGCATCTCAATCTCTGTTGCCTCGGAGGCGGGCACGTACAGCTTGCACTCCTTGCCGTCCTTGGCGGTCATGATGCTTATGTTGCTGCTGCTCAAGTATTGTGATATCTTTGGATTCGATGTGCATATCTCGATGTACTCATCCAGCTCCTCCTCCACATTGTACAGCTGCCTCTGTCCTATGCGACTCACATGAGATTCGTGATTGTGCAGACGGCGTGCGTCAACAAATTCTCCATTCTTTGTGATGACGACCGCTTTGCAGCGCAGCTTGAGCACATCTGCACAGCGCCATGTCGTTTGGCCATTTGCCTGGGTTAGCTTCTTGTTGTAGATGTAATCCTTGTAGACTAGCTGCGCGTTCTTCTTTTGGCTGCGTATAAATTTGATTTTGCCAGCTGCATTAGCGCGTATACAGAATATATAAATACAGAGGGAACAGAGTGAACAAGAATTGTAGAAGAGAGCGTGAGTAAGAAGTCTGCCTTAGATCTAAGTGCAATCAATATACAAGCTACAATTTATGCTTAGACGCTACGTGAAATAAAACAACGCACATTAAACAATTTTTTGGCTTTAAGCATTTTATTATAGCAAAGAACAACAACAGCCCTGCACACACACAATTTTTTGTATGTACATATTCACCAAGATTCTACTAAGTTTACGGAAAGGCGGTTCAAGTGCAATCCAACTTACGTCCATCCACAATAAAACTATCAACACAAAATTATACATATTTTATTATAGCACAAATTCACAATTATTTCACAAGTTTGCCTGAAATTTCACAAAAAGAAAACACTCGCAACACTTCTCATATAACACTAAGCTACTGTTAATTCACATTCAATAAAAGAAACACTAATGAAATTATGTATATGTATACTTATGTATATAACAAAAAAATAAATTAACGAACCAACAAAAAATATGTATGTAGCTTGGTTTTCCAATGCATCTGTGCGGCGTTGCCATCTTTTGCGAGCACAGCGTTGCATTAACCAGAAATAGTCGAAAAAAAAAAAACAAAATGATCTGGCAGCACTATGCAATGAAACAATTCAATTTATTCAGCATTATTTAATATATAACATTGAGATCAACATAAGCACTAAATATGATTAATTCAATATGTACGTACCTGTACAAATTTTGTTACAGCGCACATAGATAAAAATTATGCTGAATATAATTTACTATAAATTGTTGACATTTTAACAGTACATTTTCAAATGTAATATTTGCACCGCACTGTAACGGCTACCATCTCGACAGTGGGAAAATGCTCGTAAGCCAATTCAGATTGAACAGAGATGGCAACGTCAACAAACGTGCAAATATAGTGGCAACTCTAATCGCTCAAATATCCATCGGCAATTATAAAATCACGCACGTGGATGCCACATAAATCGAATACCTGCATCTAGCTCCCACATGTAAATGAACAATTATTTAAACAAAATCAACCCCACTACTATGAAACTATTAACTGAACACATTTCATGAGACTCGGCAATTGATGCCGTCGCTCGAATCACTGACAGCAAGCTTTTACGTTGCTGCAGCCATTCAGAGCAACATCTTATCCTAACAAGCAAAACAACCACCATCGACGACGTTGCTGTCATTTTTCTTCAGGTGGCAACGCCACAACGAAATTGGTAAACGAAGGCCAACAATTTTTAGTGCTTCAGAGGCGTCGGTTCTAGCTGAGAATGTTAATGAAATACAAATACTACAAATCGAATAGAGAATTACCTGTATTAACAGAGTACCTTTTGTTTACAGCTCCAATAAAGTTCAAGTGCTTCAATTTCAACAGCCGGCCAGTCATTTGATCCTGTGTCCTCAGCCTGGGAGTCTCCAGCTCGCACCAGATTTTATATGTATTTTTTAAACACTCTACTTACCTCCGCGACAATTATAAACGAATATCAAACGCGAGAGCGGCCACCTTAGCAAAATGATTTTGCTTCGGTCTGTCACTCGACCGAAAACTCTTTTCGAGAAAATAGAGCAACAGCCTAGTCTGAGCTAATCTTATCTCAACTAAAATGGCTGATAAAGCAGCTCTTAAATGTGCATTGAATGTTGATAAAGCGCTGATGATATCGCAGCGTAAGATTGAAGCAGATTTAAGGGCTCTTTTACAGCCAGAAGGCTAAGCTCGAATTGTGAACTGCGCGCCGCATTGAAAGCCAACATTAGGCCAATTGGAGTTGAAAAGCCAATTTGGAAAAACAGTTACAAAGATATTTGCATTAATTGAACAATTAAAATCCATGCGCAATTCACAAATTCGACTGCCTGAGATTACTGAGTACTTTATCTATATCTAATGACAGCCGATCGTTAGTCATGAACTGGATCGGGCCATAGTCAAAATGTCAACCAACCTTGAGCCTCTGTATTGCCTTGATCCGCGCCGGTGTCGACAAACGAAGAATCGCTGTAGCTCTGCGACTGTTGCTTGACAACGGCCTTTGATGTGGTGGCTGCGATGCTGGTGCTTGTGTTGCCACCGGTTTGGTTGCCGGCATCTTCGTTTTCGGTAAAATAGCTATCATCATAACGCATGTCGCCGTAGGCATCATCCTCTACGTAGGGCGTATCGCCATCGCCCGCCACTTCGGCATGCTCTTCGCTATAGTCTGGCTCTGATTTTGTGGGCAATTCCATTGGGAGATCAATATATTCAGCTTCCTCTTGTGCGGCCGCCTGCTGTTGTTGTTGTTGTTGCTGCTGCTGGCGCACCTGATGCACCTTCGTATCGCTGGCCACCACAGTTGTCTGTACGGTTATCTGTTGTGTTCCCAGCTGCTGTGTGCTAGTGGTTGCATTCGCAGACGTGTCCGTTGTCGATTCCAGTGGGTCAATTACGTTGGCGGCGGCGGTGCTACTTGTGGTGGTTGTCTTTGAGCGCTTCACAGCACCTGTGCCAATCAGACTGCCCCGTTGGGCCGAACGTTTGTTTGTCGACACCAGCGTAGCTGTTGTTGTGGTTCCCGTTTGCAGCTGGTGCGTTTGTAATTGCTGCTGCTGTTGGGGTTGTTGTACGATGGTGGCTTGTGGTGCGGCTGTTGTCTGGATGACAATTTGTGTGGTGGCCTTGTCATCGCCCAGAACATCGTCAACGGTCTCAATTTTGTACCGGGCAGAGGCGCGCGGCTGTTGACGTTGTACACGCTGGGCGGGGATTTGTTGTTGCTGTTGTTGTTGTACATGAGGTGCGGCTGGTGGGGGTGTGGGTTCCTGTGGGGGCTGCGGCGCAGGATCATTCTGAAATTTTCAACAGTTTATTTTATTTATATTTTGTTGTGTGACTGGCCAACACGAGATAAGAACAAGGCCTAACTTCGCACACAACTACTATACTCACTGATATTACAATAGTTTTTTAAGCAACATATAGTAAAGAATATACGAACATCCACCTATACTAATATACCACATACCCCTGCATATAGTCCCGTAGTGCCCCTTCTACCTGTTACATATTGCCATACAAAATTACAATGCTCTCTGTTAGGGTATAGCAAACAACCACCAAAACGCGCGCACACTGCTATCATCTAAAACTAGCAAAGAGAGCGAAACAAATACACTTCTCAACAGCAGCATATTCATGCCATCTCTATCACACGTACACGTTTTGTATGAAGCGTGTTGCGTTTTATCGAGTACAGTCAAACCAGCTCTTATACAGACAATTTTGCCTGCTACATGTGTGTATTGTGTGTGTGCGTGTGCGCTTTGTATGTATTGCGCGCGCGAACAGCGTTTCATGTTCTCTTCTCGTATGAAGCTAAGCATATGGATTTATACTCACGTCTGTCAGCCCCTTTATTTGCAGCGACTCTGCTGTGCTTATGAAGGCTGGCAGGGCGTCCTGTTTAACGTTTACTTCGCCGCAATACATAAACTGAATCAGATCCTTCAATGCCGAATGACTGACATTATTTAAAAAGACTGCAATTTTAGATAAAAAACAAATATGTTAGAGTTTGCTCGGCTGGCACATATTGCCGACTTGTTTTTTTTTTTTCTTTTCGTTTCGGTACTTACCGATGGCATGGGTATTCGATGGCATTTGCGTAAACATTTTGCGGAAAAAGGGCGAGCAGACGGACAACACCAAACGATGCGCCTTCACAATTTGCCCCTCCGCAGCCAGCGAAACGTCCACTAAATCTCCACGGCATAGCGATTCGTGAAAACCAGCAGACAGATTTGTGTTGAAATTGTTCCAGCACAAACTGAATTGCTCGTCGTCCGCCATCTTGGACGAGCGTAGAAATCAATAGAATTTTCTGTATCTGCTTTGTTGTGTGCGTGTGCTGAACAGAAAAAAAAATGAAAATGAAAATTGCGAAAATCAGTTTAATTTATAGTTTTTTTCTTGCAAGCAAATGGAATGCGGGAACACATTTGTTTACAAATGTCAAGACACATCAAAAATGCAGACGCATACAAAATTTAGAAGTAAAAAAAAACTGGGAAATTTTTTCAAGCGTGTAGAGGCATAAATTTTTTAGTTATCACATTGATTTAAATTCAGCTTAAAAATGGTATATTCAATTAGGAACTACATGTAGATGTGCACAACTTACCTATTTCAAGTATATTTTTATAATAAAATACTAAGATTATGCACAAATTAAAAATAATTACTTTTACTGCGCTGGTGACGCGCAGTTGCGTCCAACTTTTTCAACGAGTACCACGAAATAAATGTATACTAGCTAGGGATGAACGACAGTTTTATACTGGGTAGGTATGCTGCTAAATAATCGATGTATCGATGCGTAAGGCAAGCGATAGTTTCTTTTTTGCTTACAACACTGCAATGTGTTGGCAAACGTATGAATATAATTTAAGAATTCAAATTAACGGACAAAAATACATTTTGTATTTATTCAAGCATTGACTTTGATATTTGTTTTAAATTAAAGGCATTTATGGATAGAATTGTTTAAAAAAAGCAATTTTTGCGTTGCACATATAAGTTGTGTTTGTTTTATTAAGTTATTTTAATAAATGAACAATATTCTGTATAAAGACAAATTCTCTTCGAACTTTTATTTATATATATATCTGTAAAATACATATTTTCAAAAACATATTTTGACCTGGTTGTAAAAATATCAGTTTATCATATAAATCGCTTATCATATAATACCTTATTTTTACATTTTTACCGTAACACTTTAAAACTCATCATACCAAAGATTTGTTTATTGAGTCAAGTGTGCGAAATTCTGCACTTGAGCTCCACTTGAAATCGGATCAGTGATTCAAAAGCGCCAATTAACATGGTTTATTATTTGTGTAGACTTAAGGACTTTGCAGTAATAAATACGCATACTTAAGTTCAAGCAGCGAAATTAAATCTGCATGAAGAGGCTGCGAACAAACAACAAAAACAACAACAACAACAACCAGATAGAGAGAGAATAGACAAGAGACAAGACAAACACACGCACACAAACACAAACACACACACGCACGCAGGCTGCTTGGCCTGTGCTGCGCTGTGATTGGCTACAGATCCGCCATTTTCTTAAGCAAGCAACATAGATCTGTCAGTGTGTGTGTGTGCGCTTGTGTGGGTGTTTGGCCAGCGCCTGCAAAGATTCAATTTTCATTCAGTACGAAAAACGCGCTGACAAATTGAGGACACGCTCGAGTGCGCAGCGGAACGGCGCATCGTTGAAGTTGACACAGCTAAATAAGACGAGTACGATTGCACCCCAACCCTCGCACCTAAGCATAATCGATGCTGCCCTCCCCCTCTCTGCCGCCTCTTCAAGTGTCGTTCGAGTCCGTTCGAGTCAAGTGCATTTTGGCAAATTGCTGTATTTATTTTAATTTAAAGTGCGATCCACTCGAGTGATTTGAATTGTGGCAAAGCCAAACAAACAGAAAAGCAAAAGAAAAAAAAAAAATAAATAAATAATCCATATACAAAATCAAATCTAAGGAAATGTTGCAACATCATCAGCACCAGGCACAATCCGCCGTCTACTATGACTACAATCAAACGCCCAGCCCCAGCAGCCTGACCAATGCGGATGCTCTAAACACAACCCCATTCTCGGTCAAGGATATACTCAATATGGTCAATCAAACGGACGCATACGACGGCGCCTATGGGCATCTAGAGAGGTAAGCACTTGCTGCTCTCACAATGAAAGAAATTTATCTTATACTACATAGGTGCAAGAGAATAGTGTATAACAATGTTAATGTATTACTGTCATAATGTATATAATAACATAACAATAAATTGTTATACAAATTGGAAGTATTATTTGTATACAATTAGCAACAGTTTTTAACTGTTTCGCAATATCTATCATTCATCTGTTATTATTATACAACTTATAGCACTATATAACAGTTAAATAGAATGTACTGCAACTTATAACATGGGTATTACCTATCTTTTGTTGGCATATAATTTGTAACAGTTTAATATGATGATCAATGAATTGCAATGTATAACAGTATGTTAGGACAATGAGCTTTCAAGTTTTATTGGTCTTCACAAGGCAATAACTAACTGTTATATTTTTTATAACAATTTATAACAAAAACTATAATAACCCGCAGAGTTGGGTAAATACTGGTTCGAGGTATAAGAAAAAACTATATTTTAGTTTTTTTCTATATATTCCATAGATTTCAAATTGATCAAATATACATATATTTATTATAAAATAAAAAAACTTATTTACTATAAGATATAAATTATCAAAAGTATTAAAATATGAACAATAATAAATCATTAAAAAATAATAATTTTAAGCCGTCGACCATATCATTTTATCTTAATAAAAATGTGCAATGTTTTTGCAGATGTTCTTAAGAGTTATCAAAGGATTTCATTGAGACGAATTTCTTAAACATATTTCAAATTATTTTTCGGCATTACCTAAAGAACACAATTGTCAACAAACCCGTTTTTAAATTCTTCTGAAAAAGAAAATATTAAATTGGATAACAGGCTTTTGGCTTTGATAAAATGGAAATTTCTTAGCCCACCAAATAATAATAATAAGACATAGTAGAAGACAAATTAATATTAAGTATAAACGTTATAATGTAGGACACGTGATATGCAACCTAAACAGTATAAGAACTTCTTCTAGATGTACCATCTACCTGTTCAGAACAAACCTTTCCACAAATCTGCATCTTGGACAAGCCAAATTTGGTGTTGTGTATTTTATATTATTTATTTTTAATAAGGCTGCAAAGGAAATTAATTTCTACCAATTTTCCACGAAACCACAATATTATGCTAACCTTTAGGCTGAGAACCCGATGAAGAAGAATGCAGAGAAAGAGTGAGAGAGAGAGAGAGTGGCAGTGAGGGAGAGAGAGTTATAGTATAAGAAATCCTATAAAAACATATGAACAGCATGAATTGCAAATAGGACTAAAAGGACAAATCATTGTTATTTGTACAAGAGGCCAGAGACGAAAGGCGATAGACGAAAGACGAAAAAATAAAGACAGAATGCAGCCGCAGCCAGACAAAGTTTTAACAATAAGAAAAACAAAGTCGAAGTCAGGCAGGCAGGCAGGCGAGGCAGTCGAGGCAGTCGAGGCAGTCGAGGCAGTCGAGGCAGTCGAGGCAGGCGCCGGACCTTGAGTTGCTTTGAGCTGCCTGTGTCCTGGCCAACATGTGTGATTCGCATGTGCAGTAATTGTGATGAGGCATGAAATGATGTCACCAAGGGGCCGGATATATAGAGTCAGCAGGACATTGAGCCAGAATGCAACATGTGCTAAGCAGGCCAATAAATTCACTTATTCACTTTTCGCTTTTTCTTCCTTTTGTTGTCCTGCAGCGCCTCCGCGCTCTATGGCGCCGCTGAGTACCAACAGCAGCAGCAGCAGCAGCAGCAGCAGCAACAGCAACAGCAACAGTTACAGCATCCACTCGAGCAGGCCAGCCAGGCGCAGCTCCTACAGCTTCAACTCCATCAGGAGCAGCAGCAGCAGCAGCATCTGCAATCACATCTTCTCGACCCAGAGCAGGACGCTTTGTCAGCATCCGCGATGTCGCCGCTGTTGCCGCCGCCATCGTCGTCGCACGGACATCATCAGCTCTATGCCAGCTATCATCAGGACTATGGCATGCCCAGCCATATGCTGCAGCATGCCCACCCACATCCACATCCACATCCACATCCACATCAGAGCTATCAGTCGCCCTACAATGTGAGCGCCTCTCAGTTCTATGCCACGCCCACAGCAGGCGGCTATCAGAGCAACTACAACTACAATTACAATGCGTCGGACGTGTACGCCAGTCCCTCGGCAATTGTTGCGCCCAGCACAGCAATCAAAAGCGAGTATATACCCACGCCCTATGTCACGCCCTCGCCCACACTTGATCTGAACAGCTCGACGGAGGTGGAGTCAATGGCTCCCACCCACAAGCTGGCCAATGGCAACGGCATTGCGCAGCGACTGCTCGAGCCGAGGCACATGAATGGCACGACAGACTGCGCAAAGAAAAGTGAGTACTGTCCAATACCCTCTAATTGAATGATAAAGCCAATGGGAGTCATATTCGATAACATTAATCATCTCTGCTTGAGTAGGTCAAAAGCAGAAGTTGCTTAAATTGCAAACTATCACAGATTAGAGTAAGAAAAAAAGTATTTATCGGTCTATCGATGATATCAGTTAATCAATCTTTGACAATCTTGATAAGCAAAAGGATAGATATTCAACATAATTCCATTTGCATGGTTTTTTCTTCACTTATCGCCACTATTCTACTTTAACTATCGATAACATCAGAGTCCCTCGATTAATCAATCAATCAATCAATCAGATTGCTGCCTTAGAAGATTAACCGAGTAGAGTGTAGAACCATATATCTTCAGTCTTGACTGTTCGACGCCTCATAGCTTACCAAACATCAGAGATTACCTATAATTACATTGATTGATAACAGTAATCAAGCATTCAATCAGTTTGATTATCGTGAGTCAATCAATCAATCTATCAGTCATCCAATTAACCTCTTCTTTCGTAAAACCTTTTTTAATTCTCCACTTCCAGAGGACAGCCAGGTGACTTCCTCCCGCTCCGAGCTGCGTAAGAGCAACAACAACAACAATAACAACAACAACAGCAGCAGCAACAACAGCAACAACAACAACATCAACAACAACAACAATGTCTCTGGGAAGCCTCGCATGAAGCGCAAGCCGCGTGTCCTCTTCTCACAGGCGCAAGTCCTGGAGCTGGAATGCCGCTTCCGCTTAAAGAAATATCTAACTGGAGCCGAGCGAGAGATCATCGCACAGAAGCTGAATCTATCTGCGACACAGGTGAAAATCTGGTTCCAGAATCGTCGCTACAAATCGAAACGCGGCGACATCGACAGCGAATGCTTTGCGAAGCAGCTGAAGCTGAAACCAGAGCCGTCGCCGTCGCAGTCGCTGTCGACGACGACATCGCTGCCGCTGCCGCCGCCACCGCTGGCCAATCACATGATGTGGCCACCTACCGGACAGCAGCTGCAACTGCAGTAGCAACCCTATCAATAGAGAATTCTAACTTATTGCAACCTATGCAGATCTTATGTTTTAGCCAATGGAAATGCCTCATAACTCTAGTACCTTCTTGTATATATATATATATAAACATACTATTGGACAATAAATAAAGTGTAAGACCGAAACCGAGTTTGTTGTTGATTTCTAGGGTATATTTTGGTAGGTTTTCGGTAATGTACAAATGCATCACGTCCAGCCATCTAACAAACCTCTCTGACTTTTTCGTTCAATAGCTCTTTCCTTCAGTTACGATCAATCTGCTGACTATTGAACTCTGCTGATTAGCAACAATTTCCATTCATTTGTATGTACGCTTCACACCATGAAAGGATTTTTCTTCTCTTCTTACTCAAAAGTTTTTCACTTGCTTTCAATCAAGAGTCTTGTCAACCACTATTTGTCTCACTCACACTTTCCACATTTTTCTTTGGATCTCATCCATCAACTGCTGTTTCACACTTTGATGGGGTCTCTTTGCGCTTCTCACGTGGTAGTTTTTCGCTTTGACTTCAATCAGGACTCTCTATCTCTCTCTCTCTCTCTCTCTGTCTGTCTTTCTCTATCACTCGCATATCTCGGGTTCTCTTCTGAGTCTAAACTTTTGTTATGCATAAGATTCTGAATTCACTTGCTTGAAAGGCTCTTCTCTCGGCAATTCTCATACAACAGCTTTTCACTTTGATCTCAATAAGGATCAATTACGGAGCATCAGCTGCTGTTCGCTTGCCTTTGAGTTTCATTTAATAATTGCCTGAATAAAGTGCTCGCATATTCCAGTTCCACGAACTCTCTGTCTTTCTCTATATACTATATACATGCATATATAAGTATCTGTATATTTGTATATGTATTGGAGGCGAGCAGGCGAGTAATCGAGTAGCTGCCACCGATCCATTAGGCACCGCATCTGCGTATAATTGTTGTCGATCGCCGCATAAATCAATTTTATCAAAACGCAACGATCAGTTTTATGAATAAATGAGGAAAAACGCCAAAAACAATTTCCGTTTTTATTTTTTGAAAAACGAACACGAAAACCAAAATGAAATGTTTTCCTTTTGCAAAAGGGTTGAGCGAGAGGAGCGAGGAGCGAGGGGCGAGAGGCGAGCGGAGTGGGTTGGGGACTGCGTCGCAGACATTACAAAGGTTGCTTTTATGAAACGTTTAAGTGGCAGCCAATGCAACTGTAAAACGTCTTACAGCAGACGCAGCCACAGCCTCCGATAGCCTCAGATACAGATACATTTGCAGTGGCAGCTACAGATACAGCTATACAGACATGGCTACAGATACATTTGCAGACATTTATGACAGGCCGGGCTAATATTTCATGGCGTGTGTGTGGGGGCAAAGTTGCCGCTGCCACTCGGTGGTGCAGTGGTTGCTGTGGTGCTGGAGTGCCACATATCAATTACTCCACAAACACATGCCACACAGGCCAAAGGGGCAGGGGCAACGGAGCAACGGAGCAACGAAGCAAGTGCAGCTGATCACACTTTTTGTTTCCTCTTTATTTTGGGCTGATGTGAAGCATTTTTGACAGGCTGAACTTTTGGGGCTGCTTTGGGGCGCTGCCTCGGGTCAAATGTCAATCAGAGAGCATCAACCGTGGACTTAGATAACAATTATGACAGGCTAACAGAACATATATAGCCAATCACAGAGCTAACGCATGAAAGATGGCCATTTAATAGTTGGCAATAGCCGGCAGTGGGCGTGGCTAATCGAGAGTTCAGTCTAGACTAACTCGAGTGGATTCAATCATATAAACTCTATTAATTTATTAACTTTTAGAAGGCATAAAGCAATGGAAATCAAACTGATCTCGACAAATATAATGATATATGTTTGTAATGATGTAGTGAACTGAAGCTCATTTAACTGGCAGAGACTTTTCTTAGTCAAATATACTTTTAGTTAACTGTTCGTGCAATCCTTTGACAGCACAGCGCCTTTTAAATTTTAAGAACATGTAACTTGTCCTGATATAACAAGATCTCAGTTATAGTCAAAAAAGGGTTGGCTACACTCGTATTTGATATCTTCCTTTTCTATATTCAAACTCTTCTACATGCAGATTCAGATTCTTTTTTATTCCGATTCAGATTTATCTATATTCAGTTTAATCTCTATTCAGATTCTTCCATATTCAAAATCTTCTACATTCACATTCGTATTCTGACCCTCACTCCCATATCTGGTTACTAAATGGCTTCAAATTGACTATGCCTCCGTAATTAAATTATTATTCTGATCTTGTGTTCTTAAAGACTTTCAAACAGATCAATGAGTCTCGTGGGGGCGTGGTCAGCACAGTGGCAAACAAAACACCCCCAAAGGACATGAACCGTACCGAAATCCATGTCAAGTGTTTCTAAATGTTACCTAATGGACCACACTGACCAGAACAAGAAGAAGAAGACAAGGTATAGCAATAGGATTTGGCGAATGGATCGAAGCTAGAAATAATGCTGGCTACATTAAGGTTTCGTCTTACAATATATGCGTCGACGTCGTCGGCGTCTGCCGAGCGGAGACTGGAGTCTAGACCGTGGCTCAAGTGGAAAATTTGTCATTTGCCCATATATCACATGGGATCTGTGAGATAAGCGATGGATGCGTTCTGGCTGGGCTTGTAGCGCCGTTTAATTCATGTTGCGTCAAAGGATCAAAGGCGCCACAAGCCGCAGTAACAAGCCGCAGCTACCCCATCTCTCTCTTTCCCTCTCTCTCTCTCTCTCTCTCTCTCTGTTTGTCTCTCTTTGGCTGCTTTCACCGCTTTCATTTGCATTTCCTCAATTAAAATGTGCCGCGAGAAGCCGCCAAAGTGAGAGTTACGTAAGCAAATTAAGATTTATTAACAACAATAAGTAAACAATATAGCAAATGCAACAACAACAATTAGTTGGCCAAATACACTGAGAGAAATTGTTTTTTAGTTATTATGCATCTTACATTAAATTGTATAATTTATATAGTTTAGTCAAATAAATTAATATGTATCACATATAAATTTAAGTTAAAATACACTGAGAGAAATTGTTTTTTAGTTATTATGCATCTTACATTAAATTGTATAATTTATATAGTTTAGTCAAATAAATTAATATGTATTAAATATAAATTTAAGTTAAAAATAAAGTTAAAAATAGTATACTATTTTATGAAACATTACAAAATTCGTAATGCAAAAGCAAATTGATCAAATAATTTTGAGCTCTTGTTTAAGTCTTTAAATATTTATAATTTTATTTATTTCTTTTCAGCAAAATGTGTTTTATATTATATTTTAGTTTGTTTATTGATGAGTAAGCGCAACTTTGCTTAATTTGCTTAATTAATTACTTTAGATTTTCGCTAAGTGCATGGCTTGTCGCATTCCACGCTTTCCTTCCTTTCCCGCAGCCGGGTGGCATTCGCATTGCGTAATTTTCCAATTGATTTTCCTTTGCCGCTGCGCCTTTCGCCTGTCAGTGCGAGTCTTTGCCTTTAATCTTTGCTCTGTCAAGTGGATTCAACCCAAACACAAAAATATACGAAAGACTTTGACATTATATCAAAAAGAAAAGCAAAAGCAAACGAACAACAAGAACAACAAGAAAGGAAAAGATGAAAAACTTATTCATTGAGTTGCTCATTTCCATTCGATGTGGCCATAAAAATCGCGAGCTCATTTTACATTTTCATTTTCCACTCTATAGAGTCTCTACTATGTACCGTATATATATATATATATGAACATATATACCAGCTATATATGTATATGTGGATCGGGTTAAATGTTTCTGTTTTATTTCCATCATTTCTGTTGTGCGGCGTCTCAAGTGGAAAATTGTGACAATTATATTCAAATTAATTGAGTAATTGCATACGAAAACTGAAGATCGTGTCGTTTAAAAGCATTTGATTTACGGCCTGTGGAAAACGCCACTCGAGTGGCTCAAATCCCAACTCGAGACTTTGATTGCCGCTCCTTTCTTTCATTCTTTCTGTTTGTTCGACTGTTTGAATTTGGAATTCAATTTCCTTCCGCCTTCAATATCCTATTGCACTTCCAGCACCTGTAAACAGAGTCTAAAGGAAAATTGAAATTTATACCTTTTATTACATACACAGAGGGAACTATGGATCTAGGAATATATATTTATATGGCTAAGCAATACATCACTTTACTTAACTTTAACCTTCACTTTATTATATTACTATCATAGATAAAGATCTTGGTTCAGGAAGAGCAATGAGTAAATAAATCGTATTCCATATACTATTCCATTGCAATAAATAGATTATATATTTACACTTTCTCACGCAATGTTCCGTCTTGCTATGTTCCCGTCGGCTCGCAAGCCGTTTCGCCGCTATCGAAGCTGGCGACTTGAACGATTTTTCCGATACGTTCACAAGGGGCGTGGCAAATAGGGAAATACAGAAGTGCTATATCCTAAGTTGGTAGATACATGACATTTGGAATATAGACAACATGTAGGTAAGTTCTACATTCCGCCATTCGAGGTGTGTCAAATCTAGAAATTGTGATTTCTTAACGCATTTAAATATTTAACGAATTTGTTATATATTTACCTGAGATCGAGTATAATTCAGACAGTCACGCCCGACTGCAAGGATCTATACAGACACTGTGTATGTGTTTTTAAATTACGAGCAATCAGTCTGATCTGCCTGAACAGCTTCTTGTTGTTGTTATAAATATTTAACAATTTTAATTGTCGTTTAATTTTAACTTTAGACTCAAAAATTTATTTCATTTAAATTTTAACGGAATATTTGAGATTTACTGCTTGCGAGCCATGTTAATACAAGCAGTGCCGTGCAGTAGTACACAAGCAGTCTCACCATGTGGATGCTATTAAGCAGTGCAAATGCAGATAATGTAAGCAGTGTACAGCAGCAAATGTGGATTATACATAATTTGAATTAACGAAAATTGAAAATATGTAGGAATAATTCTCTTGAACAATCAATAATTGAAGGAAATTCGATCTTCGTTGGCTTACCGAAGCTGCCGCTTCTTAAATAATTTTATTAAACAAATAAAAAATAAATCAATAGGTCACTCAGTGTAGTTGGGTTTGTGTACTTAACGCAAACACAAAGCGGAACACTTGCCAAAAATCAATCAAACGCCAAGCGAACGCAATATGGCTCAGATTTCATAATATTGGCTTAAAGAATGCTTCAACTATCACTTACAAAAGGACTTTGAATGTTAATGCAAAAGCAAAGCGATGCCAAGCAAACAATTGAAGTGCTTTTTGATAAACCATTAAAGCGAATCGAATACCAACAGAAACAACAAACAGAGTGACAGCGAGGCGAGCGAGGAAGATGAGCAAAGGTCTCCTGCCGATTGGTGGTGGGTGCACAAAATCAAACAAACTCAGCCAAGTTAATTGAAAATGTCTATTCATCATTCGTTTTACTTTTTCGTAATTCAATACCTGTTTGGCGTCTCAATAAACTATTTGCAGATAATCGCATCAGCAGTGACAACAAAAAAGTTCGGCTGCTGCCATTCAGTGAATGTGTTGGGACAAAAGCGAACGCGTGGCAAGCATCATTATACTAATTACTCGAGTATTATTGAAATGCATTCAATTGAAAGCATTATAACGAGCAATACCCTCACTCAAGCCTCAGCCCTCCAACCCTCCAGCCCACAACCCGCAACCCGCAACCCCTGCTGCAACACTTTGAGCGCACTTGAAAATTGGTTACTAACTTACTCAATTCTGACCGCAACGTCAACAACAGCAACAATAATCGCAACAGCAGGGCACGTGCACGACTAGAAGATATCCACGGTTGGAGTTTTACTTACAGAACCAGATGGACAATCGATTTGTATTGTTAAACGAAACAAAAAGCAATAGCCATAACAAATTATGTTGGAGCTATATGAGCTATAGGATCATCTATATAGAAAGCTATATGAGCTATAGGCTCATCTATATAGAAACATTCATGTTTTTAGCTCTGCTATTCCTTAGGTTATGCTTTTCGCTTTCCTGCTTTTCATGTATATCATTTAAACCGTTCAAAGTGCCCAGCTTCTGCCTGTTACATACATTTGTACCCAGACATTATACCCTATTTATCACATTTTTCAAGGGGTTCAGGGTAGAGCCACACGCTGCTTTTGCTTCCTTTTGTTGCAATCGCCATCGCTGACTTCGACTTCGGCTGCCTGAGGCGACGGCAATAGCAACAGCAACAGCAGCAGCAGCGACAGCAGCCCATTGGCATTAAGAGTCATTGAATTGGCAATAAAAAGATTATAGCCCGAAGGTGTGAAGTGTAGCAGAGAATCAGCGCAAGCATCCCCCACCCGTAGCACAAGCAAGAGCATCTGTTCCGCTCTGACGTGTATTAACTCGCTGCTTCCTCTCTCTCGCTCTCTCTCTCGTATGCTCTCTCCCTTCGTGAGCATCTCACTCAAGCTGGCAGCTTTGCTTTGCATGCGCGCGGCCATTTTGCTGCTCTGGCCAATCGGAGGCCATTCGGAATTTGTGACTACGCCAATTGCCCAATGACAGTCGCTCGCTTTGGAAATGTGCTCAAAAGGCACTTTGAAATGAGATTTAAGTGAGCGCAGGCACATAGCTATTGCCGCCCTTTGAGGCGCTAGCAAAAGAGCTTGAAAAATGTTAAAACCAAATGTGATGTTCACCTATAAATTATGAATAAATGTTAAATATTGTTGAATATGTGTAGTTAAATAGGCTTAGCTTCTATAGAATTCTTCTTGGTTTTTAGTTTATTCATGAAGTAGAACCAAATCAATATTATTAACAAACTATGACAAAATTGTAGTATGGGAACTTATAACATTTGAATAAATCTAACTTAAGAAATTATAATAAATTATTAAATTATTTTATAAAAATGTATTATTTATAATATTGAATAGAAGACTCTCTATGTACCTATATATCTAGCCTATATAAGGAGCTGTGCTTAAAAATAAGTAAGAAGAAGATGTAAACAAAAGAAAAATGCTTGAAGTAGTTAGAGAACCATTTAATTTACTTTAAGCCGGAGCGATGTGTTTTTTCCCTTTCAAGATATTTCTGCATAATTCTCTCAAATCTAAACAAAACGCAAACAGAAAACTGTGTCTCAGAGTCTACTCAAACTGTACCTGATTGAAGCCTGAATCGATTGCACAAGAGTTAACACATTTATAAACAATAAACAGGATGCAGGCACTACCCAAAAAAAAATAACGGAAAGATTTCCCATTTCGATTTGTTTACTGTTCACTTGAGAGCAAACTCAAATGTGAGGCCAATTGGCTGGCCAATGGGCGAGCCGAACGGCAACTAGCTCAATGTCTTAATATAGAACAGAATCCACCACCAACAGCAGCAGCAGCAGCAGCAGCCGCCGCAGTCGGCGCACTTGAGTGTGCCATATGGGAGCACCATGTGAGTGATTCTCTCTCGGATGATCCATTCAGGCTGCAGTTATTTAAAGAGCGCTCACAGCGCGACAGTCGAGCGCATTTGTGACGCAGCCGTCGAGACGTGCAGACGAAAAAGAACTGTTCAATATTATATAAAAATCTAAAATAGATATATATCATATATATATATATACTATATATAGTTGGTGCGTTAAGTGAATCATGTTGAATATGGAAAGTGCGAGTGCCGGCGCCTCATTAGCGGGCTTGAGCAAAACTCTGACTACGCCCTTCTCGATCAATGATATCTTGACGCGCAGTCAGCCCGCGCGTCGCATCTCCGATCCGGAGCACGAGTTGGAGCTGCAAGTGAGCAATAAGTCGTGTTGTCGTGATCTCAATCTCTACAAGTTGGCGCAGGAGCAGGCTACCAGTGCCCAGCAGTCGAGCTACTTGCAGTTCTATGCCATGGATAACAACAACACAGCCAGCTCCTCCTCCGGCAGCAACTCCGCTGCCAACTCGGCCTCCGCCTCGTTGCAGCGCAAATTGAGTTATTTTGGCGCTGCTCTGTCCGCTGCGACGGGACCCCTAGACATGCGACGCTGCACCAGCAACGATTCCGGTAAGTCAACTCCTTTGTTAGCTAATGGAGTCTATTATCGCCTAGCTAATGGCCTCCATAAAGCTTTGTTTGCAATTCCTTCCAGTTGGAGTTCTTTGTGTTAACTTTTGGCAAATTGGTGGCTTTTCTTGCAGACTGCGACTCACCGCCGCCGTTGAGCAGTTCGCCTGCCTCCTGCGGCGCAGGCGGCTATGGGCGTGGTGGCTCGCCGCTCTCCCACGATGATAGCCTAAGCGGCGCTGCACTTAGCCGCAAGAAACGCTCGCGTGCTGCCTTCAGCCATGCCCAGGTCTTTGAGCTGGAGCGTCGTTTTGCCCAGCAGCGCTATCTATCTGGGCCGGAGCGCAGTGAGATGGCTAAGACGCTGAGGCTCACTGAGACGCAGGTGAAGATCTGGTTCCAGAATCGTCGCTACAAGACGAAGCGCAAGCAAATCCAGCAGCATGAAGCGGCGCTGCTCAGCGCCACAAAACGAGTGCCCGTCCAGGTGCTGGTGCGAGAGGATGGCAGCACGGCCTACATGACACCCGGAGCAGCAGCAGCAGCGGCGGCTTCTGCCTACCCACACGGCCTAGATCCGGCTTTGCTCAACATCTATCGGCATCAGCTGCAGTTGGCCTATGGCGGTCTACCCTTGCCTCAGGTGCACTTCCCGTACTTCTATCCGCATCCAAAGGTGCCGCAGCCCATTCCGCCGCCCAGCAGCCAACAGAGCGCGCTCTCCGCCAGCTATGTAAACGGCTCTTCGGCATCCTCGTCACCGGCTCGCAATCCCAGTCCCGGACAGACAGCGCAGGTGGTGTGCGTGGAAAGCGGCGCCGACAGCAATCATTCTGCCACCGAAGATTGCGAGGAGAATGTGGAAATCGATTGAGATGTGCACAAATAAATCTTTGGGCTTATAATGATGCTCTTTGTGATAGCAGTCGAGGTGGGTTCTCAGACAGAGAGAGAGAGAGAGAGAGAGAGAGAGAGAGAGAGAGAAAGAGAGAGAGTGAGAGAAAGAGAGAGAGAGAGAGAAAAAGGAAGATAAAGAGGGATCAAGGGGTAGTGATTGCCTTTTCAGAGAAAGTTAGAGCAAGTCTCTGGCTGATAGCTTTAGTAGCTTTAAGTTTTAGTATTATGTACATAAATATATGTTAATTTCCTTATGCAAATAAATATAAATAATCAAACACAATTTAAAAGAGTTTTTTTTTTGAAGAGTTTTCAAACTAAACTTTTATTTGATGGAAGTCTGCCATCGAATCTGACTTCAGTTAATCAACTGATATTTATTATTCCATGTGTAGTAATGTCTATCAAGTCATATTTTCAATCGATGTTAAATTTATCGGCTACTCGAGGGTGATATGAGAAATTTCTCATGCTTTTAAGAAAATTTTAACAAAAATGTATATAAACAAAATATAAATATGTAAAATATATAAAGTATACATATAAGTCTTGATGCACTTTACTTGATTTATCTGCACATTAATATCACAAGTTTTTTAAACAACCCACGTAAATGTCGTTCTTTTTATACAAAAGTTTTCTGCTCAATTTGGGAATCTGTAACATTGAACGCATTTTTATATGATTCAAGTTAAAAACTCTGTTAAAATCCTTATTTATTTTAAATAATAAAATGAAAGTTAATGACATTTTGAGCTTTAGTTAAATGCAAACGATAGGCTAGAAAATTGAAACCAAATTTTATCGAATTTTTGATTAAGCATTAGGGAAAATAGATGATAGATGTGGTAATGTAGCATAGATTCAAGCCAAAAAGTTGATTTGAATTGTTGAAGCAAGTAAAAGCCGTGATCTAAAGCTGACCTCATTTTGAAATTGAGCTACGTTTGGCTTTTCAAACTCTACTTCAGAAATGACAGGCAGATCAAGCGGAAAGTGCCTCAAGATCCGTTCCGCTGAAGTGTTCCATGCGTGTGGGCCAAAAGAATTGCAAAAACGAAACAGAAGAAGAAGAATATGATGATGATGACGACGTCGGCGCTGGGCACTCAATGTCGGCATAGAAGTGCTTCAATGTGTCAGGCACAGACGGGCGCACAGTCTCTGACCCACAAATGTCTGACAAACACACACACACTCACCCACTCGCACACACACACAGTTTGCAATGCGCTTTTGCAAGATCAGCGGCTAGAAGTGAACCAAGGACTTGGCTCTGTCCATGTCCTTAGCCGCACAGCTGGTGGCAGACGACAACAAGGACATGCCTCAAGTGCCAAGCGGCGACAATTTCAACAATGCATGTTTACAAACAAACAAATGGCAGAAGTCGAAAGATCAGACAATCGCCTGATCACTGCAAACACTTTAGGAGCAACAAATTTGGTTCAAATTACAAATTGTCATTTCATATTTAGATAGATCGATGAACTATGCCTTAACTCTGCCCCTTCGCCCATATAGCAGCCCTTTCTCTATGTCTAGCGTCTGGCAACTGTGTCAACAATAGATCCGACTCTGTAGAGCTGTCCGTTGCTCGCTCGCATTCTCTAGCTAAAAGCCAAATTGGGGACACTAAAATCAATTGACAGTTGTAATTACTTGTGTCAATATGCGTCTAGGCGGGTATCTGCGAACCAAAACACACGCGTGGCGCCCCCCGACTGTTGCCCTGTTTGCCATAATTTAGTTTTCGCGCCAGCACAGGAAGTGCTCCAGATACGATCAATGAAATGGATCATTCTCTTGGCTAAAAAGCGAAAGATAAATAATATACTGGACAACTGAAAGTTAGCTGAGCAAAAACAAACTTTGCTATATTTAGAAAAAACAAATCAAGCCAAATCACTAAAGTTGAGTCTAATCGACAGCATTTTACTCGATAACAACTCAACAGCAGCTGGAAATTTTTAAAGAAGTTTCGTATTTTAAAAGAAATCTTTACAAAAGTTGGTTTCCAGTCTTTATTCTAAGATATTGATTCATATAATAAAGAATATGATAATGACAATGATTGTTTAAATAAAAATGATAATGAAAATGATAGGGATAATTGTAGTGAGCTAAACAATCTTAGAAGTGGCTATGCATTACATATAACCAAAGTCTTAAGGGTATAGCCTTGACATAATTTGCTCTACATTGCCATTGAGTGGCTCAAGCAACTCTTTACCATGTCAATGCCATAGTCGAGGCAAAAGGTAGGCTCCAAAGTTATCCTCGTATCGTTAATAATAGCGAAGTTAGTTTGCTTAGTAATTAAATTAACATTTATACGCATCTACCTCGTTTTAGTCTATATTTATAGCTTCATTTTTTTGAATTTTCTTATACCCTGGACTCACTAAAGAGGGAATGCAGACTATATTGGCTTTGTTAATTATATGTAACAGTCAGCAAGAGGCATGTTTGACTCCATGAAGTATATTTATTCTTGATGAGGATGACGAGCTAATTCGATGGATGACGAGCTAATTTGAACAAGCCATGCCAGTCTGTCCGCCTGGCTTACCATGAATAGAGTGATCTCGTAAAACCTAACGATTTGTACATTGGCAAATAGACAAATCGGAATGTTATTATGCAAGTTGTAATTGCTCATTTTATTACAACTAGCTAGGCTCTCTTCTAGTCTACTGTTTTCAGCTCTACTCAACTTATATCTCCTTTCTGTAGCCAAAACATCAGTCAGAAATATTCAACGACAGCTCTACTTACTGTTGCTGCATGTGGCACATATCCGATTGCAAGAAATCCTTTTTTTTACTCCACATTCGTGCACTTCTTCGTTTGTTTATGGTTGCTGAGCTGTTAAGGGATTTGTTTATGTTGTCCCTTTTTATGCTTTTATGACATTGTCAGCGGCAGCTACTACTACTACTACTACTACTACCACTACTGCTACAGACTACTTGAGGGCTAATCCTTTCAAGAGGCCGCTGCTCGCCAGTTGATAGCAAGTGAATGCGAATTAGTCACGGTTGCATGTGGCGTATGCGCAATCTTTGAACTGCAATTAGTCGTCGGCTGTCGCTCTGTCACTCTGTCGCCTTGTCGCCTGTCGCCTGTCGCTTGTCTGAGCTGAAAATGTTGCATAAACAAATAGAAATTCGTTGCTTGTTTTACGATATTTGGTTAAACAGAATTTTTGGGGCCTGCATTCTTAAGCGGCTATTGAGAGTGCATTTAATGGCAGAATGCAACTGGCTGGCTATATAGCAGCCCGCCGATCGGACAGTTTAAAGTATAAACAAAATGTTCACTTAATGCTCAAATTGTACAAATTGCAAAATGCATTTGCCCCATCTTAGCCCCGCGTTGCTTCTTCTTGGCCCATTTGCATGCACTTTGCTTTAGCGTTTTTAGCGCTGTTTGTCTCATCGTTTACCCCTTGCCACCGTCCCTCACACGTTGCCTGTTGGCTGGTTCTGGTGCTGCTGCTGCTGCGTCTGTTGCACACATGTGCGCCAGCCATAAAAGGAGCTGAGACTGTGTATGGGAATGAGAAAGGGAAAGGGAATGGGATTGGGAGTGGGTATTGTATAGGGATTGAGGATGAGGCGACTGACACTTCGATTTGCAGCTAACGTACCATTGTTGTTGTTGTTGTTGTTGTTGTTGTTGTTATTGTTATAGCTGTTGTTGTTGCACGTGTTGCTCATAGGCGGGCTTGTTTATGCAACAGAAAAACTTCTTGGTAGAAATAACTCAACGACATATTCATCAAATCTTAGCGTATGTCGAAAAAGAGTATTACATAGAGATTACTAATGACAATGACAATGATAATGGTAATGACAATGATATTGATGATAATATTGATATTGATAATGACGTTGACATTGAATGATACTGATAATGATAATAATAATGACAATGAAAATTGTAATGCTAATGCTAATTATATTGAGGATGACGATGATGATGCCAATTATTATGACAATGATGACGATAATGAAAGTATTATATATAATGCAAATATAATAATAATGACAACAATGAATTCGTCATAATGATTATTTGATGCTGCATACAGGGTATCTGCCAGCAGAGCACTTTCACTGCAGAGCACTGCACTCTGACCTATTGTATTACTGAAGTTGTGCTCTTGGTTTTATGGGATCGACGACCACGTATAGAGTGAGTGAGAGGGAAAGAGAAGGAGATAGGAAGAAAGGATTTGAGATGAGAGCAGGTCTAGTGCGATTGCCTAATTGCCTGGATGTGAGAGGGGAGCCCAGGGCAGTTCTAGATGAGTTAATGAAATGTTTCGCCCCCAATAAATGCCGTAAACAAAACAAAGCAACAACAACAAAATAAAGTATAAGAAAATGATGCGCTGTGCTATTTCTGTTTATTTTGTTTTGAAAATTGTGCGTTTAATTTATAGTTAATTGTTTTTCAGCATTTCATTAACCAACCAAAAGCAAGAAGCAACGGAACGGGCTGACTGTGTGCGGTCCCCCAAATTTCATGGGAAGCCAGAACAAACCTACACACACACACACGCACACCCACACACACAAATTGACACACGGCAATTGTTGTCTGATGATGATGATGATGCTATTTGCGCAAGTTGTTGATGGTGTTGCACCCACACACACACACACACACACACACACACACACACACGTACACTCTGTATGCATGTGCGCCGCCCAGTCATATATAACGGCACTCGCCCTCTAGCCAAGACAAAATGGCCACCCACCTCAAAACTCAACCTCAGCGCGGCAGCTGTTGAAATCTTTGCGTAATGTGGCAAACCCCCTGCCCTGCGCCACGCCACGCCTCGTCCGCCCCCGCCACCCTCTGCGCCGTTGTAGGCACTCCTCTGCTTATTTGGCTTGAAATAAAAAAGCATTTAAATCAGATTTTGTTAGCTCCATCAGCAAATCAAGTTTGCAATATGCAATAGCCGACCGCGAGATACTTGTGAGCGAGCGACTGAAGCTTAGTAGGAGATTCAGCTAGGGGAATAGATTAAAGCAGATATGTGGAAGAGTTAAAAGTATACTAACAGAAGACATAGCTATATAATCTATATATACTATGTAACAAAATAACATCTAAGTTAATAAAAAATATGTTAATCTTAATATTGCGCAGTGCAAGATTTAGTGCTCAGTCGCGCTACTATTTTCATGAACACAGATGTATGTATATAAACATTCATACTCATAGGCTTAGATATATATATTCAGATTATATAGCTATATCGTCTAGCCATCATTTCATCACCATTCCTTGTACACAACCAATATGCTCCAGATCACCGTGATTGAGCGTGCATAAAAAAGAGTAGAAATTGAAATGATAAATGTTTTGGTTTTTGTGATTTTGTTTATTGTTCAAATTTCGCCTAAAAAATTTTCAAATTTTACCGCATGTATAAAACGAATCTTTTATAGGCAGATCCTAGATACAAGATATAGTTCGTAGTTGTTGTTGCTGTTGTTGTTGTTGTTGTTGTTGCTGTTGTTTTGTGAGCTGTTTAGATAAAAATTTGTGGTGTAGCACACACATGTGCCATTGGGGCAACTTAATTAGCATTTTTAATGGAGCTGCCGACTCGTAATGCTCGACAATTAAAGCGAAGAAAAAGTCGAAAGAAAAAAATCTAAAAAAATGAAAAAACTGAAAATCAATTTCAATGGAAGTGCGCGTGAGATTCTTGCACAATGGATTTCTATTTCACATATATAAATATATATATTATATATGTTTTCTATGTTTTTTTTTCAGTTAGGGTCGCATATTATCAGCTGCTGGGGCGCTACTAATAGGGCAGCAAAAAGCACTTGAAGAACTCGCTATTCGCTATCAATGTAATCTCTAGTGGAGCCATCGCAGCTGTGTCTGGCTGCTAACCCACGAGCAGATTTGGCAATGTAAAGTGTGTTGTTTTTTGTGCCTCTACTATATAGAGATGAATTCCATTCGACATTATATTCTAAACACGATGAATCAGTTCCTCCTTTCGGCTGATTTGTTATTGCTGTTCTCTACACACCTTAGTTTGGGGCACTTTGTTAGCTGTTGTTCTTCTCATTAATATTTATTTGGAGAAGCATAAAAAAGAGCAAAGCGCTTAAAGTCTGTTTAAGTGTTCATTGTTTAGTGTAAACAACATTATATGGCTGCGAGGTACAGTGAAGCTTACGTATATGCGAAGTTTTCTATAAGCGAAGATGAATTTATCTCAGATTTTCCTAATAAACTATTTCTTATCTCTAGAAATGTTACATAAGACTTTGCTGATAACATAAGAAGAAAAGGAACAGATTGAATATTGTGATCAAATTTCTAGTAAGATTTTTGGGGTGGAGTCGACGCTTTCAGCACCAGGAATAAAACGACCAGTACTCCAAGCTAACTTTTTTTTTCAACTCGATATAGAATGGAGATAGAGAATAGAATATGCACCGTTCGCAATCTATCTCTTGCACACAACGACACCCTACACTCACACTTGCATGCAAGACATCCTTGACTTGCCATCTGAGGCCTGACATTGACATCTCCAGCTTTATGTGTCGACAGCTAATTGGAATTTGAACACAAGAATTAACAGAAATATTTTTCGGCATGCATAAATCAGCTCGATGAGCAGTTTTTGGGTTCCATTGTCATCATGTCAGGCGTTTCCTCTTACGCTTCAGCCTTGTTAGCATCTTCTTAATGCTTCGTTAGTTCTTTGGCCTTGCAAGAAGCGCAAATTGCGATTCAAATGAATTCCGCCCACATTTTCATAGTGTCATTTCTTTATCTATATATATATATATATATATATATATATATATATATAAAGCTACTTTTTTCATAATCATTAAATTTACTCGGTTTTTTCAGCTTTCGCTTCTGTACTGTGCCAGGCCACGCCCACTAGCCCCCGTTGCAGAGCCATTAGCAGCAATTTTCAATTTCCTTTCTGATGAAGCACATGGCAAGAGAGCAAATTACATGGCACAGAGCACACAAGATGAGGCATTCCCTTACCATCCTCATCCTCATTCCCATTCGCATTCGCATTCGCATTTCAGCTGCCATTCGATTCAGAATTTTTTCATCTTCGGTGTCCTTAGTTGTGGCTCACGTACGCAATTGTCCTGAAGAAGACGAATTTCTTACAATTTCGAGGCAGCAGCGCAAATGAACGGCCATTATGTCGATCTCAAGTGAAAGCGGGCACTGAAATGAATTTGTAACGAGTCGCAAGTCGCAAGTGGCAAGTCGACGACCAACTCAGTGCAACGCACTGACTTATCCTTACGTTGCCCCATTCTGCGACCCCAAAGGACATGCTTCAATTGAATAAGAAGAAAATTACACTTAAACGTTGCGGCGTGTCGTCAACTACCAGCTAAGAGAGAGACAGGGAGTGAGAGAGAGAGTCATGGGTTCTCTGCTATTATTTGCTGCTTCTGGTCAGCATTTGTTGGCTAACTTTGATTGAATTGCATTCATCACAGCTTACCAAGAGTTCTTGTCCAATATAATAGCTCAAGTTAACCCAAGTTATTCAAAGAATCCCGCTAAGTTGGCCTTAAAACATTTGCATGAAAATGATAAGGAATTAACGTCGTTTGTATCCTTTCCTTATATGATAGAAAAAGTTCAGATCACAGTTTATAAGGCAGAGCATTACGTAAGCTTTCAAACATTCACAGTCCTTTATTTCAGGCCAATATAACTTTGTCTAAGCTCAGCGCATATTCTTGATTCGTAACCTTTTCTACAAGGCTTTTAAATATTTCTGGATTTAAGAATTGTACAAAAAGTGATCAGAGGAATTTCCAAATTTTGTTTTTTTTTTAACTTTATGGAATTGGAGTGCAATTTGATGACAAGTAGTGAAAAAATCTGTTCTACATTTCAGCAGTACCTACATCCTTTGCGACGTTCTTCAGCATTCAACTTGAGTTTGGAGCATCAGTCGAGTAGCTCCAATTGTGGAGTTCCCTTTCTTTCACTGTCTGCCTAATTGCCAGTCACTCAGCCAACTAATTCACTTTGAAAAGCCATTTAGCTATTTAGCAGTTGGCTACAACAACTCAATGAACTTCGCCACCCACTTTAATGTCAGGAGCAACAGTTCCTCCACTTCCACCTCCTCCTGCGCCAACTCCGTCTCTTGCATGTCCGTCTCCTTCCGCCGGCAATGCGAGTTGTTTATAGCGCCAAACAGAAATTCCAGCCAGCGACAAATAAGCCCCAAATGAAGTTTATTTGCTTAAGCCGTTGACAGACAAACAGTTGCCGCCACAGACATAAGCACGCACACACACACACACACAGGCACAACACACACACATGGAGCACTCATACGCACTGTGCGCCATGTGCATTAACATATCATTAGAGACTATGCTGCTCGCATCCGTATTTGCATGCATGCGCCTCTGTTTGTCTGTTTGTCTGTTTATCTCAGTTTTTGTTTACAATAAAGCGTAATCATGTGTTACTAATACCAATAATAATGCCAATGGGCAATCTAACCCTAATGCGTGCATGGACTCTCCCTTTCACTGCGGCATGACTATGGAACTGCTAGCTGGCACTGGGACTGGCGCTGGCGTCGCCATCCACTTCAATGTCAGTTCGTGCATGCATAATGAGCCCCAAGAATCTCTACGCAGCCCCAAAGTAGCGACTCGCACTCGCCTCAAGTGCACTTGTCGAGGTCGAGCAGGTCAGTAGGAGGAGGCGTGCAGGGTTAACAGGAAGCAACTGTCTTTCGGGCAATTCTGTTTATTAATGGCATATGAATATTGCATATAGACAATTGTGGGATCGAGATGGGCCATATAGTTATTAGAGTTAAAAAAGACATTTATCATAATCTACTTTATTGTAATTTAAAGATTGAGGATGTATATATGATTTAGTAGACTGATAAATTTCTGTCTATATCTGCAATTGAGCTAAACAATAGATCTCAGGTATTTAACATAGATTTTGAACAACTCTTAAATAGTTGAGCTAACGAGGGCATTAAAGATAATCGATACCGATCTTTGGGTGTCAAGTTAAGTCATGGATCTTGAATAGTTTGCATGGCTAACAGATCTCTGATCAAGTCGACGAAAAAGAACAACTTATAATCAATAGAAGTTAAATATGAACTATATATATCTATATACATATGTTATAAACATATGTACATACATGCAACAATATGGCATACTTGATGATTTGGTAAGCCCACACTTAAGTTCATATTTTCTACAACTTCGATCAAGATGTTGAAATCAATTTCAGACCATGATGAATATGATCTTTAAGAGTTCAAAGAATTTACATTTCTATACTTTTCGACTAAAAAGCTTTGCATTCATTTTTTTCATTTCTATATTTTTTTTTTGCTTAATTTCTTAAGAACACTTGGCCTGGCACTCTGGCGCCTTAAGTAGACTTTGTCCATATAAATATATGTATATATTCTGATTCATTAAATACTTAAGTAGACGACTCAAGTGCCAAAGTTTAAGTGTTTTCGGGGGCTTTAGTATTGCAAAAATATACGTAAGACAACAGAAACGTAAGACAAGAAACGGAGGCCAACAATACTTAAGCATATGTTCATGAAATCTTTAAAAATATAATATATTTGTATATATATATATAAAATCCTTTCAATATTCAATATTTATATAAATATATATATATATATATATATATATATATATATATATATATATATATGGTTCTATGGTTCTATGGTTCTATATATGGTTCTTGGTTTATTCGAAGATTTGCGTAGGCAGGCGCATAAAATCATTATGGGCAGCAGAGTGATAGCCGCAATGATAACAACAATGTCGAGCAGGTAAAACTGATACCAGGCCAGATCCATGCCAGCTGACACCATGTGTGGTGCGCCACGATGCTAAATGACATAATCGATACCAAAACATGGCCGTGTCCATGGCGCCCAGTGGACACTGGCGGAAAATGCGTGACGATTGCTTCATGGTGTCACGAAACGGAGGCCAACAATACTTAAGCATATGTTCATGAAATCTTTAAAAATATAATATATTTGTATATATATATATAAAATCCTTTCAATATTCAATATTTATATAAATATATATATATATATATATATATGGTTCTATGGTTCTATGGTTCTATATATGGTTCTTGGTTTATTCGAAGATTTGCGTAGGCAGGCGCATAAAATCATTATGGGCAGCAGAGTGATAGCCGCAATGATAACAACAATGTCGAGCAGGTAAAACTGATACCAGGCCAGATCCATGCCAGCTGACACCATGTGTGGTGCGCCACGATGCTAAATGACATAATCGATACCAAAACATGGCCGTGTCCATGGCGCCCAGCGGACACTGGCGGAAAATGCGTGACGATTGCTTCATGGTGTCACGATACTTGGGATTCTCGAGCAGCTCAAGCAGCGCGGCGCGTAGCACGACGGAGCGTGATTGTGCGATAATCCAGACCGAAGGTATAGCCATTGGCCTTGCCCTGATTGATGTTGAAGTGATGGTCACAATAGACGGGCATGCCCAGAATGGGCACACCATAATGCAATGTTTCCTGCATGCCGAAGAGCCCGCCTTGTGCTATAAACACATTGACATTGGGATTTGCCAAAACATCGGCTTGGTAGCTCAGCAAAGCTCTCCTCCTCAATCTTTCACAAAACACGCTGCTTCAGAGTGCAGAAGGCATCGAGAAAGACTTTAAACTTTTCTGCAGGTAACTCATCGCTGCGCACCTGAGTGCCTGGAATTTGTAGATTAGTGATTGGGGAGAGAGTAGGTTGACATATGGACAGTAGATTGAGTATAGATATGAAGTGATAACTATATATATTGGATGTGTGCCATTTCCTAAGCTCCGATGTCTGTCCATCCGTCCATGCGTACTTTAGAGAGACTTGAATTTGAATGGAATCGGACAAAGCTATATCTTACACAGTTTTAAGGCTACGATCGAAAAGTTTTACCACTGAATCACATTTGATTAACCGTACAGCTAAGCCTACACTTAATATTATTCGCCCATGCCGCGATCGTCTATCGGAAAACCCTAAAACATTTTCTTCAAGGATAGACTTCAAAGCAGCTTGTCTTATTGAAACAGCATCAATCTCTCCATATTAATATGTGAGCGAGTATTAGACAGTTGTTGCATTGTTGATTACCCAGACTAAAGTAGATGGCGCCATGTTTATCATCGTCCAAAAACTGTTGCAGATGCAGGTCCACCCACGGATATCATATTGAAGGAGATGGGTCTGGGTGCATCCAATTAACATATAGTTGTTCATTAGGATGGCCGATATGTTGCGCTCTAGTTGCTTGGTCGTGGGCACCACATCGAGCAGATTCGCGAATTGTTTCCTTAGCACAGCATCGGTCGCACAGGTCGGGATAGTAGAGGATTGTCCGCATCATATGAAGCTATGTGGATTATATGACCAGGGCGCTATGGTGCCCACCATTTCGGTGAAGTAGTTCGTATTGCCAAACGAGGAGAGTATGATCGTGGGTATCTGATAGAGATGACCCAGCATGAGAGCGCCTTCATTGTGCAATTGTTCAGCGATCACCTTATTCTAGGCATTGATCGGGGCTTTGATCTCCGGGTGCTCGAAAGTAAAGTCCGTGCTTTGCACGACCCTTACATGCATATCCATATCCAAGATAATCTCCCTTGAATATCTGTCTGGAGGGCATCTCTTAGGCAGACATTCTCTTTGGATTACCCTGTTTTCTGTGCTGTTCTTTAACTCTTGTTTTTCATGAACTTCCCAGACAAATTAGACGAAACGTTAGGAAATCGTAGATAAATCATAGGCATTTTGTCTAAACCAAATATTTGTTTGCCGGCTAACTGTAAAAAATTGCCACCCACACAGAGCAGAGCAGAGCAGTTAGCAGCGGAGCGAGGGAGCGGTAGGGGGCTGTTTGGCTTTAGGGGTTTGCCCTCAACGGCAAATGATTCGTTGTTCCCGTTGTACTTTCCATATAAAACGCTTAGCTAGTGGCTGCGCATACACTCGAAGATATTAGGTAGCTTTTTTTAAAATGGTGCAGAAAACTACATAAATTAGAAATTTTGAGAGCAGAGAAACCCTTTGAAATATATGAAAATATAATAATAGGTAATGTATTCTTAGCTTAATCTTAACTTGCTGCCTAAATTGGGAAATATTGTTTTTAAATTCAGAAATATAAAATTTAGTTGAATTTGTATCTAATCATAAAATGTCATAAGCTAAGAAAAAATATTAAAAATAGAAAATATTTTGTAAAAATATTTTTTGGTTAATTGAAATTGTTAATTATGCTTTGAACTTCTTTAAATATGAATTTCAATGCGTAGTTCAGTGTATTTATGAAATAATTTTACAATATTAAACAGTTGTTAAATATAATAATACAGAAATCTTTCAAAAATATATACAAAACACATAATACCCTATTAATTAATTTTTGTCTTCTTTTCATTGGAATTCTGAATAGTTTTCATTAAACAGATTTATTTTGTGTTGTTTGTTTTCGAAAGTTGTGTTCGCTCAGTGTACGATCGTGTCTATAAGGTATATATTTTTAAAATGCAATAAAACTCAACGCGCCAATTTGTAGGCAATTAAATTTTATTTTCTTGTAGGAATTTTGATACGAGCTCGGACTCTGACGTCCGGGTTCCGCTAGAAATTTGCATTTGGTTGGGCGTCGGGCATCGGGCATCGGGCATCGGCCAGCGGGCATTGGGCAGCCCGAACATTGCGATCAACATGATCATGTCGATGATTGGGCTTATTATTGTTTACATTGTCATATTTACCAAATGTGTGTGTGTTTTTATTGTTCTACACGATCCGCCGCTCTCTCTCTCTCTCCCTCTGTCACTCTCTCACTCTCTCTGCCTCTGTGGGTCGATAAATTGGAGTCTATTTGTTGCCACATGCCTGGGCGAATGATACTTTGTTTATTGGCACGAATTGGCCAAATAAATGCAACAGCATTTCTGTGGTAAATCATTTGGGATTGAGATTGAGGCAAACCTTGAACGGGGGCAAGGGCTCAAGTGGTCTTTGCTCGTCGTTTCTACATTTCTAAACGCAAAATCGCATCCACTTTGCAATCGTTGCAATTGATCTTCAATCTCAATCTCAACAGCTGCAAAATGCAGACATAAATTCCAGTTCGGGCCAAGTGTTCCATCAAATTGAAGCTTTTAAGTCTCCTGGCTGAAGTGCTTTCGTTCTAATTTGCATTTCGACTGGGCCAACAAATGCGCAATTAGCCGCTATTACATTAATAATACGCGTACTTGTCCAGGCCCAATGCCCAATAGCCCATAATAATTGAAACTATTTGGTAACCAGCAAATGGAAAATGGAAAAATCAAAAAAGGAAAAAACGAAAAGCAAAAAACAAATTGAAATGAATTGAAAACCGCACATTGGCCAAAGTGAATAGCCAGGCACTTAAGAGCTCAAAAGTAAGAATCGCAGAGGCCAACCGATTCAACTGCAACCACCCCATCGTATGCTCTGTGTACGCAGGTCACTGCTGACCTTCACCCGCAAGCACAGTGGAAAGGCAAAGAGAAAGAGTGAGAGAAAGCGAATGAGCCACAAATCTCACGGCTACATCAAGAAATTCATGATTGTAGCATAGAAGGGCAACAGCTGGAGCAAAGAAATGGAGACAGGCAGACATAATCAGCCTCCTGATACTGACTAAGAGAGAGAATGAGACTTCGAACATCTTTCAAAACTTTCGTGGATTCAGCCCTCGGTTATGGATTGGTTATAGTTTCCTATTTAAAGAGTGAGATGGAGGCAGAGAGCTAGAGAGGCGGAGAGAGCTCAAACACCTCTCAAAGCGTTCCAAAATTCAGTGTTTGGTTATGATTGCCTATCGTCACTGCTGTTAGACCTAACGGCAAAGCTCTTCTTTGAACAGGTTGGCAAAGGTTTCCCTAATCTCACATAATGTCGTCGATTCTCAATTCTCTCAGCCCGACCAAACTCCAGGCACTATTATAATTAGATTTCGTTTGAGTTCGATCTCCGGTTGCATTGGCGCCGGTGGCAGGCAATTGGAAACCGTGGACATGTTGGCACAAGGCACAGCCGATCATGTGATCATCTAATCATGCGTGTGGCTTTGTTTATAAGTAACGCCTGCGCCGGCTACTACTTGTCGCCCAGACAGGACTCAGGACACAGGACACAGGACACGGCTGCACTTGTGTTGTGTGTGTGTTGGCAGGACATAGTGAAATATGTGTGAACCTTTGGCTCAAGTGGCACCGTGGCAGCGTGTCAGCGTGGCAGACATCGATTGCTTCAATATTTTGACTAGTTCGTCAAGTGGAAAGGTGGCTCTAATTGGTTGGTGGTCAACTGTCTGCAGCCCGCTGCCGCCAAACCATGTCTAGACAGCTGGACCAAGTTGTTTATTTTGATTTGCACCACAGGACACGCGGCGGTTGCCCACAATTGCGACACACACACAGACACACACGCACACATTAGCCAATGACAATGACAATGACAATGACAATAACAATACTTTGTCGCCCCTGAGTGGAACTGCCCGTCGAGTCGCGACAACTTCAACGGCGACTGCTCACTGGGACCACACAGGAGATACCAAAAAGATGGCAACTCAAATTTAAATTTGATATATTTTTTTATTTTCATAATCAAGTTGTTTCCAAATTAATTAATAACAACTAATTAATTATTTATGTAATTATTTATTTATGTATTAATTTAGATATTTATTGAATTATTATTTTCGTCCATTTACTATTTAGTTGTTTACTATTTCTATCACTAGAGGCTAAGTACATTCCATTATTATCAATTCACGGTTGCCGTGCTGCGTCCCCATTGACGTAGTTGCTTTAGATACCGTTTGACAATTCAATGGACAATGGCAGCAAAAAGTCTGCAATGCTATGTGTGTATATAAATATATATCAGGGGCAGTGCAAAAGAGACACATGGAAAAGCGCACTACTTGCACGCCTATGCGTGAAACACTTTCGATCCCGTTATCCTATTTGCTCATACACCAAGAGAGAGCTTTCAGTGTGCGGAGTAAGCGTAGACGCGCGCTTAGAGAGTGGCGAGTTAGTCAGTGCGCGTCTGTTTTCTTGATCAGTCGTGTCCTCGTCGCCTCAGTATTTAAAACCTCTTTTCTGTTAAATCAAATTGTGTTAACTTGTGTTAAATGTTAATCATTTATATTGTTTGTTTATATGTTTGTGAGTAAAGTCTCATATATTAAAAATAAATTGCATCGCGAAATGAATGCAATGAAGAATGCCTGTGACGTCGCGACGCTGCCAGTTGATCCCGTTATGTCTTTTCGATGGCAGCAGCAGCAGCTGCAAAGTGAGCATATTGGATGCATAAGAGTGAGAAAGGGAGAGGGAGAGGGCAAGAGCTTGCAATGCTTTTGATCCCGCTATCTTAATTGCGTATTAAGCAAAGTGAGCTTAGCCAAAGGGCGAATTAGTCAATTGCCGTTTGTCGTGTCTAGCTGGAAGTGTACTCAGCGCTTGTGCCTAAATAGTATTTGATATGAATGAAATCTGAATTACATATGTCAAAAGCAATTAGTTTGTGTTTTTTGTTTCTGTGTGTGCGCGTGAAGTGTTATGTATATTTGTATAAGTATTGAATCCATTGTCTGCATTTGCCTTTAGCAATGTGTAAATATGTGAAGAAGAGCTTTCTTGCTCACACCAAATTGGCGCGCATTTACAAAGAAAGCCAAAGAGAGAGTGAGTGAAAGATAGTGAGAGCAAGAAAGGCAGTGCCAGTATAAGAGTGTTATTTAGCTTCAAGCGGGTAAGCGTGCATTCGTATTTATTCTAATATAAGACTTACGTATTGAAACCGAACCTGCAGATTTGCTAAGCGACATTTTCCCATTATTTTATAATAATAAATTGAATTGCAGGAAATTCTCAAGATTAATATGTTTGTTTTGTATGTACATATGTATGTATAGGTGGGCATATGTACATATTTATGTATATGTATATGTATGAGTGAGTGAAAGATAGTGAGAGCAAGAAAGGCAGTGCCAGTATAAGAGTGTTATTTAGCTTCAAGCGGGTAAGCGTGCATTCGTATTTATTCTAATATAAGACTTACGTATTGAAACCGAAGCTGCAGATTTGCTAAGCGACATTTTCCCATTATTTTATAATAAATTGAATTGCAGGAAATTCTCAAGATTAATATGTTTGTTTTGTATGTACATATGTATGTATGTGTGGGCATATGTACATATTTATGTATATGTATATGTATGAGTGAGTGAAAGATAGTGAGAGCAAGAAAGGCAGTGCCAGTATAAGAGTGTTATTTAGCTTCAAACGGGTAAGCGTGCATTCGTATTTATTATAATATAAGACTTACGTATTGAAACCGAAGCTGCAGATTTGCTAAGCGACATTTTCCCATTATTTTATAATAATAAATTGAATTGCAGGAAATTGTCAAGATTAATATGTTTGTTTTGTATGTATGTACATATGTATGTATGTTTGGGCATATGTACATATTTATGTATATGTATATGTATGTATGCAAATATGTATATATGTTTGGAAGGTATAATATTGGGACAAACATAATATATTGAAAACAATTTGATTTACTTGTTTCAAAATATTATTTTTATCACTACTATTTCTCTGAGCCCAGCTGTATGTATGTATGCACATGTACATATGTGTCTGTATTTAGTTTGTCGGAATCTCTCTTTGCTTACAATACCAATAAATAAAAATTTTTTTTGCTCAGATTCGTTCGATTTCCTTAGTGGTTCATTTGCTGCCTCCAACGAAGTTTCTCTTTAGTTCGGCAGACTCCAAAACATAGTTCGTTTGGGAAAGGCCACACAAATATGGAAAACCATATTTCAAACAAGCAAATCTCTCAACAACAACAAACAATGGAGCTGGGGGAGGGGAGCTGCAGCAGCGCCAACCGCAACATGAGGCACGTTTAATGCACTCTCCAGGCAGCTCCATAAAATCCCTGCTAAAAGTCATTGCTTGTGTGTCTCTTCGTCTCCACATTAGCCCCATCAGGTGTGGCCACCCCCTCTCCCCCTCTCCACATCTCCACATCTCGCCACGCCTCGCCTATTAGAAGCTAGCAGCTAAGCGAATTGTTTATGCTACTTTGTGAGCAATAAAAGCCGAGGAGCAGAGCATACAGCGCAGCAGGCCGTGTGGGTGGTCCAAGCCACCGCACCAGCCCCGCCCCTTCCCCCCTTTGACTATGTAAATGCCGCAAGAGCTAATCACCCTCAACTGAGCGAAGGCGCTCGTGTGGCATTAATCAAGCCATTGTATTTGTGCAACAGGACGTGGCACGTCCTTTCATAATCCCTGTGAGAAGTTGCGCGAGAATTGAAATTGAAATCGGAATTGAAATTGATTTCTGATAGAGGCGAACAACCACTTGTAAGTAAGGCTGAAGTGGAGCAGCAGCTTCCTCACCATAATAATATGAGTAATAATATGAATAATTCGACTTAATTGTCTCATTATGTGTGGCTTTATCTAGCAAAGGCCTCGACTCGGCTCTGGGAAGTGCTCCCCACTCAAGTGCCTGTTGAAGCTGTGATCTTTGCTGCCTGCTTCAGTTTCAGTTTCGGCTGCAGTTTGTTGACCTTTGACGCGTTGTTGTACTGCGCTGCCAGCTGAAATTGGCGTTGGCTTTGGCTTTGGCTTTGGCTTTGTTGTTTCTAGTTGGCTTTTTATTTATTTTCACTTGTCAATAAAATCGACATAATTTGCATTTGGATTTGTGCGCCTCGCATCAACATGGAATGAAAACAAATCGAACGCTAAATCGTTCCCCATTTTCATATTTACGTCTTCATAATTCACAATTTGCACTCAGTTTTTGCAGTTTTACGATTTTACGATTTGCCGCGTCTCATCCAAGATTTTCTATTTTTATGGACGCAAAATGCTAAACAGAGGCGAAAGCTGCATAGAAATCAGGGAGTTTCTACATATTCTTCAGAAATTTTCCAACAAAATATATAACTCGACTCAGCTTACAAATTATTTTTATATTATACAGAAAGTATTTTGTTTAATTAAATTTATTTAAATTTAATTTAAAGTAAAATATTTAAAATGTCATTTAAATTTAAACGGTTGTTTTTGGTTGTTGTCTATGCTAAGGTGAGCTGAATTTAGGTTTGTAACTTTACTAACTAACAGCAAGCAGTTGCACTGCTTACCAACGTACCAGTATTTTAGCCTGCTATTCAGCATTTAGTTGGGACAAGAACCAATTGCCGTAGTGCACTGCTTCAATGCTGTCAACATTATAAGCAATTTACATGCAAACACCAGTAAATTTGGAAATAATATAAGCAGTTCATATAAACAACATGTCAGAATGAAAGTAGGGAGCAGTGGTTGAATTATACCAGTATTTTGGTAAGTGCTAATTGCTTAGCATAGAAACAAACCAATAGTTTTCAACTTGAATGTAAGCAGTTCAATTGCTTCGTATGACAACAGAATGTCATAGATTTGATATGGCAGCAGCCTGTCAGACATTGTTGAGAAGGAACTGAATATACAGTAAAAACTCGATAAAAAGTAAACCCATTTCCAATTTAATTGGAAATATCTCTAAAGCAGAGTTGTGCTAATTATTAAAAATACAATTTGATTCGATACGAATCTAAAAACTAAAATTTATTTTAAATTGCAAAAAACTTATAAAATACAAAATGGGGTTAACACAGTAAATACTTGCTCTATGCACACTCTTTAATATAGGTACACTTATAAATTATGTTTACATAGACACGAATCACAAGCAACTAATACGAAATTTAATACTCTACAATTAGGAAAATCATTAAAAAGAAAATTTCTTTTTCATATATTAATTTTTTTTCTTTTTGGCAAATTAGAAGTCGCGTGTGTGTGTGTGTGCGAGTGTGTATGTGTGTGCGAGTGTGTTTTTCTCTTTTAAGCAATTTACAAATTGAGCTAATCTT